>NC_047560.1:551578-1151578 GCF_902806645.1 Magallana gigas | reverse complement strand
ATAAGATTCCAATTTTAGTTCAGAATTTTATCTAAAAATCACTTTATTTTGACAAGCTCTAGACATTTCATGCATGTATACGGTACTTGTTTTGTAATTATCAGTTATTTTATGAATCATACGTACATTTCATTTGTTCAAATGAAAAATAAAAACTGAATTTTATGCAAGAGCTTTAAATTGTACATAAAATTCATTGGTATTATGGAGCACTTTAGCAGAAAAAACTTTTTTTTAAATTTAGGTGAACGTCCACGACTGAATAAAGGAGCAGTGCCTTCGATATTCCCATTTGCCCTTTCTTTATCTAGTAATGATTTCCTGAATGATGAAAGCCCTAGATGTTTAAGGAAGAAAAACAGAGAAGGCATGCTTGCTACCAACGACCAACATGCATCGGTATGTACAGAAGTTCAGAGTGTTGTCGAAGTAAAAGACACTCCCGAAATTCAGAATTCTTCATCAATCGAGACACCTGAGGAAGACCTGCATGGACAGTTTGATCAGAGTGTGCAGTGTGAACTGAAAACATTTGGTAAATTTTCTGTCAAAAATTTTGAAAATGACCCTAAGATGATTAAGTATTACACTGGCTTTTGTGATTTTGAACAGTTCATATTTTTTTTCAACTGCCTTGGACCTTGTGTTTCTGAACTGTCCCATCAAACAACACTTATGGATCCTAAAGATCAACTTTTCATGGTACTCATGAAGCTGCGACAGGCTAAAGAAGATGTAGAGTTAGCTCTATTTTTTGGCATTTCAGAATCTTCTGTGTCGCGCATATTTAATACATGGCTAAACTTTATGTATTACCAACTGAAAGAGTTATGCATATGGCCATCAAAAGATATTATTCAACAGTTTATGCCTTCTGATTTTGGACGAAAGTTTCCCAACACACGTGTCATTCTTGATGCTACCGAGCTTCCTATTAACAAACCATCAGATGTGAATGCTCAGAGTATCACATGGTCTGCTTATAAACACAAGAACACACTGAAGACTATGATAGGTTGTACACCAAAAGGTGCTGTAAGTTTTGTCTCTAAAGCATATGGTGGATCAGCGAGTGACCGACAAATCATTGAAAATTCTGAGCTTCTTAATCCAGATTTGAAAATGTTTGAAAAGGGGGACAGTGTTATGGCGGATCGTGGTATCATGGTTCAAGACCTCTTCGCCTCCCAAGATGTTTATGTCAACACCCCAACGATGTTGAAAGGAAAATCCCAACTGGATCCACAGGAAGTTATCCGTGATCGCAGAGTGGCATCAAAGAGAATACACATAGAACGTGTCATAGGACTCAGCAAGGGATTTAAAATATTAAGACATCCTCTACCACAGAGCAAATTGCACCTTGGCTCAAGAATTGTTTTTGTGTGCTTTTCGTTATCTAATTTTAGGAAATCAATTGTTGATAGAAATGCTTAATATACTTTTTGTGTGACTAATTACTTCATAATCATATGGACAGAAGTGACAAACTTTCAGACAGAAGTCCAGACAAATCATATTTATAGTTTAATGACAAGTGTAGTTTTCTATACTTAGAAACATGCATATTAAACGCAACAGAGTTTTAATGTATTTTATTCATAAGTTCATCATTTCTGAAAAACGGTTTCCTTGATATACCCAAACAATAAAGTTTTCATACCATGTAAATTTACAAAGATTTTCATTTCTTTACATGAACAATGTTAAATTATCTGAAAACTCAACCATCACATGACAGAAATGCAAGTAAACATATTTAGAAACACTTGCAGTACTTAAACTAAGCACTTAACCTTATTTTCTCTCTTTCATCAGATAGTATAACAAATCAAAGAGTAGAAGCAATGAAAGGTCTGAAAAACTTGATGTAAAATGTTTCAAGTTTTGGAACAAGTGACCCAGTACAGTATTCCTCATCATAATTGATTTTCTCAACAAACAAGTCACTGAATGTGTACACAACAAAGTAACATGATTTCTTTTGACAAATGTGAAGTTGACCTTGCACTTGATAGTAATAATTGCTTGTCCTTTTCAAAATAATTTCATTTTTCTCATTATAATCTAAAAATCTGAAATGCTTGCCAGGAAGAATCTTCTCATTTCTTCCTGAATATGGACATTTAACTTCTACAAGACAATCATCATACAATAATGCATCTGGTGTTGCACCTAAAAATGGTTTAGATCTTGAAATACATAAACCAACTGGTCTTGTTTTACAGCTGTATCTTGACTCAAATGACTTCAGAGCCTTTGACTCATAATTTTTACCATGTGCCAAGGCACTGTTTTGCATAGCATTGTTAACAGACATCAGATTTTGACATAGTTTTGTGATATTTCTTCGTGAAGTAAGCTTGCAGATTTCTCCAAATCTTGAAGCTGTCAGACGCCAGGATCTGTGATGAAACCATAATTTCGAAGATGCTTGTTGTCGAGTTTCTTTTTCGATTCTCCCAACATCTGCTTCAGTTATCTATTTAAAGTTTGAAAGCAGTGCATTGTTGATATCCATATTTATTTTATTTAGTGTTTTCTCTTTACTGTAAAGATCAATTATTTACTCAAACAAATGGAAGTCTTTTACAGGTTAAGAAAGATTCAAATCTTATGTAGATCTATACTGTGACTTTTTTTTAGCCTAGCAAAGATCTTTGATAGTTTGTATAAAAAAAAATTTACCTTGTTTGCTTCATCTACCCAGTACTCTGTCACTGGAATTCTAGTATAATAATGGTCAACAGCTGCAACCTAAAAATTAAACATTTAAGTAAAATTGGTCAGAATTATAAACAGGATAATGTTTTAATCTTTAGGCATGTATCTGGTAAAGTTTAGGCTTGAGCAATAATCATTGGGACACATTCAAACAAATATAACTTTTGGCCAGTTAAGATTTACTTACTAATAGGTTTACAAAGAAATGAAAGTGTTTGTTTTTTTAACGTGTTAATACAAGGAGCTAGATATGCATGTAAAATAAATTATTGTTTAAGAATGGCAAGCAAACAGACCTGTATATTAGCCTTTCCGAAAAGATATCGGAGAGCAATATCTTCTGACGTCATGGAACAGTAGTTGATTAGTAGACTTCTAACATAATCTTGGTAACCTGGCACTTTACGGAATTTTGCAGGACGCGGATCTTCCAAGGACTCATCAGAAGGCCTTTTCCTTGATGGAATACTTTCTGCATCCACTGGGACCCCTATTAATAACCACAAATCAAACATTTATTTCATGTACAAAATGATATTTGGTATTTATTAAATTTAGAAGTACTTAACTAATAAAAAGTGTTCAGTTGAGCTGCTCTATAAATTTAGCCAATGACAATTATACAAATAGATATTGTACCTATGAACAGTTTAAATTTTCAATAATTATAGGTCACTCAGAACTGATGGAGAAAATAATCAACAGTAAAAATGGAAAGACTATGTTATGAATAATCTTTGGGATACAAAACACAAAATAAATATAACTTGGACTTTGGTAGTTAACTTGGATATCTTCTGGTACATTCCTTAGTTAATAGTGTATAATATGTGTCCAAATAAAATGAAAATATCCTATTACATGTATATATACCAATCCAATTTTGCAATTTGTCTATTGTCCTTACCATGGTAGGTTGCTTTTGGCTTGTGAAAAAGCTGCAGATTTTCAGTGCAGCTTTTGTCTATAACAACACTTCCTGTTTCTGTAAAATGCTGCAGCATGAGTAGCACAGCAGCTAAGTGCTTGCAGGTGCCATGGTGTCCTTTTCCAGCTGGACACTCGCAGTCACTATTCAAGGTATCGCCTGTACTTTTGTCCATTTTCAGTTTATAGTTATAAGAAACCTATAAAGTACATTCTTGTAAACAGATAGTGTCAGATATATTGGTTTCCCATAAGAAATAATTTCCTATGGTCTATCAAATTACCCAATTATTTCATGCGGCAATTCTGCAACTTTTTAGAACCTTAATATATTACTGATATATTATGATACAGATTTTTTAAAATCAATTTTAGGTCTTTTGAACTTGATGACATGGAGGTATATATATATTTACAATATTTTGCTATGCTTTAATGAAACTGTTACCTTGTTTTTCATTGCTGCCCCGACAATCCCTGTGAAGTAGATGCTGTTGTCTTTAACAGTAACAGAACATGCCTGCACTCTATTCCCTTGAAACATGGCATTACCCTTTGACACTGCCTTGATGTCCTTTGTAAATTGCTTATCACCTGAAAATATTTAAGAAATATAGACATTTATAAAGCACAACAATACTAAAATGACTTAATTATCACTGTGAACAACAAATTTAATGCCTTCTGATGTACTATTGTGGAATTTTAGGAGGGACAATTTTTGTAGATTTTGTCATCTTTTCATCAGTGTTAATAAGAAATAGTTTTGTGTATCACAAGTATAACTATTGACCATATAAATTAATTAAAACTGATGATAAAATCAAATTAATTTGTCAAAGATATAATTTAATTGGTGAAAAAGATTTAGGAAATTGAAAAACTCTCATGATTTTTTAGTAATTACAGGGTAACACTGTTACTTCTTCCTGTATAGTTCAGACCACCATTAAGCCTCTCATTCTGAAGTTTAACTTGTTACCTGCCATACGGTAAACAAAGTACTGGTCTATTTGTTCCTTTGTTATTTTTGGCAAGAAAACTTTGTGCTCCTTCTGCAACTGCTGATAGCCTGACACTGGCCAGCCGACGGATACAGGGGCAGGGACACTTTCTAATGGAGGGGGCTGAAAATCTCTGTTCCTGTCATAGGCTTTCAATCTACAAAGTTTTTATAATAAAACGGTCTCTGAATATTTCTTTTTAACATTGCCAATAGTAAAACTCACCTTAACTTGATGTGTAAATAAATATACAACAGAAAATAGACATAGATTTAAAACATAGATTTTAGGAAGCGGTTTTAGTTCGTAGGGTTGCATTTGTAGAGAAAATTCGGGGTTGTGTATAAATACAACAAAAGCTACTGCAGCAAATTAACGTCTATATAAGAAATAATAATAAGTTTTCAAAATACAGTATACGTTCTATGGTGACGTTAATTAATGCAAGCAAGCATAACGTATATCTGTTTACTACAGTGCAGTGCATGTTGCATGACTGTATCGAACTTGTCGGGATGAAAGAGGAACATAGCCATAACAAACTTGAATAAAATAAATAGATCCAATACCTTTCAATAAGATCTGTTTTTCTGCCACCAACACTGGCACCCCTTGTCGCCAATTCAGCTCTCAATTTGGGAACGCTCCATGTCAAATATGACCGCGACGCCATACTTGTATAACCGATAGTACACGAGCGCCACCTAACGGATAATGACGTGGGCGAAAACCATTTCTACAAGAAACGTCAATCGTAAATATGTCGATACCTGCATGCTGCATATATGCGAAAAAAGGAAAAAAAAATCTATTTAATTTTATTGATGTTTGTATCTTACCTGACAAAACAAATGAAGGGAACACTAGTGTGTATTTTTTAAAAGCATGATGGGGTTTCCCTCTCAATTTCATACTAACTGGTAGTTCACTCGAAAGGTTCACGTATTGCACTCGCCCCCGATCGCCTGTTTTCGTATTGTATTCGCATTAAATCGAACTACATTCCCATTAACTCGGAGGACTCTCGAGGAAGACTCGAGAAACAATCACTTCAACTCGTAGAATTCTCGGGTAGATTGTAGTATATCCGTATCATCGTAAGTACTACGGATTTTTGCGAGTATTTTACGAATGTCGATAATTTATTGCGATTATGTACAGCAGTGCGAGTGTCGTGCGAAAGTCTACGAATACTTAAAAATCGTACTGTGGGCACGATTGTTTTGAAAATGCTCGAAACAATCGCTGCGTTTGGCGATTTACTGCGATGAAGAAAGAGAGCCTACAACTATCTCTACGATGAACCCCGAATAAGTGCGATTATTGAATTCGTACACTGTCGTAGCTCAAAATCGTGACACTGTGACAGGGGCTTAAGTTTCCGTTGAAATCGCGTCAGTGCGCGTTTTTTCTAAACCTGTAAATCCAACAGGATCTTTCACATTTCAATACAGTGGTTCGATTTATAGTTTAAGATTGTTTTGCTCTGTACATGCGCTTTCTAATTGCACCAGAAGTTTGTTTATACTCAGTCTGTTTGACAGTTTTGTTTTTATGATATGATGCTAGCTTTTGTTGTCGTCTTTAAGTTTCTTATTTCTATAACACTCTAATCTTTCTCTTGGGGACATTTTCGTATCATTGTCATTCTTCCGAAATCCGCAACAGATGGAAAAAAAAATAAAGACCCTGTAGGGTTGTAACATTTTAAACACAAATACTTGTACCGAGACATATGGGTCGCCATGCAGGTTTTCAATGACAATCCTCATTTCCGATCAATATTCGCACAGACGTACGGACGGACAAGGCGAATCCTATATACCCCTCCCCTTAAACTTCGTTTATATCTTAGATTATATATACTATTATTATATATTTTATATTTTATTATATATATTGGAAAATATATGTTTACAGACAATTTCCACGACTTTTATTCTTAATAGATTGTACACTCCAGCTTTCATAAAGTATTGATTGAATGTTATCGCTAGCGTTAACGCGCAATGACTTTAATGGCATCTGAATCCCATTCTCCCACATACATTCTGTCGTTTCCGTCAATACATAAGGCACGCGGCATTTTAATTCCATCATAGGTCACGTGATAAAGAAATTCACCGTCTTTGTCAACCACGTGTATTTTGTCATTGTTCATATCAGCAACGATAATGTTGCATGAGGAATCGCAACATATACCATAAGGATAAAAATTGTTGCTACTAGAGTTTCCTTGGTAACGGAATCTCAACAACCCCCCGGCGTCCGTGACAACCACGGCTCTGACGTCAGAGACACAGATGTCTCCATTGCCGTTCTCAACTATATAAGTGGGGCAGACATATAAAGGACGATTTTTATCAATAAAGATCTGGAGTTTTCCATCAATCGAAATTACTTTTCCTGAACTCCGTTCTCCAAATTCATTGTTCCATAAACAAATCAAAATGCCCCCAGACTTAGTGAATGCTATTCCTTGTGGTGTAAATCCAAATTTAGATCCACATCCACGGTGCAATGGATCTTCATCTTCTCCCCATAATATGCGAGATTCGCCTAGTTGCAACCTTACTTTCCGATTTCTTTGAGGAGTATCGCCCCGCGTGTATGGGCTTTGCAACAGTTTTGCTTGTTGTTGTTTTACTGAATTATGTGTTCCATAAACGCAAATTAATTCACGTCTGATGCCTTTCTCCCCAAGCGCTATATACAATCCAGACGGAGATGTAAAGAAAATATCTGATTCATGTTCTCTGGAAGGATAAGAGTCACTATAAGAGTTGTTTGATGCAGAAATACACATGTGCCCCTTGCTACTACGACCGATGTCAAACATATACATTCGATGGCCCAAAGAAACTGTTTTTTCTATGTTATATACCAACGAAGACAATACTTGGGCTTGTCGTGAGTCCTGTAACAACATAAAAATAAAAGGGCTTGATTCAAAATTCATAACTCTCAAATCATGTAATATCTGGTCAAGACTAGTTGGACTAAGTTGAATAATCCAAAACAATAATTTCTTTAAGCATTTTTTTTACTTGCTAAATAAATGAATCTACAAATATTTTATGGCGAATAAACTGGACTGACTAATAAATCATGTGCACTATTTTGAGATTGCCATCCTTTGCAGGGAATTAGCTTGGGCAGTTTAAAAGCTGAAAGATCATGAGAAATTGGCGAAATAGGAAAGGGTCGAAATCTTTAAAAAGAATCTACCAGGAGAAGTTTACATGTTCTGACTCGTGATTTTTCTCAATAATTGGTGTTTGGCTTTATAAGGAGTGAATTAAAGGTATTAGTGCTATAAATACAATTCTAGTTCCAAAGACAAACGCCTTCTGGCTGCAGTGATTTCCAATTTCCAAAAAAAATGTCCCCTGCCACTTAATTCGTTTAGCTTAAATTAAAGACTGTGTTTGATTATCCAGTTTGAAAATGGAAGGTAGCTGTTATCTTGTCAGATTTGATTGAAATTCAATGTAACCAAAAAAATCTGATGCAATTTTGTAACATCATAATTAAGAGAAAGGTCCGGAAAGCATAAGCAATGTTACCTTTTGTTTGGACCACAGTGTACAAGTTTTGGCCAACTATTGTTTATTTCATTAGAATTCTGAATGGTATAAGATATTCTTAGACACCCTGCGCTTTGCTAAAGTAGGACAACTGAACATCGCAATATCAACTTTAAATAAAAATAGGGTCCGTCCAATTAACATTAGGATATAAGAATTATTGCAGAATAAATGGCATGTGTTCTTTTCATCGATGTCAGTTTATATAAAGTATTTCACACGCGTGTCTGTCAGTCTTGGCATTCTGGTTTACTTCAATTAATTTCATATCACACATTTTACTGCTACAACGCACACAATAACTTAACATACATGTAAGTGTCGTCATTACTGTAATATCTTTACATAATTATTATAGTTGCCTATTTGTATCGCAAATACAAATAATAAAACCAATACAACTTAAATCAATTATATAAACTAACCATGTTCTAAAAGATGAACTTTCACTCCACAATCCTTTCAACAGATCGGTCCTGTAATTAGAAGAATTATAAAATCAAATTGATCAACGGGTGAAAAATTGTAATATATGCTTGAGTTTGCTAAAACAAAAATTATTAACTTATGTATTTTTATTAATTTAGGTAGATATATTAGCTGTTTTGATGCCTGAAAGGGAGATGCTTGCTCTTCCTCGGATGTGTACTGTTCAAAAGGAAAGTACAATGTACAATCTTAGAAATTGTCGATAAGTTCGACCAAATGCAAAAAAGTAAAATGATAGAAAAAAAATGTATTATTTATCAAAGAAGAATATTGATATTTGACTTTTCAATGCATGAATTGTTTTCCTGCTTAATCTTGATTTAGCCGTTGCGAACTTTTAAAAAAAATATTTATAAAGGTTCTATCGTTATCAATGCTTTATTTTTTTTTTTAATAAACTCTTTAGTTCACTTGCGTCCTAATCGACTGCATTACATGTACACCCATTTATATGCACATCTTGCATATTCAATTGCTTTCAGTACAAAAAACCTTAGTTTTCATACAAGTTTGTCCAATTTTAAATAAAGTCATTATCTCGGCTGCGTGTTCTTGTATATATGTTTTCGGTTGATCTATTTATGAAAATGTTGTCCACAAACTTACATATTCTGTAAACATTACTACTGCTACAAATTCAATGAATCCGCAGTTGTTATCCTTATTTACCTATGAGATCTGACGATAATGATAACATGCAGATTAATCAAGGTACAAACCCTATTGGATTCTAGAAGAGCTCCATTAAATAAAAATTAAATTGAGAAAATAATAAAACATCAATTAATACAAAGAGTGTCGACAAATGGACGATCGAATTCCCTTCGAGAGATGGCGATATGTTTCACAGCATTGCCAATACACTTAACCAAGAAAAAACAACATGCTTGATTACCATAAGTCTGCTTTATTTTATGTTTAAACATCTATATTGTACATGTGTTGTGATTCTCCTCAGATTTACACACTTAGTTGTACACTTCAGCTTTCAAAGAATATTGACTAAAGGTTCTTGATCAAACAATTGGCTGTGTCTGATATATTCACCGTGCAATGACTTTGACGGTATCTGTATGCCATTCCCCCACGTATAGATTGTTGTTTTCGTCAATACATATAGCACGGGGCATTTTAATTCCATCATAGGTCACGTGAAAGGCGCCATCTTTATCAATCACGTGAATTTTGTCGTTTTTCATATCAGCAACGATTATGTTGCATGATGAATCGCAACATATACCATATGGATCAAAGTCACGTAAATTTCCTTGGTAACGGAATCTCAGCATCCCGCCGGCGTCCGTGACAACCACGGCTCTGACGTCAAAGACGCAGATATCTCCATTACCGTTCTCTGCAATGTTTGTTGGACAAATGTACAGAGGTTGGTTCTTGTCTGACTCAATTTCCAAAACTATATCATTCCTGTTGTCAGCAATGTACTCTAGTTTAACAACTTTCCCAGCGCTCTGGTCTTTGAACTTTCGGTTCCACTGACAGACGAGGATGTAGTCTGATTTGCAAACCGCAATGCCATGGGTTTGAAAGAGGTTTACATCTGCTTTATTTTGGACTACCTTTGGGCCATTTATACTTAGATAACTGTCAGTACAGGAACAGGCATTTACAATATTATCATTTATATAATAAAATTTCCAATGCCCATAGTCTATATAAGATCCAGTCGGTAGGACAAATCCAACAGGGTTTCTTTTTGTAATTACAGTAGATCCGTATTTCTGATCAGCACATACAGACAAACACACTGTGCCTTTATCGCTGTATGCAATATCAATTATGTAGAAGTGGTGATCCAAGGAAATCGTTCTCAGTATCCTATAATTCACCGATGACAAGGCTTGAGCTTGATTCATTGCCTGCTAAAACAAATACATGTTACCATTATATTACCTACCACAATGACCGTTGACACCAGAAAAATAACTATTTGCCGCATATTTACTACATTATATTACTATGTCTAGATTTATCAGTGGCGACTAGTTATTTTCAACCAAATACTGATAACTTTGGATATTAAGTGCAAAAAAAATAATAATAAAAAATAACAAAGACTTGCTCCTGGATTTATTAGCGTCGAGAGGAGCTTTTATCATACTGTGAAGTTATCTATCGATCGATCGATCGATCGATCGATCGATCGATCGATCTATCTATCTATCTATCTATCTATCTATCTATCTATCTATCTATCTATCTATCTATCTATCTATCTATCTATCTATCTATCTATCTATCTATCTATCTATCTATCTATCTATCTATCATCCATCTGTCTATCTATCTATCTATCTATCTATCTATCTATCTATCTATCTATCTATCTATCTATCTATCTATCTCTCTATCTCTCTATCTCTCTATCTATCTATCTATCTATATATCTATCTATATATCTATCTATCTATAAAATTGTGTTTTTATTCTATATCTACATGTTTATATCGATCACATGCATTATACGCTTAACATTTAAATTTATGCATTTAAAAGGTTGGGTGTCAGATTTACCTGAAATTCTTAAATATAATAATTTTGGCTATCGATGTTCTCCGATCCTCAGCTTTAAGGAATTTTTCATCATAAAAAATGTTAATCATCTTTCAACCTTTGTAAATGAATAGAAATTGAAAAAAGAAATATTATGGTATCCATGCATTTTACGAAGTAATTGCAATTTCGCCCACGATAGAAATAATGGAATAGATACATGTATACACGTTCAGATCAAATTATTTAAAAAATTGGTTGTACCGGTGCATCGGCGGGTTGAACCCCTTTCACAGTGTGTAGAAGTTCTACGTGAAGTCACTCATCTACTGAGCTAAGCAATTTGTTGACTCCTTGCATGTAAAATTAGCAGTACATAACTTATAAAACTTGTTTTTATAAAAGTAAAGAGCTGCACATTTTCAAAATTTTGAAGATTGGGATCGCCTATGAGGTTTTTTTTTCTCTATCAGCTTAGCTTACAAACATTTTATATGAAAATACCTACTTAGATCTTGTTACAACAATTTGTATGCACGATATTTTAAGCATTCCTTCAACTATCCTTTAGAACGTCTTTTCTAAATGGGATCAACACAGGTTAATTAAATACATGTTAAAAAAAATAATTTTCAAATAGATGCTTACCTTACAAACTACTTCAATGTTGTCCCTTGTTTTTATTTTCAGAAATTGTGATGGTTTTTCCTTTTTCAATTTCTGAGAACAACAAAACGAAAGTACGCATTATCAGACTGGCCTCGTCTTTGTGCACTTTAAATGCTCAGGCTCCGATTTCACAAAAAAACTTTTTAAAAAAAGAGTTTACCTAAGTTTAATCTCAAATCCCTTCGGGCTTTATTGGATTTGATCACACCCCGACCGAAATTATCACCTCATAATACTAAACGAATGATTCCTTATTCCTTATAAAATCACTTACTTACGCCCCCATCTGACATATCAAAAATTCAACATTACCATGAAACATGCGACTTATTTATGTTGACATGCGACCTATTTATGTAAAAATACGGGATAATTATGTTTACATGCAAGTTTTTTTTATAACAACACGCGAGATAACTTACCTATAGTTCCCAAAAAAATATATTACCAAGCTACCAATTTTTTACCCCCAAATCATGAAATTCCTAATCCGTGGGGGGGGGGGTATACCTATAACTCCAACTTCTCAATACTTCTATATGTTTTCAAGGTCAATTTCAGAATTTCAGATCAATTATGTTTACTTCGAGAAAAAGTGGGGGGGGGGGGGCCCTAAAATGCTATGTGCCTAATGGTTAGGTCTAACTTTCCAAAAAAAAGTCCCGGTTCCAACGCCTATGTATTGAGGTTGCATAATAGTAGCAAGGAAGACGGCTTGATTTATAAACAAGGTTCCGTTATAATGCGACCTCAATAGCAAGTTATGGCATTCAATGTTTTTCAGTCGCATTAAATTATTTTAATACAACTCTTTCTTTGCATACGTGTTTATGGTCTTTGAAGAGCCCTATCTAGTATTCTGAAGAAGAAGAAGAAGATATATTAATATTTAATAATTATACGTTAAAAATATAAAACTAAACAAGGAGTTTATGAACGGCTTTCCCCAAATTTATTTCAAAAATAAATTTATTGACGGTTTATAATGATGAAATTATGTTGTACAGATTAAAAATATTCTATATTTTGTAAAAATACAGTACTTTTTAAATTATTTCACTGATCATGTTGATTGCTTCTAGCTATCTATATATCATTGTTATATTCAGTAGTATATTCTCACTACATAACTCTATATAGACAAATAGTCAATAACTGTAATATTAGTTCGTCCGAAAAATATTGACCGGTCAATATTTTTTGATATTGACCGGCTAGGAATAATATCTAGAGAACATTCCCTCTATTTCAAATAATCGCCTCTGATTTGTTGATTCGTAAACGATGACGTAAATAACTCTTCGCGACTCCAAAACAAGGTGACGTCACAATAGACAGTCAGTCAAGGCAAGTAAACAACGGACGCGCAATTGCGACGGTTTGCTATCATAACGGATATAAGGATTTGCGAATTACTGTGAAGTAAAATCAGGTAGAACATCTGTATTTTGATTCTTCCGTTCGGCGGAATATCACCAGTGACTGCCGATCATTCCTTTAAAAAGAATACTTGTTTTAAATTGCATTTTTCGCAACTAATATTGATATTAAATTTAAATCACTAAACCCTACATGCATGCAATGTAACATTGTATTTATACCTGTGTATACTCTCGTCTTTGACATTTTATCTAATGATAATGTTTGATAACATAGTTACAATATTTTAAAGCAAGGTAACGACGTTAAGATTAAATGCACAAAACGTATGGGATTCTTGAACTTCATCAAAGAAAAATTGAATTGAATTGAGAAAACCAAAGGACATCGAACAATACAGAGAGTATCGACAAATGAACGAATTTCTTTCAAGTGGTGGCGACAACATGTTTCACAAGCGGTATTCAGTTGATTCAATAAATCTATACGCATAATCAAGTGTGAAATATTTATAAAAAATGCATAAAAATACTTAACACATTGCCAGTACAGTCAGTTAATAGAAAACCACCTGCTTAATTAATATAAGTCTGCTTTATTTATGTTAATATATTTATATTGTACATTTGATGCGGTTCTCATCAGATTTACACACTTAGTTGTACACTTCAGCTTTTAAAGAATATTGACTATACTCTGTCCCAAGTTTTTGCTTCCACCACTTTTTGCTTGATAATTCTACGGAGATTTTGCATTGCATCAACCATAAATTAGCCCGGATGATAACGTTAAAAAAATTGCGCGAGGTATCCCGTGTACTTCCGAATGGAGAAAAGATGTAAACATTTCCCATTATAAATGTCCGAAAGAAAATTGTTTTCGTTCCTGTGAAATTGTTCAATGAAGATATCTTGGATATATTCCCTTTCATCGATTTCAATTGTATTTCTTTCACAGGAATGTGTATTTTTATAAAAAAAAATCATCAAAAATTGATGGAAGCAATGACTTTAATTTCTTGATCAAATAAATAACTGTGTCTGACATATTCACTCTTCAATGACTTTGATGGTATCTGTATGCCATTCCCCCACGTATAGATTGTCGTTTTCGTCAATACATATAGCACGGGGCATTTAAATTCCATCGTAGGTCACGTGATGGAGAAATGCGCCATCTTTATCAATCACGTGAATTTTGTTGGTTTTCATATCAGCAACGATTATGTTGCATGATGAATAGAAACATATACCATATGGATCAAAGTCACGTTAATTGCCGTGGTAACGGAATCTCAACATCCCGCCGGCGTCCTTGACAACCACGGCTCTGACGTCAGAGACACAAATGTCTCCATTGCCGTTCTCTGCAATGTAGGTGGGATAAATATACAGGGGTTGGTTCTTGTCTGACTCAATTTCCGTAACTATATCATTCCTGTTGTCAGCAATGTACTGTAGTTTAACAATTTTCCCAGCGCTCTTTTCTTTGAACTTTCGGTTCCACTGACAGACGAGGATGAAGCCTGATTTGCAAACCGCAATGCCATGGGTTTGAAAGAAGTTTACACCTGCTTTATTTTGAAGTAGCTGTAGACGATCTATTCCTAGAAGACTGCCAGTCAAGGAGCAGGAATTTACAATATTATCATTTATATAATAAAATGTCGAATGCCCATCGTTTATATAAGATCCAATTGGTAGGACAATTTTCACATGGTCCTTCTCTCTTTTAAAAATTAAGTCGGATATCTTATCAGCAAATACAGACAAGCAGACTGAGTTTCTATCGCTGTATGCAATATCAGTTATGTAGAACTGCTGATTCAAGGAAATTGTTCCCAGGGTCCTATAATTCACCGATGACAAGGCTTGAGCTTGATTCATCGCCTGCTAAAATAAAATTACCTTTAACTTTATATTACCTACCACATTCACAACTGACATCAAGTTATCGTTTGCAACCAGATATTGTTATTTGTCGCAAATTTACTACATTTACTACGTCTAGATTTATCAGTGGCGACTTGTTATTTTCAACCAAATACTGATAACTTTGGATATTAAGTGCAAAAAATAAATAAAATAAAATAACAAAGACTCGCTCCTAGAATTATCAGCGATGACAGGGGCCTTGATCATACTGGAAGTTATCTATCTATCTATCTATCTATCTATCTATCTATCTATCTATCTATCTATCTATCTATCTATAAGCGCATTTTTAACGTAGTACTGTATTATACCATTGTAAAAATTCCGCATGCATTAACATAAGGTCGTGATAAAAATATAGATTTTGATTTTTCATTCAAATATAAAGGTAGATATTAAACTATTAAACATTAAGATATCGCGCACGATACTGGTGTTACTTAACGTTACGCTTATAATGGAAACGACGCACAAACGCAACGTCGCATTTTAAAGAAATTCAACTTCTTAATAGCTGTGAATTTTGAAACTAAAGTAAATATTCATATCTCCTGTATCTCCAAATTTGCACTGCAAGGAAGTTATGAATTAGTGCACAAACATTGCCAGTAATATGGTAGTAAATGTACTTAAAATTAGATCACAATATGCACGCCTGTAACTCGGGCAATATTTAAGAAATATAAGTAACAACTTTTAAAAAGTGGATATCTTCATTTAAATAACTCGATCATAGCAAAACAAAAATCGCAGATTGGAATACGATTTTCTTTTAGAAAATTTCAAGGTGCATGTATAAAAATCAATAAATTTGATCAGCGAATTCAAAACATTTCACTTTCAATATTGCAGTATTATCCCAGACAATACAGCTAAATGCACAGATACATATATTTTGATGATATAATTATACAATCATGAAAAATTATATGCTGGTATATTATTCTATCTACTAGGTTTTACAATCTTTGAAGTTCATGTATTCGATCATGTACAATTCATTTTTAATGTTGTTTATTGCATACAATATGTTTAAATGGACACATCGTCCAAAACAATATTGGCCCGAGCATCTATTTATGAACAGATATAAACTACTGCACTGGCTGGCACTGCGGCTCTTCTCCTCGGTATAAGTTTGTATGACAGAAGATTCTTGCTATTAATATTGCCGTAATAAAGTCCTGTGATGACCTAAATACCAGCTGGAAGAATTGAGCCCCAAGCGTTGGTGCTTTCGCTGTTTAATGTTTGAATTACTTCCTGAACTTTTAGCAAGAAAAAGCCACGGTCTGGGTCATCCGCATATTCGGCAATTACTTGTCATTTGGATACCATTTCAGACAAGGGCACCTCTTTGTCATCTTCTTCAACATCGAATGTGTTATTTGTCTCCTTGACTATTTCATGGTGTTGAACTTGCCAAATTCTTTGAACATTTACACATTCGTGATAAATTTGTAAACTGCATTGTTCACAAAAGCACGACAGTTTGCGTATAATGATATGGGGAGATGAGTTATCAACGATGACTTGATGGACAGATCTGATGTTTGAAATTGGTTTGAAACTTAAATTGCCTTCTCTTGGATGAAATCAAGAAAACGGAAAAGCCGTCTCCGGCAAACAGATTTTGTCCTCGTCAAATTCGAAACAGCAAATTCATAAAGATCCCGGGCATTTTGTATATGGGCTTGTCCACGCAAAACTGCCAGATCCGTCTTTTTAACAGTCCTCCAGCAGCATCTTGAGGTCCTACATTATAAACACAATCATGTAATAATACAAAAGTATTTAATTGTAACAAAAATGCTCATATAGTAAATGCAAAATAAACTTCAACACGACATGAATGAATTAAATAACGCACGTTTTACTTCTTTATCTTGTCAAAATGAAAGTAGTGATCAACAAGTGGCATAATTAATGTATAAAACAATTCTGTTTTCAAAAGAAAATACTAATAGACTAGCTACCATTTACAAGTTTAAAGTACTTAGTTCGATCTGATGGACACTGTATTTGCATCCTTAACAAGATAGTGTGCAGAAAATGTAAATACCTTTAGCATGTGCAGTCTCAAAATAATTTCTGGTAAAATGTTTGGAATTGCTGATATCCCCAAAGCAATGTCGACTCTTATATTGGGCTGCACATCCATCTGTAAACTCATGCATGGTGTCAACCGGGTAGGAAATGGATGCCAAGTACTCGGATATTGTTTTACGAACTTCATGGACGAAATACTGATCACGCTGTTGATCATCGCTACTAACAAAGGAAATGTTCAGTGATTATTTCTGGGTTCTGCTCAGTGCTCACCAATCCATCAATGTCGGGTAGTGCATGGCGATGTATAATCGTAACGTGAACAGAGACTTCAGTTTTTTGAAAGTAAGCACTTTGAAGTTGTTTTAATTCTGTGCAACGGTAATTTTCAGAAGATGCAGTGGTTGAGTGGAAGATTAGATGAAAGTTCTTGAAATTGGTTATTTTGCCAAGTAGCTCGGTGTTGATGGAATTGAAACGATTTTAACAGATAATATAAATCACTGACTTTTGATTCCTTTTTAACTAGAATGTTTTATTGCCTTTCACTTTGATTTCAACTTTTTCAAATGTTTCCCACTTGACTGTTTCGTCTGTCTCCGCGTCTCCAGTTTCTTCTTGTAATAAGTATAGTTTGTGGATACCGCATTCTGCACACTGTAGCTTCATGCATTGAAAAGTATGATTTATACACAATGTGGCATCCACCATATCGCTTATGGACTCGCATACTTGGACGTCAATTCCAATGTCATTTGCATTTGTTTTGATGATCTTTTTCCGAAAGTCCATACATGATTTGAAGGCACTCTTTATTTCAACATGATATCTACAACAGCATGTGTGTCTGTCCTTTGGGCGGGCCTGCCTAACAAAATAGGGCTTGCAATTTTTAAAGGACCTTTGACAAATTTTGATATCAGGATTTCGCTTATGAAATCCAGGTAAACTTCAGTTTGGGTCTTTTCTAAAATATACACTGCGTGGCTCGTGTATAATTTGGATCCAATTCTTTCTTGCTTGATATCTTCTTTATATCCAGTCGGTCGGGAGATACCTGGATGCAGCCAAAAGTCGTACGCAAGTTGTCTATTTTCCGTTGAAATCGCGTCAGTGCGCGTTTTTCTAAACGTGTAAGTCCAACAAGATCTTTCAGTTTTCAATACAGTGGTGTTTCTGTTTCCCTTACTTATTCGTCTAACTGGTAAAACAAGTTTTTTTGCTAGATTTTTTCGACATCTACTTTGGGTCAGTTGTTCACCAGTTATGGAGGCAACAGGCACGTTCATAAACTTAGTCGAGTCTTTCGATATTTTCATTTTGCAGCTGTCAATTGTTGTTTTTAAATCGAGCAGAACCGCTTTTTCTGTTGATTTTTTACTTTGTTCTTCTGGTGATAATACGAAATCAGCATCAATTAAAATTTTTGTCGTTGGAGAGTTTGAATTTTTCAAATATGCTGCCAGTGTAGCTGACCGCTTCTTTGGTGATTGGGGCAACGAATCCTTTAATTTTTTAATGCTCTGTGTTTACTTGTTCTGTTTTTACAAACATGTCTTATCATTTCATTTGAATTTTTTGTGTGTGCAGAGAGCTCGACGGTTTTATTCCTCGCTAAATTTCTATATTTTCTTTATCGTTCTGTTTCCTTCTGTCAGCTTGTTTTGCTCTGTACACGCGCTTTCTAATTGCATCAGAAGTTTTATTATACTCAGTCTGTTTGACAGTTTTGTTTTTATGATACGATGCTAGCTTTTGTTGTGGTCGTTTTTGAAGTTTCTCATTTCTATAAAACTCTAATCTCTCTCGTGGGGACATTTTCGTATCCATGGTATCATTGTCATTCTTCTGAAAACCGCAACAGATAAAAAAATAAAAACCCTGTAGAGTTGTAAAATTTTAAACACAAATTAAAGTACCGAGACATATGGGTCGCCATGTAGGTTTTCAATGATAATCCTCATTTCCGATCAAAGTATTTATCTAGTTGATACAATAATGAATAAAACACGAAAGCTTTCTATAAAATAATAATTCTGTAAAGTTCTATTAGAAAAAAAGGGGGCTAGCGTCGTTTTTGAAAGGGGGGGGGCTAGACTTCTTGGCAAGCAAAAACAACTATTCCTTTTAAAGGAATGATCGGCAATAATGATATATTGATAGCTAGAAGCAATCAAAATGATCAGTTTGATGTAAACTAATGTACTGTATTTTTACAAAATTTAAAATATTTTGTATCTGCACACTATAATTTCATCATTATAAACCGTCAACAAATTTAATTTTGAAATAAATTTGGGGAAAGCCGTTCGTAAACTCCTTGTCTAGTTTTATATCTTTAACGTAATTATTAAATATTAATGTATCTTCTTCTTCAGAATACTGAGTAGGGCTCTTCAAAGAGCATTAACACTTATACAAAGAAAGAGTTGTATTAAAATAATTTAATGCGACTGAAAAACATTGAATGCCATCATAACTTGCTATTTAGGTCGCATTATAACGTAACCTTGTTTATAAACCAAGCCGTCTTCCTAGCTACTATTCACCCCCTGCGAATGTTATTGTCATTTAAATTTTAGACCACGTGGTTTTATTTGACCCTTTGAGTTTCGCAGTATAAATCGTGCCTCGTGTTTATTATCTATTTTAGAGAATCTAGGTACTTGTAGTCAAATATAAATTCTAGAGGTTTACTGATTTTAAATTTTATCTTCATTAATTGGTGGATAAAATGTGTTCTAGAAATAAATGTGACAATACAAAAAATAGTTTTTTCTGCTGTTTCGACAATTTACAAGCGTAGTAGAGACCCCCCCCCCCTAAGAATTTTCGATCCGCGCCTGACCTAGTAATAACATCAATAGTGAAACAGACTGTACTATTTTATGCAGAATGTTCCATGAAAATGGCTCGATACACTAAGTTTTTATGCAAAACATTCACCCATTATGTTTTTAAAAACATGGTATTGCACACCACAAGCATCAAACATGGCTATGATTTTATTAAGGAACCCAATGTTTAAATTATCAACCACTCTACACGTGGTTGAACACGAACGATAAAGCTGTTCTGAATATCATCGTTTAATTTAAAAAACCGCTAGATGGTGAAGTAAGACATACATCTTAAAAGAGGTTGACGTTTTAACATAAATCAAAGAAGAATATATGAAAATCGACCAGTACTTACGTATTTATAGAATATTATCCGAACATATATACTTCCGCTCGAAATTTCACAGGAACTGAACAAATCTCAGTGAAGTTTCGTGAACTTTCATTCGAGAACCTCTGGATTTATTGCATACTTAACAACGAAAAAGAAAACATTCCGAACACATTCGCAGGGGTGTATTATGCAACATCAATAGATCGAGGTCAGTTCATGAAGCATCTTCTTATGACTGAGGTCAGTTCATCGAGGTCAACTGCATTACTGAATGAATCTTTCGATCGAAATTTTTACGCGTGAAACAAAATGTGCATTCTTGAATTAACAGGTCGAACTGTATTTTATGTTTGTTTGCATCTCTTAAGTTAAATGAACTGAAATAAAACTGAGGAAATTGTTATACATGTATAAATACTAAACCAAACTTCAAGTATTTTTTAGAACTACTTATGCAAGCGGAATGTGTGCGCACGTGGAGGCATTTGCCGGATGACACAACAGTGATCGGCCGAAGCCGATTCACAAAAAAAAGTATGGTGGGGGAGGGGGGGGGATCTCCATGTTTATTTACTTTTTATATGTAAATTTACGAAAGACGTTTGCTGCGAGAAAAGTTGAGCGGGAGGGGGGGGGGAGGGGTCTCCTCCCACCCCCCGATGCTACGTGACTGCTAGCAGATTTTGTTTGACCGCTAATGTCCGCTTTTAAATAACTTTAATATTTATCATGCGTGTAGTATATATTCTTTTCAAAACAAATGGATCGGTCTATATAAATCTTGACTAAAGTGGAATAAAGAGAATATGTGAGTGTTAGGAATTGATTACATTACGTCTTTGCTTCATCTAATTTTTTTAATCAACTTAATCCACATGATAAAATATCGGCTATTTGGCAGAAAATGTTATTGTTGTTATATTATAAAAATAATACGAAAGGGACCCGCATCTAAACTTAAATACTACTTAATCAACGTTTTTCGTTTGGACGTAATCATTTTTGAGTATATCAACGTTACGTCACAGTCACGGAGCATCAAACATAAAGGAGACGTAAATCTGGACATTAAATAATTTCTGTCTTCCCTAAACTAATATGTGGATACATAAAATTTTGATATGTCTCTGTAGCAAATTGTATGTACTTTGTGTCTGTTTAACTTACTTTTATTATTGCGATTGTATATTGCTTAAAAGTGCAGTATTTTTAGATCGGGACATTTCACTGGACAACTTAAAAATCAACCTGCCTCATAGATATGTTATTATTAGATAATAATCGTTTGTATCTTAGTATACGATACGTGTGCAATATAATTGTTCCAAGAATAAGCAACTTACTTCGTTTTAAGGATAATATTGATGATTAAAACGTCAGTCTAATCTATTAGTTAATGTCAGACCCCGTCTTTCAAAGGCCGCAATATTATATCTATAAACCGAACATTTAAAATGATTATGACGTCATACCTTGATATGAATGTTACAATCACATTCCAAAGTTCATGCTGTTTGGCACAAAATTGATTGTTTTATTAACCTTTGCATAAAGCGCATAGCTACAGAATGTAACGCTGGACATCCATATATCACGTCAACTCCAGATAATTTTTAAGATCTATCATTCCTTAAAACGTGTGTAAAATTCATTTTATTAAAGATATATTCATTAATTACACATTTGCCTTGCCATTGATACCCCCAGAATTCCTATATTTTCTTTTTACGGCTCTTCATCAACCCCTCAAAGTAATCTGTAATAGCGTAAGTAAAAGAAACACCAGTATCGTGCGCGATGTCTTTTTGTATTAACATTTAACAAAAGCCAATTTCCCCAATGCAGTATGTGCGACTTACAGTATTATTTCTTTTAATAGGGAATTTACTTCGATATTGAAAATTTAAACAAAAAATAAATTCTTTATTAAATCTTTAAAAACTAAATCCCAATGCCTTTTTTTTTTAATTTGACAAAGAGCTCACGACGGGTGTGACGGGTCAGCAGAGAATGTTCACGTCAATTCACGTCAGAACTTAGTTTTCTTTTAAAAAGGACATTCAGTATAATAAAAAAAAATACTGCTTGTTTGGGAGTATAACAGTTTAAGTGTCATCCCAAGAAAACCATTTTCAACTTACGCTTAGATCTTGGGGATGTCAATTTGCATTTTTCCCGTCAGTTACCTTGATCTTACCAAAATGACCTTGGGTCATGATCATGACTCACCCTCAGGTCATACGCAATCTTTATGTGAAGTAAGAACTTCCTGTGTAAGATATCAAGAAAGATATCAACCGGGCACGAATTTCGCAGACATACATGTACGGACGGACAAGGTGAATCCTATATACCCCTTCCCCCAACTTCGTTTACATCTTAGATTATATACTATTATTATATATTTTATTGTATATATTGGAAAATATATTTTTACAGAAAGAAACAATTTCCACGACTTTTATTCTAAATAAATTGTACACTCCAGCTTTCATAAAGTATTAATTGAATGTTAACGCTAGCGTTAACGCGCAATGACTTTAATGGCATCTGAATTCCATTCTCCCACATACACTCTGTCGTTTCCGTCAATACATAAGGCACGCGGCATTTTGATTCCATCATAGGTCACGTGATAAAGAAATTCACCGTCTTTGTCAACCACGTGTATTTTGTTGTTTTTCATATCAGCAACGATAATGTTGCATGAGGAATCGCAACATATACCATAAGGATCAAAATTGTTGCTACTAGAGTTTCCTTGGTAACGGAATCTCAACATCCCGCCTGCGTCCGTGACAACCACGGCTCTGACGTCAGAGACACAGATGTCTCCATTGCCGTTCTCAACTATATAAGTGGGGCAGACATATAAAGGACGATTTTTATCAATAAAGATCTGGAGTTTTCCATCAATCGAAATCACTTTTCCTGAACTCCGTTCTCCAAATTCATTGTTCCATAAACAAATCAAAATGCCCCCAGACTTAGTGACTGCTATTCCTTGTGGTGTAAATCCAAATTTAGATCCACATCCACGGTGCAATGGATCTTCATCTTCTCCCCATAATATGCGAGATTCGCATAGTTGCAACCTTTCTTTCTGATTTCTTTGAGGAGGATAGCCCCGCCAGTATGTAATGGCCAACGGTACTGCTTGTTGTTGTTTTACTGAATTATGTGTTCCATAAACGCAATTTAATTCACGTCTGATGCCTTTCTCCTGAAGCGCTATATATAATCCAGACGGAGATGTAAAGAAAATATCTGATTCATGTTTTCTGGAAGGATAAGAGTCACTATAAGAGTTGTTTGATGCAGAAATACACATGTACCCCCTTGCTACTACGACCGATGTCAAACATATACATTCGATGGCCCAAAGAAACTGTTTTTTCTATATTATATACCAACGAAGATAATACTTGGGCTTGGCGTGAGTCCTGTAACAACATAAAAATAAAAGGGCTTGATTCAAAATTCATAACTCTCAAATAATGTAATATCTGGTCAAGACTAGTTGGACTAAGTTGAATAATCCAAAACAATAATTTCTTTAAGCATTTTTTAAATTTTTTTTTACTTGCTAAATAAATGAATCTACAAATATTTTATGACGAATAAACTGGACTGACTAATAAATCATGTGCACAAATTTGAGATTACCATCC
Source organism: Magallana gigas (assembly GCF_902806645.1). Lineage (NCBI taxonomy): Eukaryota > Metazoa > Mollusca > Bivalvia > Ostreida > Ostreidae > Magallana > Magallana gigas. The sequence goes on along the minus strand of NC_047560.1, from coordinate 1,127,459 downwards.
TTTGCAGGGAATTAGCTTGGGCAGTTTAAAAGCTGAAAGATCATGAGAAATGGGCGAAATAGGAAAGGGTCGAAATCTTTAAAAAGAATCTACCAGGAGAAGTTTACAAGTTCTGACTCGTGATTTTCTCAATAATTGGTGTTTGGCTTTATAAGGAGTAAATGAAAGGTATTAGTGCTATAAATAGTTCCAAAGACAAACGCCTTCTGGCTTCAGTGAATTCCATAAAAAATGTTCCCTGTCACTTAATTTATTTAGCTTTAAATAAAGACTGTGTTTGATTATCCAGTTTGAAAATGGAAGATAACTGTTATCTTGTCAGATTCAATTTGATTGAAATTCAATGTAACCAAAAAAATCTGATGCAATTTTGTAACACCATAATTAAGAGAAAGGCCCAGAAAACATAAGCAATGTTACCTTTTGTTTGGACCACAGTGTACAAGTTTTGGCCAACTATTGTTTATTTCATTAGAATTCTTAATGGTATAAGATATTTTTAGACACCCTGTACTTTGCTTAAGTAGGACAACTGAGCATCGCAATATTAACTTAAAATTAAAATAGGGTCCGTCCAATTTACATTAGGATATAAAATTTATTGCAGCATAAATGGCATGTTTTTATTTTATCGATGTCAGTCTACATAAAAGAATTAAACGCGAGTGTCTGTCACTCTTGGCATTCTGGTTTAATTCAATTAATTTCATATCGCACAGCATTTTACTGCTTCAATGCAAACAATAGCTTAACATTAGTGCCATCATTATTGTAATATTTCTACATGGAAGTTTTCAATTTTTTTCGCAAATACAAATAATAAAACCAATACAACTTAAATCAGTTATTTAAACTAACCTTGTCCAGAAAGATGAACTTTCACTCCACAGTTCTGAAAACAGATCGGTCCTGTAATTGAAATTATAATATCAAATTTATCAACGGGTTAAAAATTGTAATATATATGTTTGAGTTTGCTAAAACAAAAGTTATTAACATATATTTTTATTAATTTAGGTAGGTATCTTACCTGATGTAATGCACGAAAGGGAGATGCTTGCTCTTCCTCGGATGTGTACTGTTCGAAAGGAAAATACAAAGTACAATCTTATATATTGTCGATAAGCTACGACCAAATGCGAAAAAAGGGAAATGATAGATAAAAATTATATTATTTATCAAGGAAGAATTTTGATGTTTGACTTTTCAATGCATGAATCATTTTTTTCCTGCTTAATATTGATTTAACCGTTGCAAACTTTTTTTTAAAAATTTATAAAGGTTTTATCGTTATCAATGCTTAATTTTTTTTAATAAACTCTTTAGTTCACTTGCGTCCTAATCGACTGCATTACATGTACACCTATTTATATGCACATCTTGCATATCCAATTGTTTTCAGTAAAATCTTAAGTTTTCATACAAGTTTGTCCAATTTTAAATAAAGTCATAATCTCGGCTGCGTGTTCTTGTATATATGTTTTCGGTTGATCTATTTATTAAAATGTTGTCCACAAACGTACATATTCTGTAAACATTACTACTTCTACTTTAATGAATCCGCAAATGTTATCCTACTATATTTACATTATCCAGTGTTTTTGCCTGTGATAACATTATGTATCGATTTTGTACTATATAACCCATAATACAAATGACTCCAAATTGAGGAGCCAGCGGAGTTTATTTATATTTAAATATTTAATCGTATGATGGCCTAAAATTATATAAATATAAGTAACAAGGAATCATTCTTTGAATATTATGAGGTGATAATTTCGGTCGGGGCGTGATCAAATCTGTCATAACGGGCTTTATTGGATTTGATCACGCCCGACCAAAATTATCACCTCATAATACTCAAAGAATGATTCCTTATTCCTTATTTACCTATGAGATCTGACGATAATGATAACATGCAGATTAAACAAGGTACAAACCTTATTGGATTCTAGAAGAGCTCCATTAAATAAAAATTAAATTGAGGAAATAATGGCGATATGTTTCACAACATTGCCAATACAGTCAGTCAAGAAAAAAACAACCTGCTTGATTACCAGAGGTCTGCTTTATTATATGTTTAAACATCTATATTGTACATGTGTTGTGATTCTCATCAGATTTACACACTTAGTTGTACACTTTAACTTTCAAAGAATATTGACTAAAAGTTCTTGATCAAATAATTGGCTGTGTCTGACATATTCACCGTGCAATGACTTTGACGGTATCTGTATGCCATTCCCCCACGTATAGATTGTTGTTTTCGTCAATACATATAGCACGGGGCATTTTAATTCCATCATAGGTCACGTGATGGAGAAATGTACCATCTTTATCAATCACGTGAATTTTGTCGTTTTTCATATCAGCAACGATTATGTTGCATGATGAATCGCAACATATACCATATGGATCAAAGTCACGTGAATTTCCTTGGTAACGGAATCTCAACATCCCGCCGGCGTCCGTGACAACCACGGCTCTGACGTCAGAGACACAGATATCTCCATTACCGTTCTCTGCAATGTAGGTGGGACAAATGTACAGAGGTTGGTTCTTGTCTGACTCAATTTCCATAACTATACGACTCCCGCTGTCATCCATGTACTGTAGTTTAACAACTTTCCCAGCGCTCTGGTCTTTGAACTTTCGGTTCCACTGACAGACGAGGATGTAGCCTGATTTGCAAACTACAATGCCATGGGTTTGAAAGAGGTTTACATCTGCTTTATTTTGAAGTAGCGTTAGACCATTTATACGTAGATAACTGCTAGTACAGGAACAGGCATTTACAATATTATCATTTATATAATAAATTGTCGAACGCACATAGTTTATATAAGATCCAGTCGGTAGGACAATACTAAAAGGGTTTCTTTCTATATTTACAGTAGATCCGTAGAATTTCTGATCAGCACATACAGACAAGCAGACTGTGTTTCTATCGCTGTAAGCAATATCAATTATATAGAACTGCTGATTCAAGGAAATTGTTCTCAGAATCCTATAATTCACCGATGACAAGGCTTGAGCTTCATTCATTGCCTGCTAAAACAAATACATGTTAAAATTATATTATATACCACATTGACCGTTGACACCAGGTTTTTAATTTGCCACCAGGAAAATAATTATTTGCCGCATATTTACTACATTATTTTACTATGTCTAGATTTATCAGTGGCGACTTGTTATTTTCAACCAAGTACTGATAACTTTGGATATTAAGTGGAAAAAAAAATAAAAAATAAAAATAACAAAGACTCGCTCCTTATATATCAGCGATGAGAGGCGCCTTTATCATACTGTGAAGTTATCTATCTATCTATCTATCTATCTATCTATCTATCTATCTATCTATCTATCTATCTATCTAAAAGATATATCTATCTATCTAATAGATATATCTATCTATCTATCTATCTATCTATCTATCTATCTATCTATCTAATAGATCTATCTATCTATCTAATAGATCTAATAGATCTATCTATCCATCTATCTATCTATCTATCTTTCTATCTATCTATCTATCTATCTATTTATCTATCTATCTATCTATCTATCTATCTATCTATCTATCTATCTATCTATCTATCTATCTATCTATCGATCGATCAAATTGTGTTTTTTTCTATATTTACATGTTTATATCGATCACATTCATTATACGCTTAACATTTAAATTGATGCATTTAAAAGGTTGGGTGTCAGATTTACCTGAAATTCTTAAATATAATAATTTTGGCTATTAAGGTTCTCCGATCCTCAGTCTTAAGGGATTTTTCATCATAAAAAATGTTAATCATCTATCAACCTTTGTAAATGAATAGAAATTGAAAAAAAAATATGGTATCCATGCATTTTACGAAGTTATTGCAATTTCGCCCACGATAGATATAATGGAATAGATACATGCATACAAGTTCAGATCAAATTATTTAAAAAATTGGTTGTACCGATGCATCGGCGGGTTGAACTCCTTTCACAGTGTGTAGAAGTTCTACGTGAAGCAACTCGGCTACTGAGCTAAGCAATTTGTTGACTCCTTGCATGTAAAATTAGCAGTACACAACTTATAAAACCTGTTTTTATAAAAGTAAAGAGCTGCAAATTTTCAAAATTTTGAAGATTGGGATCGCCTATGAGTTTTTTTTTTCTCTATCAGCTTAGCATACAAACACTTTATATGAAAATACCTACTTAGATCTTGTTACAACAATTTGTATGCACGATATTTTAAGCATTCCTTCAACTATCCTTTAGAACGTCTTTTATCAATGGGATCAACACAGGTTAATTAAATACATGTTAAAAAATAATTTTCAAATAGCATCTTACCTGTCAAACTACTTTAAATGTTGTTGTCCCTTGTTTTTATTTTCAGACACTGTGATGGTTTTTCCTTTTTCAATTTCTGAGAACAACAAAACGAAAGTACGCATTATCAGTTGGCCTCGTCTTTGTGCACTTCAAATGCTCAGGCACGGATTTCACCAAAAAAAAACTTAAATTTTTACATAAGTCTCAAATCCTGAGAATTTATTCAGCTGAGATTTTTTTCTCAAATTGCGTTTCACAAAACAAACTTAGTCAATCTTCAGCTGAGTTGAATTTTTTACTTAGCTGAGTTTTCTCCTCATTGCTATTAGCGGCCTCGAAAAAAAAACAATACTTCCGGTGACAGCTCTAAATCTGTAAACAACGACCAGAGTGTAAGCAAGAAAATCTCCTTTTCAATATCCCGAAGGTCTGTTCGATGGTTACTCTGGTTTTTGCATGGGCGTTGTTAAATTTTACTTCAGCAGGGGTTGATGGCACAGGAACAGGGGTCATTAAATATGGTTTACAGGGATAACTTGAGTCTCCAAGAAGAATCCCCTTGTAGTGCCCTATTTAAATAAAATCTTGTTATTCGTGAACTTGTAAACTCAACATTATGTAATTAGTTAAAAATTGATAAGTGCAATTCTTAAATGCATATCATTTTCAAAAGCGACAGATATGTTAAATATCCTGCTGTCATGGACACTTCCTGGCCATTTGGCCTCACAGTTAATGATCCTATACCATGCATTACATATCATCTAAAATTAAAGGGGGGAATCTTACACATGATATTTCATATACATTTTTCAGTATAATAAAAATTGCGCTTTGCTGCAGTTAGTGTTTAAGGAGTGACTTTTGAATTGTGTAAATTATTTGTTGCATTGCATGTGTATACAGCAAGTACTTTTGTGTTACATGTGCAAGGTTGTGAACATATTTTTTCTGAAATCATGTAATCATAATTACTCTGTCTATAATTTATAAATATTTTATATGTGATGGTACAGAGGGACAATGAACCTTAAGATATATTTGTGATTTGTCTTTATTAATTATCTATGTTTATATTTATATGCAATAGAAATGCAACAGAAATGTAATTTTTAATACATGTGATTCATAATAATGTGTTCATCAACTTTATACAATTTAGACAATTATTTTGACTTTATAAGAAAAACTTTAATTATATTAATCCTTTTGCTTGAATTGAGTAAATATATATTACGTACGGTACTTGTTTGATATGAAAAGTTTTCAAACTTTCAGCTGTTCATTTTACCATGACGGAAATTTTAAATTACAATATTTAACCTTTAATCTGTGTTGTTGATAAATATTTTTCTTCAACAAAAGGGCCGATAAAATACCTGCACATTCAAGGAATGGTACCCCTTTCTGTTCAGGTAATCCGGCTCATTATTTGATGGCGCTTGGATCTTTATAAAAGTCCCATCAACACAGCCATGCATGTTTGGAAAACCTAACAATAAGGACATGTAATATATTAATTACACCTTTCTTAAATTTTATTTTTATTTCATTAATTTTGGTATGTTGTAAGATTTATAGAAAAAATTTTATTAATAGGGAAATGATGGTGGCATGGAATACATTTATAATAATGTGATGTTTACAAAATAATTTATTAATTTGTAAAGTCGGGTGAATGAATCTATCCAAATATGAATAATATAATTACTAGAAAAATCAGCATGATGATAATCTAAAAAATTAAACAAGTTGCTAAAGAGCAATTTACTCTGGATACATTTTCTACATTTTAGGTGTAGGATTGGAATTGGTGGTGGTATTACTATTACATGTACATTTATAAATTTGTGCCAAAAATATTTGCATTTTGACCTCTTGGCATTCTAATTAAAATTAGATCTTTGATCAGCTCCTAATAGATCCTTTCACAGGTCAAATCCAGTGACCTTTTCAGTCCACAAATCAGCGTGCAATTGGTGTAGCGATCTATTAGGAGCGGATCAAAGATCTAATTTTAATTAGATTGACCAACTGGCACAATTGCTTTAAAAATTAACTTAATTTAATTATAAGGATATGGTTAATTAAAAGAAAAAAAAAGAAAATTTGTGGGCCATTTATATTTTCCTCTGGTACATGTGATGTAATTTGTGAATGCTTGTATAATTGGTGTTTAATGTGATTAAATGAACGAAATAGTTTCTGTATGAGTTATATAAAGTGACATTTGTTCTTCCGAGTATTCCCCTTTGATTTAACAATACCTGCAACATTGTAAAACTGGGATATCACTTCTTCTGATTCTACCCCAGATGGCATCTTGATAATCTGCCGAGACAGTTGGTACATGCAGTGCGGAACACACATCATGAACAACTCTGCAAACGGAGGGGGAGATACCGAAGAGAAAGTGTCCGAAATCAAAGAATAAAAACTGCCACTCGCAAAATACCGAAGGGTTATCAAGACTTGGAAAATAGGATTCAGTGGAGAATTTCTTACTGTGTCTCTCTGAATAAAGGGATTTAACAAAGCGACAATGTTCAGAATTGTTTGGAGGCGAAATCTGAAACTGTACCTACCAGAGGACCCGTCGGGCGAACCGCAGAATACCTCAGAGGCACCTGCCGCAGCAGCGAGATCCGAGCCTTACTCGAACACCAATCGCACCAATCCGGGAGCTCTACGCATGGGTAACCCCGAGGCACCGACAGCCGCCGCAAGATCCGCGCCTTACCTGGACACCGGACGCGCCAAACCGGGAACACAACGCATTGGAAATCCCCCGACATCGACCACAGCAGCAAGATCCACGCCTGACCGGGACACTGAACGCACCAAACCGGGAGCAGAACGTAGTGATGTGCGTACCGCCAATCACCCACCGGTATGGGGTAACCATTCAGCGTAGGGATGTGCAGTGAGTGAATTGTCGTTTATATCTTGGAATATCTGTCGGTCGCTTCATGATAAAATAAACAATCCCGAATTCCATTCAATTATAAATGGATACGACATTATCTTCCTTAGTGAATGCTGGCTTGCTCCTGGAGATGTTGTAGACATAAATGGCTATGAAAAGTGTATTTTTCCAAGAAAATCAATTAAAGGTGGGGGTATTGTTATCTATTGTAAACCACACCTATGGAAATCTACCATTTCTATATGAAGACACCGAAGTTCTTTGTGAAAGAAAAAACCAAGATAAACACATCAATAATTATGGTAGAAAATTATTAGAATTATGTAAGTCAACAGGTCTACGAATTGTTAATGGTAGACATTCTGGGGATGTACCTGGTGACTATACTTATTTCTGTTCAAGAGGAAATAGTGTTATTGATTATCTGTTGACCGAGAGTTCATTGTTTTTTAGTATAGGCCATTTTTCTACTGGCATATTTAATATTTTTTCTGACCATTCACCAATTATTTTTACCATCAATGGTATTTGCCTAGAAACACAACTGCATAGAACGAGTGTATCTTCGGGTAGAACTAACAGTAAATCAGTAAAGTGGATCGATGACAATGCGGAATTTATCTTGACTGAAATTAGACAAAATCAAAATTTTCTACTCGGTGAATTAGATATTGATTTCAAAAATTCTTCAGATCTCAATACTTGTATCGACAATATTTGCAGTATATTGAATGACTGTGTCTTACCTTACATGGATGTTAAAGTATCTAAAGCACAATATACCATACATAAAAATAACGCATGTGGGAATATGAAACAGGACAAACCCTGGTTTGACGAAACTTGTAAAAAAACAATTGAAAGAATACAAAGGGCTACTCCATACATACAATAATGAAAAATCATATGAAAACAAAGAAACACTTTTAGTCGCCAAGAAAAAATACAAAAAATACATGAAAAAATCAAAATATAACTACAAACGATATGAGGGGGACATGTTTGATTTTTTGAGAAAACACAACCCAAAACACTTTTACAGTTTATTCTCTAAGGGGAAAAGCAAGTCTGGAAAATGTAGCCTAACGAATGAAGACTTCCAAGCATATTTTGTTTTATATGTTTTAAGTGATTACTTTAGTAATGACATGGGTCTTATGCAAGGTGAAGTGTTATCACCACTACTTTTTGCTTTGTATGTTAACGATTTTGAGATAAACTTTATAAAAAACAATTGTCCATCCATTGAACTACAAATGATTAATATTTTCCTGCTAATGTTTGCAGATGACATGGTATTGATTGCTGAAACCCCTGCTGGGTTACAGAGTATGTTAAATACACTTAAGGAATATACTATAGAATGGGATCTGAATGTAAATGTGTCTAAAACCAAGGTTGTCATTTTTAGAAATGGTGGGAAAATATCAGATCTTGAAAGCTGGTCATACAATGAACAAAAACTAGAAGTTGTGTTTACTTTTAAGTATCTTGGTATGTTATTTAACTTCAATGGAAAATTTTTACAAACACAAAAATATGTAGCAGATCAAGGACGGAAAGCACTTTTTGCAATATCAAACACTGTGAAAAATTATTCTTTTAATGTTGAAACTCAATGTTCTGCATTTGATACGTATGTACATAGCATTCTTTCATATGCCTGTGAAATTCGGGGTTTCCACAAAGCACCCGATATAGAAAAGGTACATCTCAATTTTTGTAAGAGAATTCTTGGGGTCAACAAAAAAACTACAAATAATTTAGTGTATTATGAACTGGGTAGATTTCCTTTGTATATTAGAAGAAAACTACGAATTTTCAAATACTGGTTAAAAATTAAAAATACAAATAACATTATCTTGAAGGAGGCATACAAAAGCATGCTTGTCAATAACGATAACTGGATGGTTTCCATACAAAGCGAGTTATCTAGCATGGGTCTAAAATATTTGTTTGACGAAACTTGTTCAAATCATTGTAAAACCTACAAGATAATTGAGTGTAGAATATTAGATATTTATAAACAAAGTTTGATGTCATCTCTTTCGACATCTCCGAAGAGTATGTTATATCGACACCTTGTGGATAATTTTTGTTTGCAAACTTATCTTAGGAGACCGATTAATTATACTTCAAAACAATTTATAAGTATTTTTCTTCACACTCTTTAAATATTGAAATAGGTCGACACAACAAGGTGCCAAGAAATGAAAGATTTTGCAATCATTGTAATAAAAAAGATTTAGAAGATGAGTTCCACTTTATACTCATATGTCCTTTTTACGCTGAATTACGAAAGAAATATATAAAGAGTTTTTATTACAAAAAACCAAGTGTTTTTAAGCTAACTAAACTTTTAAGTGTTAACAATACAAAGGAACTCAATGATTTAGGAAAATATTTATCTAGCGCTTCCAAAATGAGAGCGCAGCATTGTAATAATACTACAGTTTAAGCTACTTATACATTTATGTTCATTCATATCTTAGATATGTACATGATTATATTGTCTTAATATGTCCACTCACTTACTGCACATTGCACATTTGTATATAATTTTATATGTATTATAATTTGTATTCCGATGAGTTGTAAAGCTCAAGGATAATAAATTGAATTGAATTGAATTGAATTGAATTGAAACGTTGGAATACTTCACACTCGGGCAAATTTTCCAGTGGATTTTGTCTGTCAGCAAGACAATAATGGCAAATTCGTTGCCAATGTCTACGACGGCGACGCTGCCGTCTGCTGTTAATCGCCATATTTGAGAATTTATTTCGACTTAAGTCTGCTATGAAGGTAACAAGTTTTTTCTCAAATTGAGTAAAAAACTCAAATTTTTAGAAAAAAACTCTGACTTAAGTCTCAGATTTGACTTAAGTTTTTTTTTTTTTAAATCGGAGCCAGGTTACTGTCGAGCAAGTAATATTTAATGTTGAGTCAGTTGATACGTAATGGTTACTTTGAATTTAAGCAAATCCTTTAGGCATCGTAATTTACAAGAAAAAGATGGCGTTCGTTAATTGTATGTATTCCATACACATATTTAACATATGGTATTTTCTATATTAAAAGTAGAGTAAAGAATGCTCATGCATACCCAAATCTTCATTGTAAGTAATCCTATAATTTGATGAGTGCATGGCCTCTCATCGTCAGTGTTCTTGCAATGCTTGATTCGCATTCTTGTTATGATTTAGTTGCGTTGAATGAAATTATTATGCTTGATTAGAAAAATCCTCTAAAAATAAAGTTCAAAGAGCCAAAAGTTAAATATCTGAACATATCACTTTATAAATTATAGTCGAAAATTTTGTCATTTATAAACCCTATACATGTAACATATATACATGACAGGTTATTGCGATATTAAATACAGAGTGTGATTTGATATTCATATAGAGCTATTATTTAAACTTAACCTGCATTTTTTGTGATTCCTGCGGGATATAAAGGTTCCCGAATTTTCGCTGATTTATCCTGACATCACAAGTAAGGTAGACCATAAAGTAATATTTAGAGTACAAGTTTCCTGTTGTAGGAGAGATACAGGGCGGGGCTAGAAGCGCGAGCGTTAGTCCTTTAGTCACTGTGCAGTGGTTGTCATATTATTTTTGTTCAAAACGCGTTTCTATACTACAACCACGGCTTTGACTTTTAGAAAACAGATGTCTCCATTGCCGTGTTCTGCCATGTACGTTCCAAAAACAAATCAGTATTCCTCTGTCTCTTCGCATAGCTATTTTAGGTGGGTAACCTAATTGCGATAAGCATTTAAATGGAGTTAATAAAGGGTTTTGTTTTTTAGATATTTCAGGCCAGACGTTTTCTACCTTATTTTCTCTCACTCTTTTAAATGAATATTTTGTTCCATATATTAAATAAGGATGCGTGCTATGGTCATTTTCTTATCAATAATTAAAATGCTATGATTTGCTTTACAAAATTGTTCCAAATTGCTATGTCATTTATCAGCAACCTAGCTCATTAAATGTTGTATTAATGACCCTTTGCAGGTATCTTTACAGTGATATATGAAAGAAGGATGCATTCCACTTTTTCTCTCACAAAATTGTATTATAATTTTGTGTGCTTTGTGTGAACTTTAAAGGAAAAAACAGACTGGGACTGTAAATTAGGATGTTTGGTTGCACCCGGAAAAGTTTCCTTTTACTTTTAAAGATATTAAAATGAAAAATTTCAATAACAAATTGTCAACCATCTCAAAAATCCATAAAACGAAATACAAATTCAAAGCATAGCAACACGGACCTCTAAAAAATAGAGGTAGGATCAGGTGCCTCGGAGGAGTAAGCACCCTCTGCTGACTGGTCACACCCGCCGTGTGTTCTATGTCGGAATCGTGAAAAAATGGAAAGTTCATAGACAATTAGGCAATTGCTTATGGTCTAACAATTAGTATGAAAAACGTCAGTCAGCATGCGACCCAGTGGAAGATTGTATTTGCTGACAAGGTCGTTTTATCGACCACAGAACTTACGAAAAGATGACTTCAAACGAGACTGTTGATAATCCTATCGTATCAACTTGTTTGTCAGTAGCGTGCCTCGCCATTTGTATTTTTTACGAAACAGGTTGATTCATGCAGTAGACCGAGCAGAAGAGAGGGAGAGTCAGGAGAATTTAAAGCTAAACTGATCTAAATGTGTTTTTTTTAACAAGGCTGTTGTTTAGACATTCAGAAAAAAACCATTAAAAGGCTATAAAACACTGTAAAATAGACACCAATACATATTGCATATTGAATATATAATACTAATAAATGTATGATCCATATGGGTATAGTCCACTAATGCATTTTCCATAGGCGGTAATGTTAACGTTATGGTTCATAGCTCCGGTGTAACGAAGAATTTTGACCCGGGTTGAAAATTGACCCGGGGGTCATTTTTCAACGTTGAATATTGAGACCAATGGTGTTAAAAAAAGACCCTAATACGTTGAAAACTGACCCACATCGTGGAATTTTGATCATGAAACCGGTTCAAAATTCAACAGCAAAGAAGCACAAATTAACGAATCAATATTATAACTTGAGTTTATTTAATTAAAAATTTTCATTTTTACATATTTATTCTTTAGATTTACATGTTTACATTCATGTACATGTTTCAAAGGGGGCGGGGGGGGGGGGGGTTAAAAATGAGACTTAAATGATGATTTTTTTAATTTGTGTTTAAGAATATTTGTATACATAGTTACACGTTAAACTACTCAGTTCAGTAGAACTCCTTTTTTTAATTCGCTGGAAAAGTGTACAAATATAAATAATTTTAAAAAAAATTACAATACGTCATATTGTTCAATTTTGGTTTTACGTTCACCCAGTAGTTTGAAACTTTGATATTGTTCATTGTAAATCTTCTGGGTTGGTGTAAATACAAAATTTATAGTATGTTGTATTGAGATTTTCGTGTTTTCACCCACACAGTTTGTTGAAACTGAGACTATCTGAATTTTGTATTCACACCCATCCAGCCAAGAACAGTTTACAAAATTATGATATGCTAACATGTACTCTTTCATGAACAATGCTGTAGTAACTATATCTTGAAAGCCGATATTTTTTTTTAGTGTTTTATTTGTTCCGTTAGGATAACTTCTAATGTAACTAAATATCATCAAATCGCTAATTTTTCTAGGCATAAACAATTCTACTTCATGGAATCTGTAGCAAGTTAGCAACCTAATTTTCGTACAATTGACAATAAAATAATTTTGCTTTGATAGTTTCTAAATTGCTTTAATCACAAAAAATTGAACATAAATTTACTAACAGTATTTGTTTTTGTCATTAAATTGGTAAATTGCATTTTTTGAATAGAAATATGTAGTAGAAGATCAAGATGGGGTATATGGTTGACCTTCCTACCACAGTCACCTACATCATTAATTTAATTTAAACGTGTTTTATTGAACGGAATGTTCAAATTATTAAATGGATTGGATAACAGTCTTATCCTATGTAAACCCCATCAAGCATACAAAGTCAAGAGGAAATTATTTATGGTCATAAGAATATAATATTACAAATATACAGAATATCATTGATATTATGTGTATATAAGACAGGGGATACTTGAATATTAAATAATTATTTGATTATATACCATATATGATTGTAAGACATATTGTTGGTAGACATGTTCACTCACACCTACATTAACAAACCTATCACCTTCATTTATACTTACAGAGATACAAACATAAGAATGAGATTTTCATGATCCACCCCATTTGAAAAGAACAGTACATAAAAGGGAACAATTTATATTAAGTAAATAATACTTAAATAGGTTAAAACAGTGTAAGTTAAGAAAATCAAAACGCCTGGGAACTCTAATATAAATATAAACATAGGAAACAATTTTACAATTGTATCTTAATAAAAATTCAGAACTTATATAACGTATATAGTTCATATAAAAAGGTACACTAATGTCAATAAGTTGTTTAAAAAGTTCGTCTCTTTGTTGAGTGTATCTTGAACATCTAGGGGAAAAATCACATTTCCTTAAGATTCAGACACAGTATAAACATCAACTCTCATCAGTTTAAAAATCCTTAAATAAGTAAGGTTTTCTAGCTTTATTCCGTAATTGACGTAAAATAATATTTCCTATTTCCTTAACTGGAGTGTTTGTAAGCTCTATGTATATTTTGTTTTTCAAGTTTTGACTTAAAGAATGATGAAGTTGATGAAATTTTCTTTTCTGCATGAGGATTATTCCATAATTTACGTGTAGAAGGAGCAAAGCTATTGTAATAAGTATATAGTGGTAGATAGTAAAAAAGCTCATTCGACCTAAGAAAATATGATTGAATTCAATCTAACGTATCTTGTGGTGCTAAAACATTTATAATCTTGTAGAATATAATTAGTTTATGTTTATCCCTTCGAGATTGTAAGGTTTCCAAATTAAGCTCACTATATAAAATGATTTTAGAAGAATTAACTCTGATCCCTGTCACTGTCCTGGTTGCTTCATTTTGTATATGTTTAAGCAATTCGGAGTTTCCCTCGATACAGCTGCTCCACGCAACATCACCATATTCCAATCTAGGTCTGATAAAAGACGAATTTTAACAAGTGTTTACATGTATCTATCAATTATGTGCTTGAATAATCTGAATATATTAAACTTTTGGCACGCCTTTCCATGTATACCATTAATATACATTGTAATTAGATCAACCATCCTCCGACTGTATATATAGATGCAAACCTACTTTTTTAAATTGATAACATTTTTGCTGTAGAGGGTAGATGTTTTTAATTTTGAGAAAATATATTACGCCAGTTGCCTGTGTTTCTAATTTACAGGTAAAGAATGGAGTTGAAAACTCAAAATATAGAAATAAATTGCATTTTTAAAAAGAACTATGACTCTGCATATGCAGAAAATTAAATGGTGCTTCAATAAATTTAATCTGACAAGTTTATGAAAAATTATTGTTAAGTCGTTAAAAAGAAATTTAAACATGTATAAATATGTATATGCTGTGTTTATATGTATAATACAGTATATATAAAAAAGGATAAAAATATGACAACCATTCATTAATTATTTTGTCAGGGAAATATTCTGACTTTTTTTAAGTTAAGCATAGGTATATGACATTATATCCTTTTATCTTAATATAAATATATATACCCTTTACCCAATAAAACAGTATGGAGGTTATATATTTTCAATTATTAGAAAAATATACAACGTCAGGTGCCTGTTGAATAGAGCTCTTTTGAATTGCCTGAAAAGTGACGGTAATGGGCCATACATTTATTGGACATATTTATCAGAGATTATGACAAGTTTAAATTTTAAATTCTGTTACACGAGGGAATGAAAACCAATTCTGTCAAAAAGTGTTCTAGCCCTACTCGCATGTTCCATTCAGAAGCAAACGGTCATCTTCCTAGCTTTATTTACATAGTATTGTAATAATAAATGGATATCATGTTTTCAGTCTCAAAATGAAATGTTTAATCGGACATACATGTATCAACCTAAAAGAAATCAGCCACGTCCGCATTTATATCGGACAGTATAAACTTTTTAAAACTGATACTTTCAAATATGTACATGATTGTACATTTAAACCGTGTAGAGTAAGTTCCAGTTCAGATCAAAACTCTGAGGTTGGGGTCAATTCTCAACAGGATCAATTTTCAACGTGTCGAGGTCATCAGAGTTTAGAAAAATCTTTCTCATACCGTTGAAAAATGACCCCGGGTATAAATTTCACGATTTTGGTCTCAATTTTCAACGTTGAAAAATGACCCCCCGGGTCAATATTTAACGTTGAAAAATGACCCCCGGGTCCATTTTCAACCCGGGTCAATATTCTTCGTTACACCGGCCGTAATTTTCGTTCAGCAACGAGGGACCTCTTGAATGAAAGCTCATCAAATTGTCTCTTTCCTGTTAAAATTTCGTGGTTTGAAGTCAGATTCGTTTTCCGGCAAAATGCGTCTGTATTGAAAAACTCTGAAAATGAAAGTAAAAGTAGGGAATTTCTCACTTTTGGAAAGGGTGTACATCAAACAATTTCAATTCTTTTCTTCAAATGATAATTCAATTTTGACACTTGTTTTAAAAATTGCAAATCCTCTTTTCTGACATGTGTCAAGCATTCTGTTTTTAAATGTCCCTAATAAATATATATACACTCTGCAAGTATAGGGACTATTTTGCTTAAAGGCACTTCTTTGTTGTCCTACCGATTCTAAAAATAGTTAGAGGGATATACCCATATTGAACAAACCAAACTCTTTATACGATATAGCTACTTTTATATCAAGACACATGCGTTAAATCGTTAGTTTATATACTGTGTAATCATTAAATTTCGTAGGGGCCAATTTTCGTGGATGACTTAAATTTTACAGGTTCGTGGGGACGTAATTTCGTGTATTCTTATATATCTACAAAAAGGAATATGACTTTATTACCCTAATTTATCAATTGGTGGAGGATGTTATTTCGTGGATGAGAGGTACCCACGAATTCCACGAAAATTGAGCCACCACGAAATCTAACGATTCTACAGTAGTATAGATAACTGTACACAAGAACAGAGCAATTTATTAGATTGAGGCAGGGTGCATCATCACAGGATTAAGACGCACATCCTCAAAACAAAAGTTAGTTTTGAATTAGGGTAGGAAACATTATGTGACGGAAGAAAATAACACAAAGTTACGCTTATGTACAAAATTACGAAAGCCGAGAAGGATCATTCGAGATTCGAGATTCAAAATACGAGATTCGAAATACGAGATTCAAGATTTGAAATTCGAGATTCAATATCTAAATTAACCAATCAAATCAAGGATCTGAAAATATGTATCCTAGCGACATCAAACTGTTCTAATTAAAAATCATACGTACATGTTCTTATATACAAATAAATGCTATGTTCACTTCTCCCTACCTAACTAGATAATCATTTGTATTTACTTTTACACAGAATATCTAAGTAGACTAGTAATAATGCAGTGTGCTTCGCGGATCTAAGTGATTTTGTTTGCCCTGGTGAATTTCCACCTGATGCTTTTGAACCCTGGGGTATTTCACCACCAGTGATAGTTTAAAACCCGGGTTTATTCACCCCTTTTGTGTAAAAATGCGGTTATGGTAGAGAACTTCATAAGCGTAGCTAATTTTTTCTGTAGGGGGTCCTAGGCCAATTTTAAAAAATTTTACTATGTAAATTTAATAAGCTCCAATTTTCCCGAGGAGGGGGTCCAAATCCCCTGACCCCCTCCTTTCTAGATCCCCACATGAAGATTAGTACATGTATCTAAATAATCTAAATATAAATAATCTGTCCTGTTTCACTAATAAATATAAGCATTACTTATCGTTCTTATGTATGCATACAGTGATACACTAGTACTATGGTTATAAACAAATCATTGAGATATTATCACATCATACGGAATTATTAATAAATACAATTTTTTTTCCTTTTCCTCAGTAAACAACTTATTATGAGTCTTACTTTTGGAATTGTTTTCAATATAGAAGGATACCTACTCTCTGCAATTAAAGGTAGGGATGGTAGTGTGCCAATTTGTTCACATTGCCGATTTCTTGTGCAGAGAACAGTAAAACTTTTAAAAATTTGATTGTGCATGAATATTTCAAAATTAATTGTTGTACATATATTTTGTTATAATTCATTCATTGATATATCAACAAGAAAGAATAAAAGCATATGTTTCACAGCCAAGTTAAGTTTCTCTGTAGTTTCCTACCCCCCCCCCCCCCCCGCACCAAAATTGACAATAATTACATATAAGTCATACACATGTTTATTTGTTTTGTAAGTAAATCTCTAAAGATGTAAATAAGCACTGCAAACAAAGATGTGTGTATTTAATATACTACTACATTACACTTAGCCAGATAAAATGTAATCAGGATGAAGCTACAATAGGTGAGTGGTGCAAATTTACCAATTTGTCGCCAATAATCAGTGCAAAAATCCACAAATAGGCTGTTATTTGTTACATATCCTGCAAAAACATTGATAAAAAATGTTATCGTCCCATAACATAGCCGATTATGTTAATGTGTACATATGGTCAACGTAGATGTAATTCTAATACATGTATACAAGAAGGCTGACGTATCAGGCGGGGATCCAGAAAATTAAATTTCAAAAATGATCGGTTGAATTACATTAAATGCTTTGAAAATTGTTTTAAACTATCGCACGAGTCAAAATGCATGATAGAAGTTATGTACAGTGTAATTGGAAACTTTCATTTTATATCAATATGTTGTATTACCTATTATAACAAATGAGAGTATAGCACAACCGCCACAAGCAATACATGTCCTTTACATGGCAAACTAATTAGGACTATATAGCCCCCCCCCTTTTGAAATGTATATACTGAAAACAGATTATTGGAGTACAACATCCGCGCACAATTTAAAGAAAATTTCATGTTTTTGTATCATTTTCGCTAGCTAATGTAAGACATCACAAATACCCCAAACCCCCTCACGGAAAAGGAAATGCTAGGTGATGAGAGAGAGAGAGAGAGAGAGAGAGAGAGAGAGAGAGAGAGAGAGAGAGAGAGAGAGAGAGAGAGAGAGAGAGAGAGAGAGAGAAAGTTGATGTAAATCACATGTACAGGTGCGCTAACACCGTTTAAATCAAAGCTTGCTAGTTGGTCTGCCCTACCCTAGCTACCTCCTCTCTTTTCTCCTTTTAGAGGCTTAATTATTGTCTATATATGCTTGTAACAAATCAAATCAATTTCAAATTCTAAATCAAAACTGAATTTGACACTACAAAACTCTCTCTGTGTCTGTCTGTCTGTCTGTCTGTCTCTCTCTCTCTCTCTCTCTCTCTCTCTCTCTCTCTCTCATATCGACAATGGCATTGCCATACCCTACAATACACTATTCTTATCTGGATTTTTGTCTTTGAGGTTGTAAATCATTATATCTTCTATGGCATAACCTATATTTTGACATGTCGATTATTTCATTGAGTTTCGTTTCATAGCTAAAACATTTAGATTAAATAGATCTTTCTTCGTGAGCCGATTTTTACACAGTTGGGGCGAATACACTTCGGGTTAAAATTGTTCGGGGGGAAATACATACAGGGCAAACAAAACCACTTAGATTCGCAAAGCCAACAGTGTTATTTCTAATTTAATTGTTTATACTGTGTGGGGTTAATTCATCAATGTTAATTTAACCATTTTATAACCACTATATAAGAGCTATTAAGACATTTATTTGTAGGAAAGAGCATGTACGAATGATCTTTATTTAGAACAGTTTGATGTTGCTAGGATACAGGTTTCAGATCCATGATTTGATTGGTTAATTTAGATATTGAATCTCGAATTTCGAATCTCGAATCTCGTATTTCGAATCTCGTATTTTGAATCTCGAATCTCGAATGATCCTTCTCGGCTTTAGTACAAAATACTTATAAATCACACACCTGAATGTTTATGTGATATAGTTGAACGATGTCTACTAGTTTCACATTATTATTCCCTATGCAATAATAACTTGTTTCACATTCCAATTACGAGAACTGTTGCATGCTATAATAGTTCTTTACCATCAACAGTTAAGTTATGGAACACTTTGCCAGACAGTGTAAAATTGTTAATATGTATAGCCAACTTTAAGCAAAGTATACAGAACAAAAATCCTGTAGATAAAATAAAATATGAATTTTACAACCATGGAAAAAGAAATTTAAATATGCTCCACTGTCAACTAAAAATTTTTTCTAGCAATCTTAATGCTGATTTGTACAATCAAAACTTAGTTGAATCACCTAAATGTTTAAGATAAGATTATTCCTAAGAGGATTCATTTCATCTTTTTTTTTTGTTTCGCTCTCCATATTATAATCCTCTGAGAAACTTTCTGTTTAGGTACATGAATGATCATTACATACAAAAAGATAATCATATTTGATTGTCTGTCTCTCTCGAAAAATATGTTAATTTCTGCCCAAGGTCATAAATTTATAAAAAGCAGTTAAAGATTTTTAGAACTTAACACCAATAATAAGCGATGTGCTAAACGTATTTTACATGTAAATGTAGAACAATTCTTAGACAATCCATTATAGCTGCAATATAGATTTTTTATTTTTTCTGTATTTCTCATGTCTTTTAATTCTTCTAAACTGGTTGTGTTATCGTTGTATTCTCTACAAGTCAGTAAACTGTATACGTAAGACTTAAAAGTGCGTACAGTCTTACTATTAAAATAAACACGTACATTGATCTTTAATGGATAGAAGATATATAGACCATGGTGTGTCTGTTGTTCAATCCATATTCATTTATACGCTTCTGTGTACATTTCTAAATAAAATACCTCTTAAACTAATTACACCGTTAGTTGCTGTGATATTTATTATTTTAGAATTTGTCTTACAACTCAGGTTGAGTGTTTCGGGAAAAGTACACATCATATATTGTACAAGAAAAAGAACCCCAAACACCATGACTTAAAAACACGCTAATACTTTTTCTATGTGTTGCTTGAAATGTCTTTTCGCCGGGATGAATTGTGTCTTCTTGAGGATCTGTTTTAAGTGTTTCATTTATTCAAATAAAGTTGAATATCTACTAAATCATGTGACAAAAGATGTTTATTCTGCGGAGAATACGTAGGTGTATTAACTTGGAATACAGAATTAAGTTTTTAATCATCTAATATATGTGCTTGTTTTAAGGTTTTCTGAAAATCAAAAAGTTAAAACCCACAGCCTTAACGATATCAACCACTGCCCTAGTTCATTGAACATTTGTTTTCATATGCATTTGTGAGTGAATTTACAGCTTATATACTTCTATTAGTTCGGTCTAAATGCTCCTTTGATCATTTTTTTTTAAAATGCTACTGAGACTTGAGGAAACGTTACAAGAGGAAATGTTTAATAATGATTTTCTTTATAAAAAAAAAACATAAAAAAAGAAATTTAGAATTTTATGAGGACAAGATGACCTTTCTTTCATTCAAGTCAAATTGTCAAGCTCAGCAAACAGTTTTTAAGGTATGTGATATAGGGTAAAATTCAAATTGTATATTTTTCATGACTTAATTATTTAACATTTATCTATCAGATTATATTTTCACTCGTGAAAATATAATAAAATCAATGCTCAATTTGGCAGCATACCTGTATCAATGTTGGATTAAAAAGAGGTAATATTCATGCAATTTGATCGTGGAAACGATGAAAAGTTATTATAAGTGCGTAGTATTTTGATAATAAGAAACTGTCTATAATATCTACATGTTTTTAAGACTCAGCAAAATCGAAATTATAAAACTGTATTAAAGTCTCAATTCTTAAACTTCATATCTAATGAAATGAATATTCGGATTTTGTATTCATAGAAAACCTTTTTCATGTGTATTGACTAATTTAATTACAATGGTTCATTTCCATTATACATAAAACACAACAAATAAATTGGTGCTATCATCAAAGACCGACCACAAACTATTTGTCTCTTCTTAGACAAACAAACTGTCTTAAATATTAAGTAGATTTAACACATGCAAGATTGAAAATAATGAGGTGACCTTCCAAACAACTAGAATGAAAACATTAGTAAGGATTGTTGGTCAACAAACTAACAATCATATCTTCTCTTAACTTTGAGATATAATTTGATTAGTTATATACTGTCATTTAGTAAAGAAGAAATATAGGATCTCTCATGATTTGCGATGGTATATGATTTTTATCCAACGAGTTGTGTGTTTTCTATCCCCGAGCCTTGGCGAGGGGATAGAAAACACACAACGAGTTGGATAAAAATCATATACCATCGCAAATCATGAGAGATTCTTTTTATCACATGTTTTAGCAAGTATTTTGTTAATCCCAACTTTTTCTGTAAAAATTGTGATTGTGAGCCGCACAACACATTATTTACAACACGTCAACAACGTTACGCATGGAAAAAAAGTTCCTTGAAGTTTAACAAACAGACATTCATTTTCTAACATATTTTTATGAATTCATGACAAATAACTGAAACAACATTAAATGTTTCAAATTTATATCTCAACACCCCTCAACTGAATTAATTATTTACTTTTTCATTCTGCGTCAATCAACCGTCTAAACCTACGTAATGATTAACTCTGACGTCACGTGGCGTAAGAACACACAGTGGAATATCAAAATTTATCCCATGAGTGATATCAACCGTATATTGGGATAAACATGTGATAAATATATAGAGGATATCTATATTGTGTGATTTTATATTTGCTTTATCCAATGAGTTGAAATGGTGTATATATTCGCGAGGCTTGCCGAGCGAATATAACCATTTCAACGAGTTGGATAAAGCAAATATAAAATCACACAATTATAGATGTTCTATTTATCTCATACAATTTGATTTATATTATGAAGCTTTTGAGACAGTCCCTTGTGTCACCCAAATTGGTTTTTTTTTCAAAGATTAAAAACGATGATGCAACGTTGTGTTATGTGGCTATTGTGACCTTGCGCAATACAATGTAGTACGTCATTCCTGAGATAAATCTAACTGTTTTAATGTAAAGTTTCACTGAAATAAACCTTAAAATAATTCTTTAGCTCTAGATAATTTTTCTTAGAGCTTATTCACTTGATTAAATGGAAATTCCGATTAGAAGACTTGAATAATCAAGTTTGTTGACATACACAAAGTTGCGAATGCTCGTTAGTTTGAATTGACTCGAACGAGGAACAGTTGTTGATGCATGATGTTTATAAAACAAACACTAGGCTAGCCTTATGAACAAAAATTGATAATAGTGAATAAGGATGCTTACTGGTGGTGGAATAAAAGTCTCATGAAACATTATTTCGGTAAGTTCTTGCATACATGTGTATAAACACAACCAGAGCGCTCTGTTTTCATCGCGTCGTCAGGATGAACTCCTTGATAGTTAACGTAATTTGTAGTTTTATAAACTTCACAAAGCAAATTGAAAGTTGGAAGTGGGTTAAATTATCATAAATCTTGACAAACAAGAAAAAAGGGTCTTGTGGTTACGGTTATGAATAACTTTGCGAAAAGGGGGGGGGGGGCTCCCCCCCCCCCCCCCCGCCCACTAACAATAGCCCCCCGGTTCCGAAGCCTGTGCTACGCAGTTACGTGTTTTCCTTCATATTTGTAATTTAAATCTTTGACAAAATCAATTCTATGTTAATTTTTATAGTAGATTTAGTTATGTTGAAAGTACTAGCAAATCTTCGAAAATAGGTCACTGAAGCGTTGAAGCGAGGGACTGTGTCAAAAGTAGTTCCGACCGGAAGTATTTGATATAGCATCACCCGTGTGATATAGCAAAGGTTTATCACACGGGTAATATACACCACACGTATGAGATAAATCTATATATTTTAGTGTTTGCTATATTTAAATACAGATGAGCTCCCTTTACATGAGGTTAATGTTGTCCAAAGATTGTCTCGTAATTGGGCAATACCTATACATAAACAAAGTGATGTCAACCCAAGTTTATATACATTATATACATGCAGAAATATACACAGGCATATCGCCAACCCAGAGCTATTTGTTCATATTTAAGATTTTTTTTTATATGACGCCGAATGTTTGTCTCTATGAATAGTCAAAAATTGACCGTTTCATAATATTTAGGTGTTAATTCTTGGCAAATGTGAACCAACAAATATTATTTGTTTCAAATTTTATAGATGAAAAATCATTACTATACTCTGTCCCAAGATATTTTGGATTCACGTTTGGACGATTTTTAATAAAAATACACTTACCTGTGAAAGAAGTGCAATTGAAATAGTTGAAAGGGATATTTTCCAAGATAATTTCATTGACACATTATCATCTTTCACTCGGAAAAATTCACAGGAACGAAAACAGATTCCTTACGGAGATTTATAATGGGGAATGTTTACATCTTTTCTCCATTCGGAATACACTCGGAATACATCGCGCAATAATTCAACGTTATCATCCGGGCTTGCTGCAATGCAAAATCTCCGTAGACATCACATTTTTTAGCATTGTATTGAAACCTGATAAGCTAACAGGGGCGTTTTGACTGAGAAATCTTGGAAATTTTTCATACTTTTGAATGAACATCGTTTGGATCCTGAGGTATTTATAAATATCAAACAATTAAGCCAAACGTGAATCCAAAATATCTTGGGACAGAGTATAGAAAAATCATTACTAGCAATTCGATACAACACAAGTTGATTCAGAAGCGTTACAGATGATAATGATACATGGATATATCCCGTTGCATAAATATGCGATATTCAGTTTGTAAACTAAAGAATGATATACATTGTGCATATGACTATGATATAATTGTTATCCAATAGTTTAAGTAAATTGTACACTTCAGCTTTTACAAAGTATTGACCGATTATAAACGCTAACATTAACGTGCAATGACTTTAATGGCGTCTGAATCCCATTCTCCCACAAACACTCTGTCGTTTTCGTCAATGCATACAGCACGGGGCATTTTGATTCCATCATAGGTCACTTGATGAAGAAATTCACCATCTTTGTCAACCACGAGTAGCTTGTCGTTTTTCATATCAGCGACAATAATGTTGTACTTTGAGTCGCAGCATATGCCATATGGATCAAAGTTGCTTTCTTTGGAGTTTCCTTGGTAACGGAATCTCAACATCCCGCCGGCGTCCGTGACAACCACAGCTTTGACGTCAGAGACGCATATGTCTCCATTGCCATTCTCTGCTATATAAGTTGGACAAATATACAGAGGTTGATTTTTATCCATAAAAATCTGGAGTTTTCCATCTATCGAAATCACTTTTCCTAAACTCCGTTCTCCAAATTCATTGTTCCATAAACAAAGCAAGATGCCCCCAGATTTAGTGGCTGTTATTCCGTGTGCTGTAAATCTAAATGTTGGTCCACATCCACGGTGTAAAACATTTTCATCTCCTCCCCACAGTGTACTAGGACCGTCAAGTACCCATCGTTTTCTGTCTCCAGGTTTTGGCGAAGTTGAATATCGGTTCGTTGTGAAAGTTGCAGATTGTCTTTTAATGGAATGATACGTTCCATATAAGACATTAAAATGATCATTGTCTTGTTCCTGCAGTGCTATGTAAGATCCAAAGGACGATTTAAAAATAACAGAATCTGATTTATTGGTATGAGTAAAAATATCAGAAGAATTGTTTGATGCAGAAATGCACAGGTTTCCATTTCTACCACAATCAATATCAAAAACAAATAATCGTTGACCGAGAGAAATGGTCTTCTCTTTTCTATACACCAATGAGGATAGTGCTTGCGCTTGTATTATTGCCTGTAAAAGTATGCAAGACAACGTGTTAATCACATGTTACATGTACCATTCAAAAATAATATTAATTTTTTTTTTCGGATTTTATATGTCCAATTCATTCAATCATGATCATCATCATCATCATCATCATCATCATCATCATCATCATTATTATTAATGACATTATATGGGGATGGTGCATTGTTTTTTATTCAATAACCTCATTGCAATTTTGCATTTTTGAATTTCATATAGTTTAGAATTATCAAATATGTAAGAATGGATTTCGTTATTTTATGGAATGAAACAAAATGATTTATTGTCATAAAATTGTTATATCATTTGTACCAATTTGTCATTTTCAGGTGTGCAAATACTAGTTTATTTTTTTTTTCATGTCACAATGCCACGCCGCTATTCATGATTGTTGGTTCTGACTCAAACGCGGAGATTTTGACGATACCCAGTATATTATATCATCTGGATTTTTAAAGAGTCCTGTCCAGCCTTTACTGTTTTGATATGAATAATTATTATAGTATAGGCTCGCACGATCCATTGTATTTATAAACCAAAAGCAAATATTTCTGACCGGCGTAAACCCCGCTATTCTTGGAGCTTATGGTGGTATTGGACACCACGAAGTTATAACGTAAATTTATTTCCGATCGAAATAATCAATAAAGCCAAGAATAATTTTATAAACTATTTTTTTCCCCGAAATAGTTACCTAAAAGCGTAGCGCATTGACTTCGAATCCCGCTGGGGCTATAATAATTTTTACAATTCCAAAAAAGTATTGATAATAATATAGGTGTGTCCACATTAATTTTGACAGGTTGCCCAAACCAGTTTGAGAACCAATGAATAATGAGTCAATTAACTACAAAAAATAAATTGTTAACAGTAATAATTTGTCAACGTTATTTAATTCGGTTTGATTAATAGATGTTTTAATCTTGTGCACCGTACAAAAAGACACCTGTGATTAGTTATATGCCACACCGTTTTTAATGTTCGTATAGATAACGTTTAGACATTTTAACATATTGAATTGAGTTGAGTTAAGAATTTGAGATCCCTTAGTATGTCTTCATCTTAAGTCAAAATGTGTACATCGAACTGTGCGTGTATGAAAAGTTTTATAAATACATTTAAATTTGAAATATAAAATGGCTTTCCCTCTCGTGATGCTACCTATACAACTCTAAGTCAGTCTATGCTGAATAAGCATTCGGTGTATGTACTTTTCTACTTTTGTCTTATATATTCCATGATCCTAGTCTTAGATTTGGGTAAAATGACACTTCTTATTTATAGCTTGCTAAATTAAGTTGGTTTACTGAGCATCGCTATTTTGAAATAAACATTGCAATTGGCCGGCCACACTATGGATTTGTAAAAAAAAAAAAAACACCCCCCCCCCCAAAAAAAAAAAAACAAAAAACAAACAAACAAACAAACAAAAAGTAACCCTAAATACCGCCGCATCAAATACACAATGTTCAGCATTTTCACGTTTCATCGAAGTTATGTCTATGGCTGAAATGTTTGGTAGTACCGTCCTTCTGTTATCATTTCAATTATGGTTAGATTACATAACAATTTTTACGGATAGTACTGCCAACAATAACTACCAAAATGTACATATAATGTGTAGTCATAATAATATTCACCCACTCTTTTGCAGAAATAAAACCAATATCACTCAAATACAATATGAACTAACCATGTCCTGAATGATCAGCTTGGATTGAATGCTCACTCCACAATTCGTTTTCTGTAATTTAAATAACAAAATAAACATTGTTGTTGCTGATTGATTAAAGTGTAAAACAGTACATGTAGCATTCGGTTGATATTATATAAATAGTGCCTGTTTGGGAGGGTAACAGTTGAAATTGACACCCCGAGAAAACCATTGTCAACCGACGCGAAGAAGTTAAGAAAAAATGCACAACAACATATGGGATTCTTGAACTTCATCAAAGAAATCAAAGTACTGAAGTACTGACGGGAGTTGATTTTATTAGAATATCATTTATTCAAAATCAACGATATGTGATTTTGCATGGCAAGTAGTATCAGTAATCGAAATATTTCTGAGAAATTGTATGGATCCAGGCAAGATTGAACTCTTGTCTTGTTAAACCAAACGCTCGGCTGTCTCCAGCAAGAGAGACCCTGAGACAGCCAAGCGTTTGGTTGAACGAGACTACATTGAACTCTAGCGTACGAATACATACGGCTTTAAAAAATATCTAAACTGTTTGTACAATTTAAAATCTTACTATTTTCCGTCCGAAATTATCACCTCATAATACTAAAATGATTCCTTATCCCTTATAAAATCACTTACTTACGCCCGCATCTGACATATCAAAAATGCAACATTATCATGAAACATGCGACTTATTTATGTTGACATGCGACTTATTTATTTAAAAATACGGGATAATTATGTTTACATGCAAGTTTTTTTTTATAACAACATGCGAGATAACTTGCATGTATATACATAATTGACTCGCACGTTGACATAAATAAGTCGCATATCGACATAATTAACTCGCTTGATAACATAGATATATTGCATGCTTACATAATTATCTCGCATGTAGACATAAATAAGTAGAATATTGTCATAATTATGTTGCATCTTGCATCTATGATGTCAGAGTCATGTAATAGTAAGTCATTTTACCCATATAAAAACCAAATCATTAAATAGATTTATAACTTAATTAAAACTCAACATAATTATCTCCCATGTATGTATAACTAGCTTGCATGTTGAGATAGTTATCCTGCATGTTGACATAATTTAGCTTGCATGTAGAAATATACCACCATACATGGCAGCCACAAAACACATCATATTTACCTTAAATTCTTAAATATCATAATGTTGGCTATTAAACCAATATTGAGTTAAATAAGTTTTGAAATTGAACAATTTATTTTTCTATTTTTATATTGACCAGACAGAACACACCGCATAATTGGAATCTACAAGAAGGTTGTCATCCGGTCTAAGAGTTACAATTGAACAGAAGTCTACCGATAAATGAGAGAGAGAGAGAGAGAGAGAGAGAGAGAGAGAGAGAGAGAGAGAGAGAGAGAGAGAGAGAGCACTAAACAAATTGATTAACACACTGTACACTGTTTGTTTACACAGACTGCACACCTATAGTATACAAATGAACCGTGACCAAATTTAAAGGTCTCCATTCTGAAGGACACAGTCTATCGAAAACTGTGAATGTGTAAACAAACATTAGGGAATCTTGAATAACAGCATTATGTATCAAATAAATGTAATTGACAGTGTTGGGGACACCATTTCTGTTTTGGAGTAGCAATTAAATGTACGTGCACACGTTTGGTAAGTAAATGCCTTTTTAATAGTCTGAAAATGTAATGAATAACTGCAAAACGTCTAGTAAAAATACATTCGTATACTAGTATAAGTGAATACCATTAGGAAGCACAATGATATGTCTCTTTCTGTCTGTCTGTCTGTCTGTCTGTCTGTCTGTCTCTCTCTCTCTCTCTCTCTCTCTCTCTCTCTCTCTGAGCCCGTGTTTGTTCATTAATTCGACAATAAAACCACATTTGCTTTTAAATAAGATAAACATAAATTTCCATGTCCATACTTGCTAGATATATGTAGCTTCATAATAGAAACACCAATCGATTGTTTTAACAGGTGGTCTGGAGTATAATCTGACGTAAATTAATAAAACATGTGCTGGGATTTTCTTAAAATGACTGACACGCAGTCTGCTCGGAATGTAAGAAAGAAGAAGTATCAGGAAGAACAAAAGCAGGGAGGAATTTTTCGGAACTGTAAGTCTCTCTCTCTCTCTCTCTCATCATTTACTTAAGTTATCATGTTATTAAGATATTTTGTGCGTTTACGCTCTGTTACATGTCATCCAGGATTGTGATTTTATCAGCTAGATTTGAATTAAATGTACTTTGCCGATATGGAAAACAAATTTGATGATGTGTTGATATATTAGAATACATTATTTTGTTTTCATGTTTCATACATGTAGAAAAACCACATGATCTTATCTGACAAATGAGAGAGTGTATATGTATGATTATGGAAGCGTAGAGTGTTTTTCAGATTTGGTAAAAGCGTTTTTTTGGAAAATTTGATAAAGAAAGAAAAGTCGATCGCCATTTGCGTTAATTTTACACCACGCGAAGATCTATAGAGTGATTTAGGAAAGGAACAAGGTTCAGATCCATCCTGGCAAATTCAGACATCAATTTCAAGTAGTAAAGCTTTGGATCTCTTTTGGACTACTATCCACCTTCTTCCCCCGATACCGAAAAAGAATGTCCCATCAAGACAAGTCTGGATCATATACATAAACTTCTGAAAACTTCTAACACTCTCTCCTGTATGTTTATTATCATCCTTAGTAAAAACTCCAGTGTTTTTAATCGTTCAATACATAAGACATACAAGTAAAATATTTTGATTTATAAGTCGCCTCTCAAACCGATCTTAATTACCTTGTACTAAGGTCTTATTTAGTACTAAGATCCAACTTTTTACTAAGGTCTTACTTTACACTAAGGTCTTTCTTTACACTAAGGTCTTTCTTTACACTGAGGTCTTTTTTACACTAATGTCTCACTTTACACTAAGGTCCTACTTTGCACGTGGTGCTAATTTTGTGTGTGTATGTGTGTGTACTCGAGGCGAGACAATAGTTTTCCAGACATTGTTATCAAAAGTAGGTGTCATTAAGTATAATTGTCACAAATGTTCGATCGGGTTTTTACAGTCCTGTGTAGACTGATTATAAACAGCTGTTGTACCGTAATATAATAATATATCATCTGATATAGGCTGGTGATTCATACCTAATTTACCACTAACGGTTATTTTCAATCGTTTATACATTATGTACCAAAACGAACGTAATGTTTTAAAATGTATTAGCCAAACCAAAAGGATTCCAGTATTGGAAAGGATAAATAACTGATGAGGCTCCTCATGACCTTTGTGACACGTTCCACATGCAAGTCCGAATTCCTATATTCTTTAGAAATAGAGACTAGAACTTTAGCATGCGTAAGATTTGAAATTGATAGAGGTTTATTTTTAGGGAGTGGTGGTGGAGGGGATTTTCGATAACCCCCTTCCCTTCTACATGTTGCGTTTTAAGGTTTTATACACATATCTTAAATATGATATATAATAAACCTCTATACAATTTCTTGATTACAAGAGTTGTCGGACGTCACGGAGAGACGGACCACCCTAAGAGACATTATAGTGACAAGATACTGACTGAATCTCGTATCATCTTCATATCTGTACTGCCACCGATCGTTAGGTCGTCGTGAATTCGTCCTATTGTAATTAAGATCTTATAGCGACCGACACCTCACTGAACTTAGGTACATCTGTTTATTGTAATTCGGTAAATCTAGCGTGCATTGATTTTTTGACACTTTTTCACTGTAACAGCTGGTCTTTCCCTATCAAGGAGGAAGCAGACGACACTGCACGCGCACCGTACGCCACGACCAGTGTGTTCTTTGTGGGGTCAGGAATTACACGTGGACAGTTTGTTAATTGTTTGTGGTGTCAGGATTAACTTTAATCGTGGGGAAGTGTCTATGCTTGTGTGACACGTTACGATAACGCCGAATGCGTTTTTAAAGGTACCTTAGTAAAATTGTATAATGTGACGTAATACATGTACAACAATGTTAATTGTAGATTAGATTCATTTCACACTGTTAATCTTCCTGATGAAACAATGTTTTGTAATATTGTGAAATACGTCTATGCAAACCTTTAAGATATCTTATTTCGCAGCTTAATTCATGTATTAACATATAGGTAAAAATATTTATATGGACTTGTATGTTAAAGTTGTGCTCTGTTTGACAAGCTCAATTTTACCAAATATAAGGATAAAGGAAGGTCATGCAATATCATGTAAGGTTAACTAACTGTAAAAAGGACATTCACCTGAAACGGATGTGCATTGGTGGGCGCCTTATGCAAGTTAATTTTGATTTAGCACTACAGCTTGCAAAGATAAAATTAAAGAAATTGAATCACGTTAAAGAGTCAACGCCATATGTTACCTACTGAAATCATCCGTTTAAAAGTTACAAATCAATTATTCCCCATTACTCACCTGATGATGTGTGTAGCCCGAGCACTTTATCTTTATAGAATCAGGGATTGATATATGCATGTACTAGTCACGAGCAATCTATACCTTTCTGCAATCAGAGATAGGTACATGCGTGCATTAGTCACACCTTATTTTACAAGTACATGTATGTTTGTATAATTGTTATCTTATCTATAGCTAAAATTATTATGTTTAATGGACACATATACTAGTATACCATTAACAGTCATTTAGGCAGATACCGAATGTACTTCATCTAATATTAAGGATATACATGTACATTGTTAAAACAGGGAGTAGGTGTGGTGTGTGAAAAGATGATTTAAACACACATGCAGTGAAGCGTGTATGTAATAATTGCAAAGTTTTCACATCGTTGCAACAGCTGCAGTGTTGATGATTCAACTGAGCAGGGAAGCAGTCTGTACGACTAACAGTTCACATATTGCTGCTAACAGTTTTTTCTACATCATAAGGGACTTTTTTTCTGGACCGATCACTCAGTTTACATTAGTCTCTTGAAACAAAGTGAAAATAAAGTTATAAACATTTTGATTATTTCTAAATACATGTATTGATTTTTAAATTAACCTACTTTAAAATATGTTCCAATATTCGGCAATTCAAAACTGTATTATGATTGCTATCTTTCTGTACTGAATTCTGTAGTAGAAATACCATTTTTATGTTAGATTGTTGTAAAATCAATGACTTTACTATTTCTACGATCCAGTATTGGACCATTCACGATTGTTCTAGTATTTCTATGTTCCAGTATTGGACCCTTTAGGATATGACAACTTGTTAGTTCCAGTATTAGACTCTCTACGATTTTATACCCTTCATTATGTTGCAGTATTAGACAATTTATGAGTTAATTACCTCTTTTCTCATGTTCCAGTATTGGGCTCTTTACGGTTTTAACCTCTCATTATGTTCCAGTATTAGACTCTTTAGAACCATTTTAACAAGAGCTTGGACTGGATAGTTGTGGCATTCAGCTTTTTGATGAAGGTCTGCATTTTTCATTGTTGGGCACTCAGCCATGGCTCTCTGAAATCAACAAGGTGTGGCTGGCTTTGAGCTAAGAATAAGCAATCGGTGCATATTTCCCTTGAAAACAGCGGCATGCTTAACTTGTTTTGACGCAATAAATAGATAGTTACGTCCTAGTGAAAGTCCAAGGTCTTGTTAAAATGGTTCTACTAGGATTTTACCAGGCACGTAGCATCGGTGGGGGGGGGGGGCACTTTTTTGCGCAACAAAGATTTTTCTTTAATATACAAAAAATTGAATTTACATGGAGTTGCCCCCCCCCCCCTCCCCCCCCCCCCCACACACACACGCGCACACTTTTATAAGACCAAAAAACTGAATTGAAAATAAGGAAATAATCAGTGAAACTGAAGGAAAGTAACTTTTTTTTTGCTTGTCAAGATTTTTGGGATGAGTCTGTGCCGCCCCCCCCCCACCCACACACACACTTTCAAAAACGATGCTACGTGCCTGTTTACTCCCTGTATTATGTTCCAGCATTGAACAATTTACCATTTTACCGCTTTCATTATGTTCAAGTATTGGACTCTTTACGATGTTACTCCTTTTATTATGTTCCAGTATTGGACTCTTTACGATGTTACTCCTTTTATTATGTTCCAGTATTGGACTCTTTACGATGTTTCCCCTTTTATTGTTCCAGTATTGGACTCTTTACGATTTCGCGGGAAGAAGATGGGCGCTGTGTTAGGGTTGGTGGACACAAAACTGACTCCCTTCCAGAAAAAGAAACTTCTCCACGAATTTACGGTGTTCTTTGGTAAAGTTCACGTTCCATCTCGAAGAACATGTATTATCCTGAGTATTTTAATCAACGTGCATATTAATAATGAAACTTGATCATCAACTGTATTTGTATCTTGAATTTCACCTAACCATTATTTTTCCAGATTTGAATAAGGATGGAAAGCTTGAATGGAAGGATTTTGATATGGCTAGAGAGGTAAAAATTGCTTCACAGTATTTACGTAACTTTTTATAATGTTATGAGTAAATGACTTGTTCACATGTTCGACTAAGTGTCATGCGGTAATGTAATCATAAGTCTTGTCTATTCACAATTATGAACAAAGTTATTATTTTTAAACTCTAAATCATTTGTTATGCAACTGACTTACTCAAAGTTTCGACCACTCCATGTGGTTATGCAATAATATATAAATAGTGCCTGCGGAGGTTGACAATGGTTTTCGAGGGGTGTCAATTTCAACTGTTATCCTCCCAAACAGGCACTATTTATTTTGTTATACTGAATGTCTTAATTTTAAGAAAATTTTACTGCTTTTATATAGGAATAACGTGAATTCTACAGCGAACCGTACGCGCATAATTTTCGCGCATGTAACATTTTTTAATGTTACCCGTTGCTAAGTGCGTTGCTAACGCTGAGGGTAATAGAAAATATTATTAACTGCGTCTTAACCAATCAGATTTCAGTATTTAACATGAAAGTATAACAATAAACATTGTATATCTAAGACTATAAACAGTGGCACCATTATACCAATTGTTCTTGTTCGTAGAAAATTTGTGAAATGAGCGGTTGGAAGCCGGGGACAGACAAGTTCATCCAAACACACGAGCTGTTCGTGACAATATGGCGGAAGTTACAGGACGAAGGTGACGAGAACAACGATGGACTCATCACAGCGGAGGAGTGGGTAATGTCACGTGATCAAATATCTACGTCATTGCAAATTAGTTTTACTGGTTATCAAGCTCCGGGACCATATATGAATCATCAACTTTTAATCCATACTCTAGCTTCGAATG
This sequence comes from Magallana gigas, assembly GCF_902806645.1. NCBI lineage: Eukaryota > Metazoa > Mollusca > Bivalvia > Ostreida > Ostreidae > Magallana > Magallana gigas. The sequence goes on along the minus strand of NC_047560.1, from coordinate 1,093,350 downwards.
TGGCAAAAATTCAACGAGCAATGCCTGAAGCAGGCCAGCAAGGCCGACGAGGTCTCGTACGAACGGAAACTTCCGGACTGGCTAGAGAAGTACATCCGGTACAAGTTTGACCTTTTTGACCGCACGGGGGACGGGTATCTGGACTGTGATGAGTTTGAGTATGTACTTGGAGATTTCGGAGTTCCCGCGAGAGATGCACGCTCCGCCTTCCTGATGATATCACAGGTCAGTTCATACGCCAATCAAACGACTATTTATAGTGCATGTATAGTGAAACAGCAGAGAACCCCACGTTTTCAAGTAATTCTCACTAAGTTTTGATATTGCAGGTCAGTTCATACATCTATTGATATCAGAGCTATTTAAAGTGTAGTGACCTAATGGTGTTTCTAAAAGGTTTTCACAAAGTTATATTACAGATGTACATACACATGTTTACAAATCAACGTCATAGGTATTTGTAATCTACTAGGGAACCTGGTTGAAACCCCGCATTACTGTGCGGTTTCATCAGATATTGAAAATAATATAATAACCATCCATTAAATACCATGTAGGTGTTAGACAAGTTCATCGAAACAATATATAGTCAATACGTAATACTGTGGAATCATTAGATTTCGTGGTGGCTCAAGTTTTGCTGAATTCGTGGGTACCTCTTATCCACGAATTAACATCCTCCACGAATTTTAAACTAAATTAAGGCAATAAAGTCATATTTCCTTTTGTGGGTATACAAGAATACACAAAATTTAGTCCTCACGAACGTGTAAAATTTAAGCAATCCACAAAAATTGGCTCAAACGAATTTTAATGATTCCACAGTATTTCTAATTGCGATATCAGCTTTGTAGAAGTATACACTAAGAAAACTACAAAGTATCAACATTTTTTATGACTTTTTTTTTCAATTGTATTTGCAGAATAATGAGAAGAAAGTGGACTTTGAATACTATAAAGACCTATGTACTGACTACTTCCGGTCAAATGACCCTAGTGCACTTGGGAATTTTATAACGGGCAAACTAGTGTTCAGCGATAAATGATTCTGATGATTCTGGAATCGAAATCCTGATGAAATGTACTCCAAGAACGCTTACTTGGTTGATGATGCGAGGAAAATGATTCTGATGACGTCATATTGACAGTCATGTGATTCTGAAAGTACGGATGAATTCACAACATGGACTTAATACACTATGTGAATCAATTTCATGTGTTGAAATCTACAGGAAAATGGTTTTTTTTAATGTGGTTTGGGGAGATTGATTTTGGATAAATGTTGTTTTCTTAAAGAAAAAAAAAACCATGCTGAAATGCTAGTTAATCCACTATATTATTGCTTGTAAAGCCCTGCTTATCTTAACACAATGTTCATACCATGTATGCAGTTTGTGAAGCTGCTTTGTTTTATTTTACTTGAGATGGCGATTATCTGCCCCTATGAAGTATAGAAATAATAAAGCTCTCCCTACTATTGACCTTTTGTTTTTAGAAATGGTTTTCTTGAGAACGTCGTGGTACTCAAGAAACACTGCTATAAGTGATAAATTTGGTCTAGACATCTTAGTGCTGTTCACAAAACAGCTTTTATCTTTTTAAGTTCAATGAACATACCGGCACATATCTCCTTTGAACTGATTTAAAGGAGCTGATCGCTAATAAAACGCATTGCTAAAAATGATTGATCAACAATTCAAATAAATGTTGTTAAAATGTGTATATTATATAGATAATGTGTAAATTTATATTTTTAATACAACATTATCAAATAATTTGATTTTTGAGCGTTTGAGATAGTTTTTTTTTTGCTCTCTATCTTATTGAGCATTTCATCTATTGGACAACCATTGTAATGGACAATTTTTCTATTGAACAATCCTTGTATTGGACAATATTTCTATTGAACAATCCTTGTATTGGACATCTCTTTTATTGGACAACCCATTTTTTGAACATCACTTGTATTGGACAACCTATGTATTGGACATCTCCTTAATTGGACAACCTATGTATTGGACATCTCCTTAATTGGACAACCTATGTATTGGACAACCTATGTGTTGGACAAACCTTGTATTGGATATTTCTTTCCATGTACAACACTCGTATTTATCAATCCTTCTATTGGACAACCTATGTATTGGACATCTCCTTAATTGGACAACCTATGTATTGGACAACCTATGTGTTGGACAAACCTTGTATTGGATATTTCTTTCCATGGACAACACTCGTATTTATCAATCCTTCTATTGGACAACCTTTGTATAGGACAATTCTTCCATCCACCCTATCTTTTATAGGATATTAGGGTTCTATGGATTTTCATGGCATTTAATAAAAGCATTCTTTAATCCAAGTAAAACAAAATCAAAGAAATCATCAACATTTGGAAAGCTTCTCATTTTAAGCGAAGAAATGTTTGCCAAATAGACTTTGCTGCAGTAATACTTCAATTGACAAACATTTACTAAAACTAAAACTTTGCAAAGAAAACAATACACTTGTGTAAATTATGCATTTATTTCATGTACACAAAGTACACATTTTTCATTCACATGTATAAATAATACACATTGTATGTATCTTTATTTTAAGACTTAAAGTCTTGCTAACTTGCACACATTATTATTTAATTTTGCACATCTCTCTCTCTCTCTCTCTCTCTCTCTCTCTCTCTCTCTTACAGTAGAAAAATATAATTAAAATGAATCAAGCTCATATTTCTCAAGTTTTTCAAAACAAAATAAATAATTACCATGTCAAACACAGTATTTAACACTAATATCCCTCATATACAGTTTTACTGCAAATCAAACATATGTATTGAATAATATTCAAAACTTTCAAATCTACATAACATGGTTATCAATATACATGAATATTCATAACTCTCAAACCAACCTAAAGTGGTTATCACTATACATGAATATGGCTAGGATATAAAAAAACAAAAAGCAAATTAAAAATAAAAATTGCAAAAATAAACATATCAGAAGACAAACAGATGAAAAACAAAAAAAAAACACCCAAAACACAAAACATTTAAAGTAAGCATAGCAGTAGAAGTGGAAATTTGATGGTGTTTTCAGCTGGCAAAATCTTTTGAACGTAATTTGCAATGTAAAACATAGCTGACATATTCATTCCTGTACACAGTGTCTTTGATTTAATTCATGGACTTTGTGAGTTTGAAAGACTAGTAAGTCTTAAAGTATTTTTTTCAAAATGAAGATTCATCAAAATAAAGATCAAAGGATTACTTTTCATGTAATCTACATGACAAATTAAAGAGAACGAAGTATAGAATAGTTTAATTATGATATACTCATTATGTAACCCAACCTGTTTATTCCGAATATCCATTTTTTTTTCCGCGTGTCTAAAATTTTGCGAAAATGGGGAAAATCTGGCACATTTTTAATTTAACCAATATTCCTGTATCTCCTCTAACTTATGGTACTATCTGAACATGTAATATAATAAATGATAATATAGTATGCCACTGTATATATAAAAATCATTAAAAAAAATACACCAAAAATATATATGTATACATAGATTAATTATATAACGAATATCAAGGAATGAATGAAGTTTTCTGCACGTGCTTGCTCAGGTCAAGAATATACCAAATATACAATAATCTGAAGAAAGGAGATTTTTCTCTGTAAATTCTTGCTCTTTTATTCTAGAAAATCAATATATTTACATTTTCAACTTCTTTGCCTGTGATAACATAAAGAATCGATTTGAAGCCTATAACCCATAAAAAATGAGTGACACAAAATGGGCGTGCCTTATTGCCAGAACGAAAAATGGTATTGGCTGCGCCACGTAGTAATACATACCATGTGCTACATAAAAAAGTAGTGGTTTTAAAATGTTGTTTTAAAGTGTACAAATTGGAAATAATATAAATATAAGTAATGAGGAATCATTCTTTGAATATCATGAGATGATAATTTCGGTTGGGGCTTGATCAAATCTCTCATAAAGCCATTCGGACTTTATTGGATTTGACCATAACCGAAATAATCACCTCATAATACTCAAAAAATGATTCCTTATTTCTTTAATCAATACAATTAACATTGTACAACAAGGAATACTACCACTTCATTTTCTGTGTCAATAAAAATAATGTGATCAAGACTTGACTTCTGTGAAATTACCTCTTCTTAAGGTCACAAAATGCACGACATTTTTGCACCAGATAAGACCCACTAATATTACAGTTTTGGTTGGTTTTACAGTAACAAGAAAGACAAATACCCTGATGCATGTAGACAAATAGATGGACATCAGCGCCATAGCGAATCAGTTGGAATTCTCCACAGAAACTACTCGACTCTTTCTTTTTCCATCAAAGGACCTACAAAGCAGTAATAAAAGTTCAGTAAGGTTGGGTGGGAAGGAGTAAGTACCTTTTCTAAGAGGTGGTATGGGACACCTATTGGATAAAAGTACATTGTAATCAAAATAATTTCACCAGTTTAGAATTTACTAATTGTAAAATATTTAACAAAAAATTTTGGAAACTTTTTAAGGTATATATTATAAAATCCTGAGTGGGATTTAGACTCATGACTTGCAGATCTGTAAATGGTGATATGCTATGGTACCCATTGCGCTATTCCTTTACATGTAGGTAATAATTTTGTGAAATTGTTACAGGGTTACAAGTTATCTATAAATCAATCTTGATTTTATTGTTTATTTCGATAGGAGGTATGTCATAAAATGTTAAGGGGTCTGCTACCACCTTAAAAGGTCTTAAGGTATCTACTCCTCACGTTTTGATATCATTGCGCAGATGTTCTGAATCATTACATTTTGAATAAATATGATTTTATTAATTTAATCCTCACATAAAGATCATCATTTTATAATTACACAACATTCATAAAGAAAATCCATTTGAATTCAAGAAACAAACAAGTTTTTTGGGGAACTATTTTCTCGTGTGGAAGGTTTTTTAGAGGAAAATGACAGAAACAAGCAATTAATGATTTATGAATTGCAATGTACTTTTCTTTTATTATACATGTACTTTATTCATTATTCTCAGTTTTAACATTTGATAGGTTATAGTGACATGTTCCATAGGTCCTATGTGACTTGTACAAAACTAAATTTTTAGAGAATTATAGACTTAAGTATAAAATCATGCAAATATATAGAAAATGTCCGTTAAAGCCATATATCTAAAGTTCGACATTACTCACCCCCATGTTTTATTACGTCAATTGAAAATGATACTGAATACATATCTAGGCAAACCGGATTAATCTTATAAAATTCCTGATATTCAAAATGTTTTTATTTCAAATCAAATTGTAACTATGATAAAAATTGTCCATTTAAGTGCAAAAAGGTCACAAAAAAACTTATGCATCTTCTTACAAATTTCTGTCTTAATCCCTTTATTCAGTGTTACCATTGCGCATAATTAAAACAATACTTCAAGGAAAAAGTTTGCCTAATCAAAAGTACTGACAAAAAATCCTGATCAGGCCGAAATCGCATTTCAGGTGCACAAAGGTCAAATCAAATTGGCAATAACTCCGAGGGATGAATACTGACCTTCCATTATCTTTGCATTTTTCAAGTATGTTTTGTCTACAGATTTCAATGATATACTTCTCAACAAATTCTTGATACAAGATGGGTACCAATACAAAAACATTGAGGAGTGGGATACCTTAAGTAGGACATGTGTGTGTGTGTGTGTGGCATAAGACAGATCCCTGGTATGTGTTATACAATGTCATGTAAATGAAAGCTTCTACAAAAAGTTATATTTATATGATGATAAGTATTAACTACACTGAAATTTTAGGTTACCAGTGTGGGCAAAACTATAATTCTGACCTAACTCCACAAAACTACATGTAGTTCTGACCTAATTCCATAAAAATTCAGTTGTTAAAAACACAAAATTAAAAACAAACGTACATGGTAATCTTTTTTATGCAAATAAAGTACATGCATGTTTCTTGGAATGGAAAAAATAATAAACCTAAAAATTAAATAGCTGGATTTTTTCATGAATGCTTCCATCTTGTTTTTATGATAACAAACTAAATTAAAACTATGCTGAGTATGTTTAAGTTTTAATTATAATATATAACTGAAGACAAAACTCTGTGTAAATATAAAGATGCAACAAAAGGAAAATGAGGATGCAAATTTTTAAATTTTCCTTTCATTGAAAAGGCTCAAACAAGACTTTACATTTATGGTTCTACAACATCATATCAGATTTCCTGATAAACAAAACCTAAATTTTGTTGAACTTACGAAGATCGGACCAGGATTTTGCCGGCATTGGAGAGTTTGGTTGTGATTTTGGGGTTGTATTTTTCCCAGGATGCACCTTGGTTTAGACTGTATTCCGTTGGAAGTCCAGGAAATATGGTGTTTATTTCCAGAATAGAATTACTGAATCTGTGAAAAATAAGTAAGAAGAGATCATCAAATATTCAATAATGAATCAAACTTTTGTGCATCTTTATTGCTGAGATAAATGGTCGAAGAAGTTATTGCTGTTTTAGATCGACACAGTGATTTAGCAAGCCTCAAAATACAACATTCATCTTGCCTACATTGTATAAGGCCTCACCAAGACTTTGAGAGTAACTAAATCATTGTCAAAGAATTAACTTCAACAAAGCAATGATTGTATCTTATAATAGTTTTAACTCAAAAAACAGAAATAATTGTTTAAAATCAAATCGTGGACCAATAGATTCAGACTGAAATTATTTTTATAACTATTAAAAGAATACATATTGTTTAAATACATGTAATTACAAAGAACTAAGTGATCGTTGGAACCTTACATGTAATGTATCACTGATATAACTAACAATGCCTGATTTTATAACATGGACAGCTTTTTCAAGACTACTTAGTCTAATGTACCTGTCCTCTTGTATTAAAATGACAGCAATACACAACAGTAAAGTAGGAACAATTACAGAAATACATAAAGAAATTGTTGGGGATATTGAATTGTGATGTACCAATGATATTACAAGTATTGCTGTATTTTTACCCAAGGACAGCTTCTTTAAACCTATTACCCAGCCCCTCAGAATTTAAATAATATAAATGCACAAATGTTAAATAGTACGTGACACGTATAAAAGACACTGTTGGGATTTTGTTTGTAATGCACCACAGTGACTGATATTACAGAGAATGCCTGCTTTTACATACACAGCTGATATAGCAATCACAGACCGATGATCAAACATGGACGACTTTCTTTAACTTCCCTACCTTGCCCCCGGGGGGTCCAGTCGATACTCCACCCCCTCGCTCTCCAGCCTCTTTAACTCCCCCTGCCCCAATATGGCTGCAAATCTCTCCCAGTCCTTCTGCTGTTCCTTGTCCCGCTGGGCCACGTCTGTCAGATCTTCCCATGATGCTTTGTGCCACGCCCTCTCGGCAAATGCCAGGAATCTTGGGAAGAGCATGTAGTGGAGGTGTTGGGGGGTCCTAATGGTCTCCGTCCACAGGTCGGCCTGGATACCTACAGTTACAGTGCAGTACAAAAGTATAACACAGGTCGGCCTGGATACCTACAGTTACAGTACAGTACATAAGTACGGTCGGCCTTGATACCTGTCAGTACGGTACAGGTGGACATAAGTATAAGAGTATTAAACTTGTATGTATATAATGTTTCCACTGATAATATTCCTGTAAGTACTTTACAGGCAATCATAGCACATTCAAACCATTACTGTGGAATCAATTTTATTCATGGTGGCCAATGTTTGTGGGTATAGCCTTTTAAGTTAGTTTTACTGCTTTGTGGGGATTTAATTTTGTTGGTAGCGTATTTAGGAAAATTCTAATCAAGTTTAAAATAATGCTCGTAGGGATGTAAATTCATGTAAGATGTAACATTGGTCACCTACGAAAAATGTGATTCCACAGTATTTGCTCTGAATATAATCAAGGATATCAATATCTACAATGTATACAAAGGTCCAATTATTAATATACATTTAGGTACAATACTAAAACAAATTTTTATTAGCTGTAACTTTAATTTGCAATTCACTAGTGATAAACTTATTCATGATGATAAAGATTTGCAATACATCCTGTGTAGGTCATAAAATTTTATATACAGAAGTTGTATCAAAGGACTGGTTTGCTTTGAGAAAGTTTTTGTGACAAGAAATGTTTTTGTGAACCTTCTGATTTAAAATCGCTCGTACTGTCAACATAAGACAGAGTACTGACCGCGTATATTCTGGGGCTGGGTGAGTGGGGGACACCCCCCAGTGCACAGTATCTCGTCGGTCATCTCGCCTCCATCCTGAGTCCGTCCACGGTTCCAGTATAGGTGGTCCGGCACGAAGCTGAAGGCGGTGCGAGAATCGAGGCACCGCGTGGCCCAGTAAAGGCCCCGCTCCTCAAAGTCCGGCTCATAGGGCTGGTCAAAGTAAAAGTAGGTCGCAGGGGACATCACCACCTGGGGACAGAAATTAATATGTATAAAAATAACAATATTAGTAATAGGTAGCAGGGGACATACCGGTAATCCCCTGGGGACAAAAATTAATATGTATAAAAATAACAAAATAAGTAATAAGTCGCAGGAGACATCACCACCCGGGGACAGAAATTAATGTGTATAAAAATAACAATATCAGTAATAGGTCTTAGGGGACATAATCCCCTGGAAAATGGAAAATGTAATTATTTATATTGTATCTATATGAAATTATGAATATAGAATTAAATGATCTCATTGACAACTTAATGAGCAATTAAGATTAGTAAGATTACACCATGTAATGGTAAGATTACACCATGTGACAGTAAGATTACACCATGTGACAGTAAGATTACACCATGTGGGGGTAAGACTACACCATGTGACAGTAAAATTTCACCATGTGAGGGTAAGATTACATTATATGATGGTATATGCTGGTAAGATTACACCATGTGCAGGTAAGATTACACCATGTGACAGTAAGATTACACCATGTGACAGTAAGATTACACCATGTGACAGTAAGATTACACCATGTGACAGTAAGATTACACCATGTGACAGTAAGATTACACCATGTGACAGTAAGATTACACCATGTGACAGTAAGATTACACAATGTGAGGGTAAGACTACACCATGTGAGGGTAAGATAACACCATGTGACGGTAAGACTACACCATGTGACAGTAAGATTACTTAAGATCCGAAGAGCTAAATCTGACTGCTTACCATTCACAACACGTAAAATTTGAGACAAAAGTGAATACTGAAATCATATCATGACGATCTTAAATGTACATTTGACTAAAAGTAACTCCAGTTAGTTAGTATGAATAGTGATCATGAACCTGTAGACATGTTATTGCGTGTTTCATATATCAAACATTTGAGTACCATTTAGCTCTACATTTTAAAAACTTTTTCACAAACTAATGGTAATGGTAATGCATTACTTTAATGTAATGCATTAATTCAAGAAAATTAAGTAACGGTAATGTTAATTGTAATTTAATGCCCTATGTCATGAAGTAACGGTTATGTAGTGTATTACTTTACTGTAGCATTATAATTTGCCCCAAGTCTGCTGGGCATTCAGCCACGGCTCTTTGAAATCAACATGATTTGTCTGATTTTTTAAGCTAAGACTAAGCATTCAGTACATATTTCATTCAAAACTGTTTCTTTTTTAACCTGTTTTGATAAAAGAAATAGTTACATTCTAACAAAAGTTGAGGGTCTTGTTAAAATGATTCTAGTTAACTGGGTTTGAGGTTAACCCTGCAAACCATTTGACAAACCAAGACTTATAAGGGGCAGCATGTTTTAAGTACAGAAGCTTCCTTTACAGCTATCATTAACCAGGTTTATGTATATGTGAAATCCGTATCCAGCTTTTGACAAAATTTACAATCCTACAATGTATCACACAAATACTATGCATACATTGCAACAATATCTATGTTTATGTGCAATACTTAAACTCTGGTATATGAATATGTGAAAGTTCAATAAAAAAAAATGTTTCAATCCTTGATCTGAATCCACCATAAGTTAGACAAATGAACATAATAAGATGCTACAGTATGTATCCATGCTGCATTAGCCAGGTTTAAGTTACATGTACTTACCGCTACAAGAACATGTACTTACTTTGTAGCCAGCATTAGCCAGTTTGTAAGCCAGTGAGCCTCTTTTCCACTCCCAGACGTTGGACCAACTGTATGTGTAGACCTTTCTGTTCAAAGAAAATAAATCGTTCAGATAGTTCAGAGAATACAAATTTAAAGTTAAAAATGTACATTTTTAGTAATGAAACAGTTAAAGGTTACTCAATAAGACACAGTGTCTGGATTAACTTAACCACTTGGACAGCAAATAGACATAACAAAAACTTAAACCATCTCTTCCTTTACTTTTATTAGCAAATCCATGTGTCACAAATATGACTTACATGAACAATGTCTACTTCAACGCCCTTCATGATTTGATTTTTGATTCAGAGATTCATAATAACCCTGAACTACTCCCCTTAATTTAGTTGCCTTTTATATACATACATGTGGTCTCAATTTTGAGGAGTAAGGTTTTTTTGAAAAAATTAAGAAATTAATTTGGAAACAATAGTATAATTATACAGTTTAACTTTGATATCTTGGTCACTTGAATGCAATGCATGTGTCCAAGTGATTTGTAAGTTTCAACAACTTACAGACTGTATTTTTTATTGTTTTTTTACCCTCAATATCTCAAAAACTTGAATATCTCGAAGTTTTTAAACCGTTCCATCTAGTTTGAGATAACAAAGTTTGAATATAATTAATTTAAATTGAGAAGGGGCCTTTCAACAGCCCCAAATTTAGACAATGAAGAGCCCTGCCTCTACAGAACTCACCCCTTCATGGCTTCCTCCAGAGGATTCGGATTCAGTGACTTATCCAACACAGCATCTCCCCATAATCCAAAGGTCAAGTCCTCCTGTCTCAGTTCCTCCATCATCCTCTTAAAGAAAAACTTCTTCAAATCATGATAATCCCTTAACTCGTGTTTCTGCTTCAAGTCCGCACACGCCGGGGATTTTTCCCAAGCCCCTCCTGCAACTTCGTCACCACCCAACATGTAAAAGGTCAAAGGTTGAATGTCCTTGTGTAATTCATGAAGGTTACGTAGAATGACTTTGAAGAATTGGTATGTTCCATCAACACATGGATTGACTGCGTCATCCGTATAAGATTGAGCAGAGAGATATCTGGATCTGTCATCTGGATCTATCAGCCTATACATGGAGTTTTTAGTTCTCCTATATCTCAGTTCCATTGCCTGGATAGCGGATCTGGCATGGCCTGGAACATCTATTTCTGGAATGACCTCTATGTGTCTGGATTTTGCATACCTCAAGATTTCTTTGTAGTCGCTGACAGTGTAGAATCCAGATCCGGATGTGTTGACAAAGGGGCCAGATCCTAGCGAAGGTGGAAGACAGACTTCATGGGATGGATCCAGACAGCGATTGGAGGCATACTGGGAAAGATTGAATGATTCATTAGATAATTAGAAAATACTGCAGCAATTAATCTGACGTAAAGAAATTGTCAGTCACATCCCTTGTGTTTTAGACATAATTCCTAACAAATGAGTAAATAAGAAGATATGATGTAACTAGGTAATTTTAATATAAGAAGAGAGTAATGATGACCATTTTCTTTCAATTAAAAAATGCATGCAAGCTGACACTATAATTTCAAATTAAACATTTTTTTTCATTTTTCTCATTTCAAATGAAAAGACCAAACAAGAATGATGGAGAAAACCTCCCTTTTATAATTTTTATCAACAAGTCAAAGATATACTGTGTGTACCATACAATAAGTTTTTACCTGTGTCACTCTGCTAAATCTCTAGCACCTAAGGCAGTTAACATACCCCTACAGTATACTCTTCAGTACCTGTGTCAACTCAGGGGAATTCTGGGATTTATCACAGAGGCAATACACGAAACTTTTCTATAAGCTATAAATAAACTTTCAACAATACTATATGCTGTGTAGCTGTCACCTTAGAGAATTCTGGGATATATTTATACTGTATTCAGGGTTATTTTCGCCCGTGTAATTTTCGCCCTTTTACGCTTGCAAACAGTTTCGCCCTGTCTTGAAATCGCCCAGATGCAGTTGTGTTAACAAAGATATTATTTGTAATATAGAGTTTGCCCAGTCTAAAATTTGCCCTCTGACAACGAGGGCGAAAAGGGAGACAATAAAAATAATTCCCTGTATAGAGTACTCTATACTACAATACTAATGAGTGCTATGTACCTTTGTCAACTCAGGGAATTCTGGGATTTCCAGCCTCCACGCGTCGTCATCTGTCAGGTGGAAGTGAAACTTATTGACCTTGTACGTCGCCATAAGATCCAACAGTTTCAGAACCGTCGCCTTCTGTACAAAGTTACGGCTCACATCTAACATCAGTCCCCGGTACTCAAAGCGGGGGGCATCCGTGATGTTCATCCCGGGAAATCTGTGACCCTTCTCCTTACTGGTGTCTGACCTGTCTTTCTCCGTGAGAGAGAGAAGTGTCTGCGTGGCATAGAACGCCCCCGATGCTTCGTTGGCCGTAACTTCAATGGTATTCTTGCTTGGATTGATGTAAATGTGGTATGCTTCAGAGACGGAGAGACTGGAGTTCTTGGGAAGGTTCACCTTTCCTTGACTAAAAGTGATGACTTTTGATGTTGCAGACTTAGCAAGCTTTAGGTGAAGTTTTTCTAAAAAAAAAAAAATACATGATTGTTCTTTTATACATGAGCTTTTAAAACTATAATAATATGCATTTCACTTTATCTTTTCCATGTATGTATGATTAATCACTGATAAAATATTTCTGTACAGTAGATTAATCATATTATATGTACATGTATTGTAATAAAAAAAATCAACAAAAATACCCCTTTTAATTTTTTACTTATAAGTTCTATTCTGTCTGATCATGAAACTCATACATTAACAATAGCCCATATACACCTTTTCTTTGAACTCGCTCTGGATTGTATGCCAGCATTTGCTAATGCAAATCTGAAGTGGACTCAATGAACTGACACATTGCAGAGAAAGGGCCTTGTCCATGTACACAATACAAAGAATCAGGCGCTCACGGCAGGATTTGATCCCACAATATTTACAAACTTCTAAACTAAACCACCTGCTCCACCAGAACTACATGTACACATTAACAACATACTGTAAACCTATTACATTTGGCTGTCTACTCTATTTAGCGTTTTTGGCGGAATGCGGCTTCTGCTAAATCAAGTACATCGCTGAAAGTCATGCATATATGTATAAGAATAGTCACATTCAGGAATACGCTAATTCATATCCACGTCAACTTATTAAAAAACTATTTTTCGCCAAATATCGTACACGCCAAATGTACTACGTTTACAGTAGTTGTCTGTGTGATCTGTAAGAGGAGGTGTTTACCTGCAAGAAGAGATGCTTCCTCCACAAAGTCCTTGGTACTGACCACCCAGTCTGAGGGGGTCACTACCAGAGATTCCTCTCCCCCAGCATCTACCCGCAGGGGGGTGGGAATCACTGAGTGCACGGACGGTTTAGGGGCTTTGGCTGCTGCTGAATTTCTGTAATAAATAATTGGTTTACAGACTAAGTCTAAATTCTGACCAACTGATATATCAACTCGAAATTCAACTTGTTACCATATATCATTTATATAAACTAACTATTCTACCTAAATCTATATTCTGATCAACTAATAGATGAATTTGAAGTTCAATTTTTTGCATGCCTAATTTCCATTAATTAACTACACTGTAAGAGAGCATACTATACAGTGTTAGAGCTGGTCATTTAGAACCTCAGTATCTTAATAATCTTGAACATGTTTTATAGAGTTGGAAGTCTCAACAACAGTTTTTGTATTTCAAACTTCATATCTCAAATACTGGTTTTTTTTTGGCTCCATTGAGAATGATGTTTGAAAGAAGTAAACGTATAATCTATTATTACAAGGACAATGCGAAAGATTCAGTTTCATGTTTCTAACAGTTAAAACAGTTTATCATTAAACTCTTTCAATATTGGCACCAATATCATGAATATGGCGAATATTGTATATCAAATATTTTCAAATTATACATATATATGAGTAAACAAGTTAAGCTCTCAAAAGGCAGAAATAAAATTATAAATTGCACAAGAAAAGGGGAATAACTCATTTTTTTGTTGTTGGTAAAATTTAGATATATTTCAATATCAAAAGATGTACCTTCCAATAAAACTTCAAAATTGTTGGCCTGAGAAACTAGTCTATACATTACTTTTGGGGGGTATTCAAATTAGAAAAGTATTAAAATGAAATACCTTGAGAACCTGTCTTTTGCTGTAAAAGCCCTATATAAGTCCCTGGAGCCTCGCTTCAACTGCTGGGGCTTACTGAACGTCTCCACAAAGCTCAGGTCCTCTCCGGCGGTACTCTTTAGTATGCGAGGGGAGCAGATGTCACACGACACAAACCAGTTCGGGAAACTATAATGGCGGGAAACGTGAGGACCATAGGACTCGTATGGCACCTCGATGGTGTCCCGAGAATTAATGTACGGAGAAAACTTTTCGGTGGGACTGAGACGATAGAGGTTTCCCGCCTCGTGAAAAATCAGAAGTTCCGAGTTATCGACGGGCAAGCCCCGGGGGTAGGGGAAGCTGTTGTGTCCAACCTTGCCGTTGTCATAGAAATAGATGGCCCAGAAGAAGCTGGGGATGTTGCTTTGGCCGGCGTTATAAATGGAGAATTTCTTGATACAAGTTCTGGCACTGTTCTGAATCACTGTGAAATTAATGACAAAGTTGTCGGCCATGTAGTTCACATAGACCTGGGATTCCTGCTTGGATAGAGATTTCTTCCTCATGACTTCTATATCTACAAAATAAACATTCAATACTCATGACAACAAAATCACTCGAATATATGGTCCTTTTTTTAACATAAAAATGCTCATTGACAAAGTTCTTTTTATAATTAATCTTGGATTCAACAAAAATAATTACCGGTACAAGTTCTTTAAAAGAATTCCGTAAAAGAACTCAAACTTGATAATTATGTCTTTTGAAAAATGCAATATGAATCCAGTACTACATAACTTGATTTTAAATTTTTGGTACAATTATTGCAATTTTTTCAAAACATGACTTTTTATCATACATGAACATCTTAATTTTGTTCACTATATGGAAAGTTTAGTATGTAACCACAGGGGCATCGTATCCGCTCTACATTCTATGACATATTTATAAATAATACACAACTTTTGCGTAACTTTTGTCAAACAAGTTGTTTTTTGACATTGTTTACAAATTATGTCCTACTTTCGATTCTTCCCTTGTGTGTTATTTATATATATGTCATAGAGTGTAGAGTGGATACGATGCCCCTGTGATGTAACACAATAACTGACATAATCACACAGGATGAATTCATTGTCAATAAAAAATTCCACATACTGTGGAGTATTTAAAATTTGTGGATTGTGAATTTTTTGCTTCTTTGTTGAGACGTAATTTCATGAATGCGTTGATCTTTGGTTTCAGTCAGAAAACTCTTTCAAATTTCATTTTTGTAGAGATACCCACACATACCGTGAAAACCAGCCACAACAAATTCTAGACTATTTAAAGTAATGATTCCACATACAATATACATGTACATACCTTCTGGGGAGAACTTTCCCTTTTCTTGGCGTGACATCGTCGTTGGTGGAACTGGGAATTTAAATTCTTCTATCAGGAAAGACTCACTTAAAGAAAAAAAGAAAATAATATTACATAGGGGAAGATTGACGGAGTGATGTAAGCTTGTTCTAGTTTATTCTGTTGATTTATTTCTCTATCAGTTACTAATGGATCTCATAGAGTCAAAGTTGAAAATACAGCATTATTACTGGTATATACATGCTGAATGTATAGAGAATAATACAGTCATGCCCTTTTCCATAGTATACTCTGTATCAGCACGAGACACCAATATCAGCCTGAGGCCCAAAGTCCCGAGGGCTGATATTGGTCGAGGGATGATATTGGTCGAGGGCTGATACAGGGTGTCATATGGAAAATGGAATATCCACGATTAATTCAGCATGCATATTCTTGGATGTCGTCGGATCTATAATACACCAAGCGGTTCATACAGATTTGATACCAGTATCATGCATTAGCACAGTATGTTAATTTACCTGCATTGCTTGGTGTGTTATAGGACCAACTACATCCAAAAGTAGGCATTCGCTGCTTATCTTTATCATTCATACTGATGTCTATTTGCATAAAATATTTATGAATTGTCGTTTTGAACCCATTTTATACACTCTTAGTCAGGGATATGAAACATATAAGGAACAGCCATAATGACATGTTATTCAATTTGCTTCCTCAACTAAAAATAAAGACAAAATATAGTGCCAGAGACTTTTTCCAAAAAAAAAAAAAATTATTGAAGAATTTATTTAATTCAACTATTATTTTCCATTAGTGCATATCAAATTGGTTACAGTAATACCTAAGTTTGAATATTTCATTTAATCTTACATTGATAAATATAATCAATGTTTATAGTTGGCCCCTTACGGTTACCTCTGCATGTACCAGTTGAGCAGTATAAACAATATGGCCCCACAGACACACAAGGTGAGCTTCCTGTGCCACAGCAGGCGGAGACACAGCTTCAACTTGGTCATCCTTGTTATGGGGTTAGTCCCTGGCGATGGTTGGTTTTCTGGTGAATAGATGACTTTCCTCCGCATTCATTACGTTACCAGTAATTCCTGTTAATACAGAGTATGAAAGTGATCTTGGTATTAAGGTTTTCCATTTTTTTTTAATTTATTCTATTGGTTCTGGACAATATAGTATATATTACTTTTTAATTTATTTATTAATAATGATATAATATATACATATTCAATCATAAGCTTCGCTTGCCCCAAAGGTCGAATCATGAAACCAGAGTTTCCGAAAACTATCGGTCCTACCAACAAAACTGATAGAAATTCGGAATGTCCGGTAACATTTGATACATTATCGGTCCGTGTGACCGGTAAGTTACACTTTCACAATCCAGAAATTTTCTGTTTCCAAGCACTGTTTTGTCTTTTAGTCTTTATTAATCTCTAAAACGCTTTAGGGAGTGTTTAATTTACATTGCTTATGAGCACTGATATAGCATCATGTCGTGGTTGCAGTCAATCACTATTCTGTTTGTACGAGGCTAAAAGCTATTCGAGGATTAAGAATATAAAAAAAAGTATGAAAGATAGTTTAAACAAAACAGAACGGCAGCAAATGATTGAAATGTAGCGAGGTTAATGGCATGACTTGTTAGTAAAATAGAGAACCTTTGGTCAATCATGGCTGTTTCATTAATCAACTCTCGATCACTTTTGATTCCATAAATTTTCGATTGTATATGATCATGAAATGTTTGTTTAGATTTAATGAAAATTATCCTGTCCAGCACAGTGGCTAAAAATTGTGAGTTTGTAGCACAAACACTACTCATATGCTTATCTGACATGGAGTAGATTTAAAAATGAATAAAAGAAATTGTAAAAGAGTCATCAATGGAGACAGAACATAAATAAATCAAATAATACATATTTTGGAGTTAATTATTTAAAATCACAACAGAAATTAATTCTTTAAATTATCATATATTTTGGAGATTTTTGCAATCATTGAAAGCTCTTTATATTTTGTCTAGTAATTACATAACACCGAACAACAGCTATACTCTGTCCCAAGATATTTTGGATTTACATTTGGCTAATTGCTTGATATTCATAAATACCTCATGGTTCAAACGATGTTCATTCAAAAGTATGAAAAATTTCCAAGATTTCTTAGTCGAAACGCCCCTGTTAGCTTATCAGGTTTCAATACGATACTAAAAAATGTGATGTCTACAAAGATTTTGTATTGCAGGAAGCCCGGATGATAACGTTGAAAAATTGCGCGATGCATTCCGAGTGTATTCCGAATGGAGAAAAGATGTAAACATTCCCCATTACAAATCTCAGTAAGGAATCTGTTTTCGTTCCTGTGAATTTTTCCAAGTGAAAGATGATAATGTGTCAATGAAATTATCTTGGAAAATATCCCTTTCAAGTATTTCAATTGCACTTCTTTCACAGGTATGTGTATTTTTATTAAAAATCGTCCAAATGTGCTGCATAAATTTCTTGGGACAGACTATAACACTAATACATGTTACTGTAAGTTTTATTCGGACTGATTAAATTTGCTCCGGACTGGCAGAACATGCTAAGTCATCAGTCCGAATGACTGATAGAATTTTCAGGTTTTCAGAATCTCTGTGAAACATGTTATGATATGTATTTTAATTTATTTAAACAATAAAATGCTTTCCTTTATGATTCATGTGGGATATGAAGGTGCAGCGACATTGCAAAAAAATACATAACCCACAAATCTTAGCCAATAACTGGTCCAGTTCCAAAATAGTAAATTATTTTGAATGCATTTTGTCCTGCATTCATTAAGAGCGTAGGTAATGCCAGCTTCCTGGAAAAAATAATGTATCAACACTTCCCTACTGCAAACATTTAGGTAAAACATAATTCTATTAAAAAACATATGAGAAAAGAATAGCCCAGTGGATACCACTCTATCTCTAGCGCGTCCTGACCTGGTATGTATATAAACACGTAGCCATTTACAGTGATAACAGCTTATAAAGAATAAACTAACATGTGGCACTGTCGCCGAGAAAATTCGAGCTAACCACACAAACATCTTTTTTAGACAATCCGCACACTGGCATGTTGCATTGTGACAGAAAAATCATGAATTGAAATAATATTCACGAATTCTCAAAAACATGTACTTTCTCACTTACACATTTTGGTTCCATGTGTGTGTTAACATCAAACGAAGAAGTAAGGTTTTTTGCTATCGAAGCGACCAGAGTTATCGTTCTTTATAGTTAATTATTTTAGTTCCCGGGTCCGGTTTCTATTATATAAATAACATGTCTAATCTCGTCCTTGATAACAAAGCCGCGCGTAACGTTACTTAACAGTCTTATACGCTTATCATTAGATCTAATTCTGCACAAAGTTTATTGTATGTCCTAAGTGAAACCACATTCATTCGGTAGACGGACATCTCGGCCCAACGACACCTCGGCCCAGACGGGTCGGCCCAAATTTATTGACACGTCGGCCCATGTAAAAGACACCTCGGCCCAATGAAACTTTCGGTTCTACTATTTTAAACATAAATATAAAAAAAAAATAGGGGCAGATAATTACTTTATCTATTCATTGATTTCTTCTTTCTATTTCTCTTTTGTCGAAATTGTCGTCATTTTCTTAATTTTACTTTCTTGTTTGCTTAACAATTAGAACGTAATGGTATCATTTTTTTTTATTAATTCAATGTCTTTTACAAGTATTTGATATGTAATATTTTGATAAAATATATATGTTAATAAAATAAAAACATTTAAATCAAATATTTTTGTTTTAATTTTGCTTGAACCGAGATGTCTTTTACGTGAGCCGAGGTGTCTCAAATTTTTGGCCGACCCGTCTTGGCCGAGGTGTCCTGGGGCCGAGGTGTCGTTGGGCCGACATGTCTGACATTCATTCACCTGACCGGTGAATACAGGAACATAGCCTCGTTTTTTCAAGTGCCGTGCGTGTGTGGAAAGGGTGGTACTCATTAAAAAAAACTTAGCAGAGCAAAATAAATAAATCAATGAGTAAATAATTAATTAAAAAAGCAAATATTGAAAATCATAGAGAGAGAGAGAGAGAGAGAGAGAGAGAGAGAGAGAGAGAGAGAGAGAGAGACTATATAGCTAATTCACGATTTCTTATGAAGTGTTTGTATGGAAGGGGGCAATTCCAAGGTAATTTAATTTTCTAAACTGTACTGTATGTGTAAAAAGAAAAATGTTTGCTACGACAAAAAATATGGGGGAGGGGGGGGGGCACAGGCACCTGACGTTATATATTTTTCTCACCGTAAAAAAACGTCCTTTACCCAATAATAGTGTATTAATAGGCATATGACATATATTTTTATTATGAGAAAAATCTATAATGTCATGCAGGTGATTTCTTTGGGAAAGTAAAGAGAGGGAGGAAGGGGGGGGGGTGTCTTGTTAAAGTCGTGCAACCCTATCTATTTGTTTAAACAGTGTCCAAATATGTCTCAGGGACTCTTTCCAAGTGATGGGGTTTTTTAAATTCCTATAGGCACGCTTGAAAAAGAATACCTGACAGACAAGGAAGTTAAGGCGTGTTTTTTTTCCTGTTCTTATTATTTCTTTGTTTTAGTTTGAAGAGAAGAGCCTTTTTTTTATTTGCATTAAATTTTGATTACTTCAATATTGTGTAGCAATTAATTTTAACATATTCTTTCCCGTTTATTAATTAATCTTTGGCATTTAAAAGCGATAACTATGCGGGTCTATTAAAATTTTGACTTAAATATCACTTTTATATACTTCCATTACATAGTTCAAACTAAATACATGTACTTGTTTAATTCCTTCAAACAATCAATTTCCATGGCAAATTATTTCAGGAAATAGATTTATCATTTCTGTTTGTGGCCCAATATATATATATATTTTTTAAATTGCATGTGACATGGGTAAAAACAAAAATCATTGAACATCTTAAGTCCCTATCTTTATGTGGTCGTTCATATGGTGGTTTATCGGATGATTGACATTGCTTGTCTTTAATGTGCCAATAACCTTTAACCTAGAAATCAGCACTTAGTGTTTTAATCGGAAAATAATAGTTCCTAAATAACTACTAAACAGTAGCATTCTGGATAAATGAAAGTTTTGTTTGCTCTGCGTGACAAGATTTCGGAAAAGTCTGCCCCCCCCCCCCCCCCCCTTTTCAATTTGCTTCCGACGCCCATGTAAACAATATGTAATCGTTATTGTTCAAAGAAACCCTATTCTTGTAAATCATTTATGGAAAATTCTTCTTTTCTTAATTTAGATATTGTATTGTCTCAGATAACTTGAACATTTGATGTCAGGGTTGGGAAGCCCTGAAATCATCAAATTTACAATATTATTGTGAAAAAAATCTGTACACAGGACATTTAAGGACAATTCAGTGCACCCAATTAGTACATTCACTATTTATCCGTCTATTTTTACGATTTTTATATTTCTTATCTTTCGGAAATCCACAAATGAATATTCCATAGCTTAGAGAGTTATATATGATAACGAGATATCTTTGAGACTGAATCACCATATAACCACATTATGATTAGCAATATATTAGTCAAAGGTCTGCCACTCACCGAGGATAACTATATAATCTGAGTAATAGCTATCACCATACCTATGAATAATGAACATAAAGATAAGAAGTTCCTTTTTATCAGATAAGCAATTTTTTTTTATTGCCGTCACTTGGTGAAACAATGTTTAACGAGGTTTGCTCAATTTACGGCAGTTGTGTAAAAAGTGCCCAATTGAATAAAAAATAATAAATCAAGTTACTGTATGTAATCTATTTTTCAATATTCTAGAGCATACTAGTACACTGTATCACAGACGTCACACGGGGTGTTTACTGATTCCCTCTGCAATCTGAAATGACAGTTCTGTCATTAGCAAACAACAATTATTTTTTATGTATTTTACGCATGAAGAAAATGGCCACGTTATGATAAACTGATGTATACAGCTGAATTAAAAAAAAAAAGCTCTATAATCTATTTTTAAATAAAAAGGCTACATAGAATTCATCATGGAA
Source organism: Magallana gigas (assembly GCF_902806645.1). Taxonomy (NCBI): domain Eukaryota; kingdom Metazoa; phylum Mollusca; class Bivalvia; order Ostreida; family Ostreidae; genus Magallana; species Magallana gigas. The sequence continues at coordinate 1,071,502 of NC_047560.1, read as the reverse complement.
GGAAGCCTGACGTGTATACTGATGTCATCTCCAGCTTACAGTTCACAGTTCTGTTAAAGCGTACAGCTGAATTTAAAAAAAAGTTATATAATCTATTATCATGCAAAAATATACACCTAAAACATATTATAGAGGGGACGAAAAACGTTTCCTACTGATGTTCTTCGCTCTCTGCAATGACAGTTATGTCATTAACAAACATATTTTTTTAGGAGAACAGAGAAGATGCCCAGGTTATGTAAAAGTCTACACAGAGACATTTTAGACTTTTTGACAGCAGATTAATTAATTAAACTTGCAGTTAAGATTTTCTCCATCCATATAGAACGAAAACAATACAATACACATCTGAAATAATTACGCTGCAACACGAAACTAATTTAACTTAAAATTTCCGCGCATAAAATTAAGACTAAATTTGGAGCCTGAGTTATAAAAAATGAAAGCGAGCATTCTTCACAGCTTGCGCGCGACTTCATTCGTCACTTGGTCGTCTGCATTATGAACGAGAGCCACGTCTGCTCCGGATTTTCATGAAAAATTATTTTCCTCCATCAGAAAAAAAATTAAGTGAATTCTAAAGACGATGTGGACTCTAGTGTTACTTCTCGTTACTTTCGAATTTCCTCTGGCGCTGAACGCAGCAGCCATGGGGAGCGACAGCATCAGTGATTATGAGAGGCTGAGACAGCGTGTTTCGCGTGAGTCGATGATCACGACGACCATTATGAACAGCGTGAACGTCGTGCAGCTGGAGCTGTCGACCATGATCACGGAGCAGAAACAACAGAACGACGACATTAAGCTGCTGATGCAGCAGGTGGCGGCTCTGTCCAAACTGAACACCCAGTTGAATTTCGAGTTGAACAAAGTGAAACAGAACTTGACTGAATCTAACCAGAGACTTAAGGACATGATTGACCAGAATGACGACAAAGCAGAGGAAAAGTCTGGGTCACTCGCCAGGGATGTAGGAGACGTTAGGAAAGAGATTTCACGTCAGAATAACGATATAGAAGTACTTCAGGTGGATCTGAAGCAGCTACAGCGGTCGACAGTGGATGACAGGGTCTTCGTTGACAAAGTGTCGTCGATTTCACAAGAAATGGGCGAGATTAAGACAGCTAACGGTATGAACAGTCTCGTTATAGAGGAGCTACAACAGGAGGTCAACAAGGTCAAATTATCCAAGGTTAGCAATGACGATTTCAATGAAAAGTACTCGCGGTTGGAGGAAGAACTTGATTACGTCAGAGAGCATGGTGTCAACAATAGTATCGCTATAAGTGAGATAGAAGATGAGATGGACACCATAACTTTCAATCAAACCAAGCATGACAACAATCTGTTATATCTTAACCAAAAAGTGCAAACCTTGCAAAGAAGAAGCGACAAATTAGAATCAGGTATTATTAACATGACGGACGATATGACGTCATTTGATTCAAGTACTAAAGGAATGACCACAGTTATTTCCGAAATGCAAGGCGATCTGAGTTTAGTGCAGAAGAGTAGCGCGGACCTGGGAGAAATTGTTTTGAGACTTACGAACGATATGATGTTTCTGCAAACGAATACGGTAACACTAACAGACACCATCACCGGAGTGGAAAGTAACGTGACGTCACTCCAACTGGACAGTGAACGTCATGACGACTCTCTGAGGAACATAAAGAGAAACGTCTCCATTATCAAAGATGTTCAGAACGCCATTGAGAGCGATATCTTCAAAATGAGAAAATATCTCATCTCTCAGAAAGATAGCAGCGAGGGAATGGCGGTGGTTATTTTCAGGCTGACGAACAATCTGACGTCATTAAGGGAGAAGGACGAGAAACTCGAACAGGCGCTATTTAAGATATATCATAACGTCACACAGCTGAACGAAGAGGAAAACATTCTCAGAGGTGAAGTCAGGAACCTCAAAGAGAATGTGACGTCACTCAGCGAGAAGAACAGAAACACGGATGACAAGGTTGATCACATCTCACAGAAACTCCTCTCCGTCTACAGACAGAGCAACAAATTTGACGAAGAACTCTTCGACCTTAAAAACTCTCTATTCGTTTACGACGACCGAAGCAAGAAGCTCAGCGACTCATTGACTGGAATTGAGAACAACGTCACAACCATTCAGCAGCGATTTGACGCACTGAGCGGCGTCATTGAGAACCTGATGCATAACGTGACGTCAATAGAACGAGGGAACGGACTGCTTGATGACGCAATAGATCAGCTGAGTCACAACGTGAAGTCCCTACAGAAGCAGAAAGAGAGCGTGGGAGATGTCAGACCCCGCCCTACCACCACACAGGTGGCGCTGCCGAGGAACGCAAGTAAGTAGAACACAAAATAAAAGAGAACATTATTATCAATAGCAAAAAAACGCACAACGCTTAAACACTTAAACTCTACAATACCCCCATTTCGTTCAGTAGAAATGCATATGCAGAGGAAATATAACGTGATGCGACAGTATACTGCCATATATTTGCATTCCAAATATTTTTTGCATGTAAAGTGTGTGAAAAGACACTGCAGTTATAAGACTGTACAACACACACAGGGCACACTAGAATGACTAATTTTATTATGACGTCACAAACGTTGAACGCTGTAAAATGCAACGTCACAAGCGAGAATCAAAGTTCACGCTGTTGCTGTTACAGTGGCTCTTCCATTAATTTGAACTTACCCTTAGTATAAAACAGAAATTTTGCGTATAAATCACATTTGCAGACAAGGCAAGAAGTTGAACAAAATGTAAATATAAGCAGTAAATCATTATTTTTGAAAGATATAGTCTCATAACTGCAGCGGTGTGTGCATACAAATTTGTATGCACACACCGCTGCAGTTATGAGACTTTCAATGCTTAATAGCACGTGGCGTTGGAACTAACACAACAGTTTGTATAACAAACTAGCGGAGAACATTGCAGCGAGAATATGAACGAATACACAACGTTTGTACTGTTGATATTACATTTTCATAGCCTAGAACACTCCCTGTTTATATAACAGAATGACAGTGTTACATTAATTCCGTAACTGATCGTAATAATGTTTTAATGATAAAAAAAACCTCCTTGTACAATGACCACACCCCTTTACCCCCTCCACCTACACAAAGGCACTTAAATGTGGTACAACAATCGTACGGTACGACGACACGAATCACATCTTTGATATATTCCAAAACTTCAGAATTTTTTTATTTTTTTGTTTTTAATTTTCCCGTAAACAAATGCTTTCGGCACCTGTTTATTCAGATATAGAAGTAAATAGTGCAGACTTTACGGAGAAAATTTATCACCTTTCTTTTTTTGTGAAAGTTTTAATACCTGATCAAGGAGATGAAGCCGATTTAATTCCAGCTTTTGGCAGGAGAACAAATTAGAAGAAGGAACACCTGTCGACATTGTTGTTAATTGACTTGTAAATATGTAATTGTGTGTCAAGGTGTGACAAATGGGGATCGCTTACAGAGCAGAGAGGGACAAAGAATTAATTTTCTAGAAATTAAGAAAAAAAGTGTGTCAGGTTTCCTGCTTTTCTACAATGCAAATCTCTAAATTGTGAGAAATTAAAGAAACTTTTATATGTACTGTACGGAGTCGAAAGTATGTTAATGTTTTTACAGGAAGTTAAATAAGAATATAATGACATTCGTGTACCTGTAAATTGCAGGATGATGAAACTTAAGTAAAATTAAACTAATAACAGATAACTAAGTAATGTCATTGAGTATCCATTTGATTAATTCACCTACAGATTACAACACCTTTTTTTTTAGAAAAAAAACGAAAGTTTTTTTTTCTTTATCTTCATTTCGACTGGATTTTACTGAATTGGTAATTTTTGATGCTAAGTATATATTCTGACTTATTTTCCCTGGCTTGCCACAATAACTATTTCCATACACACCTAAGTTTTCATTAGTACATAGATATAAAACAATCATAATAATAATATATAATCCTTAAATACTTACTATTCCCTATACTAATTTTAACCTCAGCATAAATTACAAACCAACGCGAGACTAAGGGACTGTTTATAGCGACTAAGGACTATAATTAAGGTAGTAATTAAATCACGTTTACACATTTTATGTAAATAAGAAGAGGTTTATCTTGTTGTGAAAAATGCATTGTCAAGTTAGGGCAGAACGCCCCGTATCTGTGTTAATAAGTGGTAATTAATTACATAACTCTAACTGAAGTAATAGAACGATTTCCTTTACACATTTCGCTCTGCCTTTATATTTTTGACTGTTGAGAATGTAACAAGAGCCCCAGTTTTTTTTATGGCTTTTAAGGTCAGTGATAATAAAAAGATGTATTTAGTTACATTATTTTAAGAAGACTAAAGTAATGTGAATCAAAATAATCCTGCCATTGTTCCCGAGGAATGGTGCATCGTACATTTTTGCGCATCCAAATCTTATTTCTTTATAATTGAAAATATGTATTTTTTTATCTGTTAAAAATACAGAGTTTGGAATCTTTGTTACGTCAACCAAACGCTTGGCCTTTGAGACGCGTGTGATTTTAACTTTAATAGTTTTCTGAAATTTTCAGGATTCCTAATCTAAGATCAACATATACATGAATGACCATGCAGATTCAATTATTATATTTTTTAAACACTCTCAACAGGTCACCGAAAATAAAGTCTTTTTTCTGTTAGAACTGCTACCGTTACATGTGTAATCCTCTGATGCCCGGTGTTAAACACATATCCCTTGATCACTCTTAGTTTTCATTGAAACTTGAGTTTTTAAAGAATTCTCAATATTGTTATACATGTATTTGAATTCATTTCAGCAAAAGACATGTTTTCTTTCTCCATGCGGGATATGAAGGTGGCGACATTGCAGGAAAGAATACATAGCCCGCGTTATCTGTTGATGTATTTTTTTCTGCACTGATCCCTACTTTCATAACCGGCATGAATAATCAAAGAAATCATTTCATTGTTTATATTTACATCTTTCAATTAATAAATAATAATTTGGTCGGAAAAAGTCAAAGAAATTAACTATATTATTCTAAATATACATCAGTACACAAAAAAAAAGAAATGATTTAATCGTCTTCTATGGGGATTTGAGTCAGACATCATTAAGATTTTTTCATGCAATCCGTGATTTTTCGTGTAGATTTAATTCCTGTTTGTTTCTATAGAGCAATGGATTTCAATCAATTTCCGTTTCCCTAAGAAGTAAAGGGAATCTTTATTGGTTGATGTAACTATAGAACTATATGAACGCAGATAGTAGCTTTGTGATATACATGCAGTGCAGTATTATAACAACTTTTGAAATATTCACTAGGATTATTATCTATTTTAATTAGTATACCAGATATGATCAATGTTTAAGTGTAGTTATGATCAAGAATAATTGTATATTCCAGGTGTTTTTTCTTAACAGAAAAACCATAGCTTTTATAGAAGTCCAATCTCAATTTTGGTTTTATTTCGTACTTTAGATACTCCACGGGTGGCTTTTACGTCACAGATCAGCCTAGAGGGCGCCATGTCTGACGTCAAGCGGAACCAGACGATCGTGTTCGATTTAGTGGAATACAATATGGGCGGGGCTTACGACCCGACCACCGGGAAATTCAAAGCTCAAGTATCCGGGACTTACGTCTTCTTTTTCAACATCCTGACCCGCCCTCACATGAGGTTAGGCGTGGATCTAACCATCAACGGAGAGACCAGATCCGCATGCGCGTACTCGGGCGCGGATCCTAACTTCAGTGTGAACGGAAGTAACATGGTGGTCGTACATTTGAACCAAGGGGACGAGGTTTGGGTCCGCGCCCACAAGAGCCGGGATCCGCCCCCTGGTGTCATGCTGTCCAGCTTTGCCAATAGTTTTGCTGGTTTCCTTCTCTATTCAGATTAAAAAGCATTGACTTCTCTTTTTAAAACATTTTATAAATATTTACAACCATTTTATTTTACACAAATATTTATTTTAGTTGTATCTATTGTTTTGCATATCGTGTACACTGTCTTGTATACATTATTTCATTTCAGACATTTTGCGTTATTAGTGCATGTTCACGATGTCATTTTATTGAAATAAAGAATGATGAAATGTTTGTATGATGGCTGTATCAATGTGTTACCTTTAACATTGTTCAATTCTCTTGAATTCAGTAAATGCAGGCAGTATTGATTTTAACAACATTATAAAGCCTTCATTTGTTTTGCCTTTTGTAATAAGTGGTCAATGATTCATATTACAAATACAAATTGAATAACAAAAGTCATTTAGATTGAATAAATGATTGAATGACAAAAAGGATGAATATAATTTCTATTTAAACAAGCCATATATATAAAAGATGCTTTGTTTAGTTTAAAATTAGTACCTGATACATGGATATGCTATTATTAATCATGGTCAAAATTAAGCCCAAATAAGACGCCATTAAAACCTTGTTTTTGTTGATCTTTCGCATTTACTATTTAAGAGAAAAAAGTAATTAACGACAAATCTAAAGATTTTAAAATAAAAGGAGTTGTCAGTTTCTGATATATACATTTTTCGGAATTCAATTAAGTCTTGGTACAACTAACATCAGATATACCACAGAGCATTTTGCGAAAGTCAAGGCAGTGTTAAGTTTAACGTTTACTAAATACACTTTTTCAGCAGTGTTAACAGGTGCCTGGCACATGTAATGAAATGTACAATTGTGTTTCTATAAATGTCAAAAACTTGCATATGCTCTAAACTGATATGGAAGGTCAGCAGAAAATAAATTAACGTAAGCTAATGGTTTTATTTGCACTCTTCAGAACACGTCCTCAGTAAGTGTCACAGCTACTTGGCTTAGTTACAGGAATAGTTACCCTTGCATGTGATTTTTGTATTAATTTTGTTCCTTTAATGCATGTGTTTACAATATAAGGTACATTGAGGCATCAGGTTTCAATACACGACTAAAAAGGTAATATCTTCGTATATTTTGTATTGCAGCAGTCCCGGATACTGTAATAACGTTGCTAAATTATGCGTTGTATTCTTAGTGTTCTTCGAATGGAAAAAAAATGTCAAAATCCTCATTATAAATCTCCATAAGTAATCAGGTTTTGTTTCTGTGAATTTTTTCAAGTGAAAAATGATAACGCGTAAATGAAGTTATCTTAGCTATTTTTCCGGTTGTCTTGCACTTTTTTCATAGGTATGTGTATTTTATTTGAAATCGTCCAAATGTGCAGCACTAATATCTTGGGACAGACCATAGTTCTTGAAAAGAAAATTCATAAACATTATATATTAAGCTTTAAACTCTTATAACAATTTAGAATATACACTTTACATGTAACTATGATATATGATGCATGCATATTCATGTTACACACTGATGCATAGCAGTTCTTGAGAAGAAGATTCTAAACATTTTCTTTTTGCATTTATATGTTAAACTTTGAACCTCCTCTGAGGCTCTAGTATTGATCCAGCTGGATTTAACAGACAGACAGACAGACAGACGGACGATGGACAACAGGTGATCCGAATAGCTACAAAAAAAAACCCCGTTAACGCAATGTTTAAATTTACAAAATACATTCTATAAAATAATCAAATTCATGTTCTTGAAATAATTTCATACAAATAAAAATACATAAGTCTAAAGCAAAACAAAACTATACAGATATAAACGCAAATAATCTAGATGCCAAAAATACACGAATAAGGAGATCCTTTATTGACAGGAAATTGATAATAAAATTCTCGATTCTATAGTACATGTAATATGGAACAAAAGTCATCCACTCAAATCAAAGAGCACAAATGTTTTTTGAACAAAATATGAACTGAAAGTGTAACATATGAAAAAATATTTCAATACTATGGCCATCTATTACTCAGTATGTGCTTATTCATTTTTTCTCTTCACACGTAACAGTTTCCATAACTCTGTCGTTTATAAGATATTCTGCGACGGCGTCGTGACAAAGCTGGTATTCATCCTAAAATTCATTAAAATAGATATAGTAATATAAACATTGTTCTGCTGGTGTTGAGATATTAATCTCTAATGTGTTGATATCAATGTATCCATGCATTGCGATGATTATGTTCCATTATACATCGGATCCGGATACATAGGATCAAACAAATGCCTTTAAATCGTTTAGTTCATGCCCCAAGGAACGTTGATTATGTAAACTCAGAACATGAAAAAACCCTAATCTTGTGTCTTTAACTTTGCTTAAGTAGAATCTTTGAATAGTGATTAAATGGATATGGCTATTGAAAAAACCATCCTTAGCCAATACTTAACTCACCAAAGTGGACACAAACTCCGGCCTCCTGACCTGGAGCTGACGTGTTGTGGTGAATATGTCCACCTCTCTGTCCACGGAGATCTGTTCTAACACGTTGTATACAACAAAGAATGGACCACAACGTGTAGCTCCGTCACTTAAAGAATGACATATAACATTGAAAGTTTTTGTGTGATGAAATGCCAAATTTCTGTGTATGAATTTGTCAGTATTTAAGAACTGTGATATACATGACATGCTGAAATCCCCTAAACATCCTCCCCCCCCCAAAAAAAAAAAGTCGAAAGAGATTTGTTATGAAATATAAATTGATATATTTATTTTTAAATAACCTAATGTTATTGTCTATAAAAAGAAAAACAAATTGAATGATATTAACCATAATGTAGATAAATTCTCATGGAAATCACGGAATATTGGAATATTCCTCTATAATTGCATAATAGATATGTCTACATGCGAAAGAAATCTATGGAATTTTGCATTATTATCAAATTTCACCTCGATAGTACTATGATGCGTCCCTCTTGGTCAGATTTCTCGGTTTTCACTGCTTTAATCACGTCCAGCAGAACTCTCTTATCAGTAGTTCCTTTTCCTTCTTCCCATGTCGGACAATCAATTACAGTAATACATGCATCTGTCTCAATGAATCCCTGTACAATATGTAAGATAAACACAAAAAATCGCGTCAAGATTGGTTAAAAATGACATTGAAAATCGATTGACGTTGGCTCCATACACACATCTCTGTTCATTAAATGTTGAGTTTTGTTATTTTTTTTAAAATGGTTATCTTTTGCATGACTATGAAAAAAATAACCTGTTTTTGAACATTGAGGTTGGTTATTCTGACGTTGGAAGCTTGTGTTGACGATATGTTCTTAAAGACGTAGAGTCCATTTAATTTGCTCCGGTTTTCTGTTGGAAACCATGATGGTGTCTACAAAAATGATATTGACAATACTAAAAATGTTGATCATATGAGTAAAAAAAATACTCTATATTAAGCACATGGGTGTATACAATTTGTTCTTTTATAGAGTGACAATGAAGGTGACAATAAGGCAAATGTTTTGTCATACAGATTCTATATCATTAATTGGACCCAAGAAGACGACAACACTGGCGTAATAGTCGTAGATCAGTCTGAGGAAGTCCTCGGTGTTGTCTGGTATTGGGTACTGGGCGCTGATCAGAGAGTCCATTTCCAGGTAGGACTGTATACAACACACAAATATAGTATAAGTTACAAAGAAGTCTGGTAGAGGTTATAATGGATGACTAGGAAGTCCCTCTCCATAAAGTAACGTGTTCTTTATCTTGTTTTATTTTAAAATATCTAACTATAAAAATGGCTTCTTTTTGACACTGTGGGGTTGTATTCTTTTATGGATTTCACAAAAAGCATGGACTGTATTGTGATGTACTTTTTTTTTATTCGAAGTGAACAAACACATATTTTTTTTATTTAAAAAAGTGTGTAAACTATGGCGTCAGATACAGGTGACATGTAGTGATAAGGAAAAATGTTTAGATCAAAAGTCCAAAAAAAAATACAAGACAGGAGCAGAGGAAACACTTTGGCGTGTCCTGCACTTGAAACACGTATGGGTTTAAAGGTATTAGTTTTATAAGCATAATTAGAAATCATTTAGAATGTAGAAATCATTGACGGTTTGTTATTGTCATTTTTTCACATATTGAAATGTTATAGAATAATGAAAATTTTAAAACTGATTCATATGTTAGATACAAATATGAAGAGCGTTTATTTATATTGATGTACCCCACTTTTAAACTACAACTGATTACAGCATCAGTGTCTTTGTGAGTGTTTTTTTGTATCAAGGCCTATATCTTAAACGTATACAGAAAACACGTATTATGTAAATTACAATTGTTTCCGAAACACAGATATTTATTAATGTTTTGATTCATGTTATCGTGTTTAATGAAACTTTTTAAAGAAAAATTCCTGTTTGCATGATAGCAAATTTGATAATGGCATGGCATGTTCCTTTTTCTTTTAACCTGAATAAGTACAGCATTGTAGTAGCTGTTGTATCCCTTTATGTAGAACAGACAACACGTGGACTTCTCAACTAAAAATAAAAGAGAAGGGAACTGTTTTCCTTGAAGATAATGAATTGTCACGATATATCACCTTATGATGCATATTCAGTTCATGCAATTAAAAATCACGATTTTTTCACTTCATTTCGAGTTTTCATTTTCAGTTTTATATATTTTAACTGATACAATATGTTGTTTATATAGCCACAATAAGATGCTGTGTTACCTGGTAAGTAAGCCGGTATCTGTGCACGACCAGATATGTGATCTTGTTGTGTATACCCCTTCCTCAGGGACAGTAACTCCTGTAATGAGTTGTTAGTTTTACTCTTTTCTTTAAATAATACATAATTTGTAAAGTTTTGATTTTCAAGCGATTTCGTATTCAAATACACGTACAAATTTCTGGCAAACAAGCCTCTAAATTCATTATTTGAATACATTTTATCTTATATTTCTTTTCCAATGCAAGTCACAATCACCTCAAACTCAGAAGACTGGGAAATATTTTGCACCACATCTCTGCAATTTGCATGACATGTTTGTTCTTGATAGGCCTCCACGAACTTCTCTGTAGCCATACATCTAGATGGACCACTGAATGCTTCCATCAGGGCATGGTAGAGTAGCTTATATTGTTCCTGGAAGTAAAATGAAGCTAAAATGTTTCATAAAGTAAATTTACTTTGTTTTATTTATTGTTTAAATGCTCTGAAAATAAGCATCAGAGAACCTTTTGTTGATAGCTGATAACCAAGATAACTTTATTAATTGTTTTATTAATTGTTTTGTTAATTGTTTTATTAAGATATACATATTAAAAAATGAGAAATTAAAAGTAAACATTGTCATTATGAATCGTATATATTAATACCCTAACATTAAAAACTATGGATTTTCAAAACGACTGAAGAGAAAAAAATCTTTTTATTAATAAACCTGTATTTGCTGTCATAACCAACCTTTTGTTTGACTTAATTTTGACTTTGCATCTATGCTTTTGAAAATGATCTATTTCAAATCTGTAAAAATACCTATTGTACGATGTACATTATATTATAAAGAAGTGTATCATATGATTGGTTAGGAAAGGTTAAACCATTATATATTAATGTATCATAACATTCTACCCGAGCGAAGATAAAAAATAAAGTCATATTGACTACTCAGCCGTTTTAAATATGTTTTTTAAAGTCGAAAAGAAAGAAGTTGACAACGCAGTTTTTAAAATCAAAAGCAACTTGTGTGGGATCATATTCTATACCACATTCACAGCATACGCATATACTTGATTCGGCCGTTTTCTTCTATCGGCACCTGTTAGCTGGAGAAATGTCTAAAAGCAAGTAAATATTAAAGGTAGCTCAAAGTATTTTTTTGTATTTTCACTTTGTTATTTTAAATAAGATAACAGAACACACTTTGATTAGATATTTTCTTGAGGTTATTTATCATCTTACATCCCTGTGAATCATGTTCATCCGGTCCTTCCTCATTGTTCTTACGTACATCGGGACGTTGATTTTACCAGTTTTCTCCCCTTCTCGGTAGAGGGCATCTAACGCAATGTAGGTCCCAGTTCTACCTACTCCCGAGCTACGAAAGTAAATTATATTCATAAAAAAAAATAAAGTTAATATATTACGGTACCAAAATATGATAACAAGCTCATTAACTCATGGCAATGTATAAGATTTAAAAGCTTATGTAACATTGCGTCTGCATATTGTATTTTATTGCATATTTTATATGATTTTATCGAAAAAAATGTTAAACGTACGATAGAAGAAAAAATAGTATCATACCTAAATAGGTTTGGTTACATGTATGGTCATGATAATAATTATGGAGGTATAAGATCTTATCATGTTATGATTTGTACTTCCCAAATAGTTACCTGCAGTGTACCACTGTGTACCTTCCAGCTGTGTTAGCAGTGGCTTTCATCACGTGACGATGAAATAGAACCAGACTGAGAGGATCGGGTGCTTCTTGATATGAGGGCGCGGTGTAGTTGAAAATCGTCACGTGACGGTCTGCTCTCGTCTACATGAACATTATATAAATGTAAACGTTGAAAAAGAATAGAACAAAACATTAAACACAAAACTTAAGTTAAATAATATAGAATATCTTGACAGAGTCAGAAACCTCAGGCTGGCGTACTAGACATTAGTTCAAGTGATTTTAAAATATGTTTGTATACACTGTAGCTTAGTATCAACCCTGGTCGGCAACCTTTTCATTTTTTTAAAGTCATATTTACAGAAATTTCTGACTGTATTTATTCTATCCGTATCTTTGATATTTTCTTACACTATTCCTTATCTGTTTTGAGATTAAAAATATAATTTCAAATGATATGCATAGCTAAATAAGGAAAAACAAAACTTTGGCATTGGTGATTAAGAAGGTTGCCCTTGCTTTTATTACTGAAGCATTATTGGCTCGTACTAAGTTTGTACGATAATCATTGTTTTTTTTATATCGTATGACTGTTCCCTTGAATCAATCCTTTCTTAAAAATATGTTTAGGCTCGTTTATACTGACAAACACTATTCTAGAGTTATTTTTTATTTACAATATTAAGACAAAAGTGTTTTGTTTTACAAAATTTTGCCGAGCATAAATTTCGACAGCCTTTTTAAAAATGTTGATTTAATGAATCATTTCAATTGAATTGCTAGGTTTTTATTTTATATACCGTTTGGTTGTGTATTTTAAGTTGTCTGACAGTGTACTCGGCGTAGGTGGTTTCTTTTATATGTTTGATGATCAATGTCCCTCCTTTTAATTCTTTGCTCACATCCGGCCAGTAATAGTCTACCCTTATCTGAAAAGAAACCAAAAACACAATGAATATATTTAAGAGGAGAAAAAAATTTGAGGAGAAATTAATAATGATATACCAAACGATTTCACACGATAATTTCAACAATTAGAATAATTAGTATTCTGCTCAAATAGTTTAGCATTTTTTGTTTGCTGAGTATATATCATTTTCCAATTTTATGTTTGGCCCATGCAAATTCAAGAAACAGAATGACTATACATGTCAATATCATTATCTTGTTAACATCCAATATCCCTTGTGAGTTATGTTTCCTTTTTTTTAAATCAACACGGAAATATATCAAATGTATGACCCCGTGTCCATCTTGTAGATTGAACAAGTAGACAATGTTATAGACTTCTTCTTGCCAAATCATGTTCCAGAAATCGAAAATTGAGCCTCGCTTTGGATCTGATAATAAACAATGTTATTAGTTACACGAATTGTATTTGGCCCTATATGGTTCAAATGTCGTCAATAAATTCCATACGGGTATTAGATATATTCTATTGCAATGCTTGTAGACGAATTTAGCAATATATATTCAATAGTTACTCTGAGTGGCAATATAAACCCGTTTTCCTCGTGCATCCTATAAATATAAAAAAGGAATCGAAAATAAAACGTGAATGTCTATGTTTCTTTTAATTGAAATAGTAGTCTTCAAGTTATTTTTAATAATAATTAAATTAGATATAGGACTTTGCTATTAATTGTCAATAGAAAAGACGCTATATCAGTCTAGACGGACTACCGAAACTGAGTCAACGGAAGTGAATTTCTGTAAGCATTTTGGACTCCGTTTTGAGAGTTTACGCATGTGCACATGTACAAAGTATGGCGATTTTTCTATGAAAACATGGGGTCCACAAGAAATCATCTTGCAAAGTGTAGCATGTGTTGGCAGACTTCTAACATATTTTAAAAGACCCAGGATGGAGAGCATGTTAAATACATAATTATTCAAGATGATTAAATGATTAAGCCTGAAAATGATGTAAATGAGACTATACTTTAACAAATACTGTTGAATAATGATATCCAATCATTTAATTTATTTACAAAAAGTTATATAGTTATGTGCGATCGAAGATATGGTTGAATTTTTCATTTTAAAAATTAATCATACGTAATATAAGTGAACAGTTATGAACATGTAACATAAATATGACACACAATCGTTCAGAAATGTTTTTGAAAGTATAAAATTATTTTTTGTCATGTTTTTGGCCAATTTTAAAGATTTATTTTGAACTAAGGGGCATAACTCATACGTTGTTTACATTAGAAACGCAATTTTACCGCAATTCATGATGGAGCTAAAGACTCCGGTTTGGGAGTTAACTCCGTTTTGAAAGTCTCGTCTAGACTGCTATATTATTGCTTAATTACATGTTTAATACTTCCTTGATACTTACTTCTATGTAGTTTGCATGGATATAATCACTTTTATCTGAAGATGGTGTCTTTAAAATAACCCGTGAATGATCATCTTTAATAAGAGAAATCTTGATTTTGAAATAAAATGCCACGTGTTTTACATTAAAAGTAAGATAAATGTAGCTGTACTTAAGCTATATTTAACATAACTGTTTTATACATACACGGATATATACTAAGGAATCTATTTTTGCTTATATTTTCAGGTTTCTTTGCTTCCCAACAGGGATGGAACTCGCCTCGAGGAATGTCCTATCAATGAAATATTTTACAACAACTTAATGCTTGATAAATCAGATGGTAACTGGCATTCACCATTGTACAAAAATCATCAAAAGGAAATAGGATCATAGTACTAAATCTTACTTCATATTCACTCTTGAATCCAGCGCAATCATTAGAAGACAGGTTTGCAGTATGATCCTTGAGGTTCCTGACAGGTATGTTTTTATTTGAAGGAGGACTTTTTTCTGTTTTCTCATAAGAAACTTCTGAATACACGATAGTTGCATCAACATGTGCATTTTGAAAGCGGTCATCTAAAAAAAAATAACATTCGTACTAACATTATATAATCGGACATTGGACTAAATATCTGACGTTGAAGACTTACAAGTGTTTAATGCATTAAATTTTTTTTAAACATACCCGCCTTCCTTCGAATTCTTTTAAAGGTTCCCTATATGCGATTTTAAATTTAGTTAGGTATGCCATTGCCATTGAAAAACAAACTTGTGCAATTAAACGTTTAACTTTTAACCAACGACTGGGTCAATTTAAATACAAAAAACTGTTGTTCAATACAAATTTACTATTTTAACTCAACTTTATAATTCTATCTTAAATTAACATTAAGTAAGTTCACGCATTTTTTAATGAATCTGAGTGATAAAAAAAAACTAAATTAAAGATCGATAATCTTTCTGAATTGCAAAACCAGACCCTAATGTATTTTCACATAATAAACGAATATGATACATAACAACACATGGTATAACAAAAATAATCATTGCAAGATATTATTGCGGTTTATTAAAATACTTTTAAAAACAAGAAATTTTACTGTATGAGTGGGTTTTACCAGATGAAAGGCATAACTAGAATTTCAATATATTCACTGCAGTATAAGAGATATTGCATTTTAGGGGAAAACATTGCACAATAGTTTCCAGTTTCTCCACTAAAAACAGTTATTAAACCGATTAAACAACCCGAGAAGTAAAATATTAATCACACCCGAAAGCGATGTAAATATTTTACTTAAAAACGTTCTATAATAATCGATTCAGTAGAACGTAATTCCAGCATTATTAATTTGATTACATCATATACAGAACATTTTATAGAGAAATATCAACCTGAATATTATCCAGCCAAGATAACTTCATAATTTAAATTTTGTCAAGTCAATATTATAATCGAACATAGTGAAAAACATTCTTTTAATGGACGTCAAAAATGATCATGACCAAACGTAGTAAGGAAAGAAGAATTCAAATGTTTTCATCCTTACCTCGTAAGTCACGTGCAGGTAATAATAGGTCTTATTATATAGCGGAGTTAATAGTTTAGTCCTGGTTTAGCATTACCAAATGTTAAAGAAAGTCCTTGGTATTTTGCAAAACGAGATTAAGGTTCGAGATTTAAAACAATTGACTCACTTTTGGTAATCTTTTTTGCTCTTCTTTTAAGTCTGCAATTCAAAACGAGATATGTATATAGTAAAAACAAAACACATTCATCAAACATCTGAGTATAAGTATGATAAGATAAATATGATTATTGAAAAGAATTGCTTATAAAAACGAACCGGATGTTGATTGAACTATTTAATAACGGTAATATATCCTTTTAAATGTATGTGTAGTATGAAACAAAATGGCTACCGTATAACGAAAACAGCAACTATAACTCCAGTGATTAAAAGAACGAAGGTGCCAACTGCTACTCCAACTGTAGCTCGGCAAACATTTCCAGACGGCGTGAAAATTGCATCGTAAGCTTGATAGATAATAATAATAAAATAGATAATAGTAACATAGATAATAATAATAAAATAGATAATAATAAAGCGTTCTGTCATTTAAAAAACCGTTCTTTTTGTTTATATCATAAATATCAAATATAGTACGAATGAAACATAACCACCTGAGTAGGATACTACATTTTGTCAACTGGAAGATATGTTTAAAGTAGATCCAGTGTTCTGTGATGTCATACTTAATTGTAAAACTTTGAATTCTTTAAAATTTGTGCAAGATAATTTTATTTATTTTATGTGAATATAATTACATGGATGTAATAAGAAATACTGTTAAGTTCAAGATATTTTTGCAGCTTAATTTTATCCTGAATTTCCAATTTGTTATACATTTTATCTATGCTAAGGTGAAATAACTCTTTTTCTGACTTTTCTCTCAGTTGTATGTCTAAATGCTATAATTCTTCAAATCCCAACAACTAATTTTAAAATGTGTTTGTAGTTTTAGTTTTCTAACACAGTTGACGATAGAATTAAAAAATATAAACAAGTTTCTGCTTACAAAGATTTTACTTTTAACAAAAAAAGTACGGTTTTCTGATGCTAAAATTTGCTCTAGTTCATGTTTATCTGACATCTCAAAAAGTGTGATGACATCTTTATTTTTTCTAATAATTAATGAAATTTAAGTCTATTAAGTTGAAATCAGTTCTGTTTTTTTAACTTTCATTAGAGAATTTTACGAGTATGGAGTTACCTTAAGATACTCGGAATTTACTTGATATATTTTTAACAACCATCCATAAATGGAGTTTAGTAAAATCTATTACATGTTTGATAAATACAAGTTGCAAAAAATATTTCATTTTTCCGAAAAGGAAATAAAACACTAACTATAATGATCAAACATGTTTACTGTCTTATTTTTACTTACAGTAATTCTTTAGGCAATTTAATCAAACATGAGGTATGTTATAGGAATATGTCATTTTTTGCGTAAAGGTTAAGCTCAACACGATACTTACCGTTGACAAAACTGTAACAAGACTACTTAAGTTATTTGATCGGGGAGATAACAATGGTTAAACCACCTTATATTCTATTTTTTCGCGTGTCACAACATTTGCCTAAATGGAATTTTTTAATTTGTTGTGTCATTTTTTGGCGATTTTAAAATGGGTTTTGCTTTAATTGCTATCTTTACAGGCTGACAAATAGTAATATAATACAAAGGTGAATACCAAGGCAATCGTAAAAGCTGAATATATTGTATATTTCAAATTTGTTAGCTTATTTCATTTTCTTACAGTCGCTGCAGCGTACTCCAGTATACCCGTCTTGACAGCCATTAGTGCACTCTCCACTGATGTGGTCACATGGCTCTCCTTTTATACAATGTCCACTACAGTGTTCTGTACAACCCTTACCAAAATATCCGAGTGGACACTCTACATTAGGTAAAAGAAAACAAAACCATGTTTTATTGCAAAAATTGTTGAAAAAAACTGTATACCATAATGTATAACGGTAATTTTACAGCTGTGAAGTTTAACAAAAAATAAGCAATCTCATTGTTTTGAATTATAACGTTTTAATTTTTTTTAAGAATTTGACTATGCGTAAAAATTGAAGGCAATCAACAGTATTTTTCTCGACATATTGTAATATTTTCATTCAATACTAGAATTAAATGCAAAGATGTATCTTTTATAATAATTTTACTTATAACAGGATCATCTCCAAGTAATTATGAAATTACATAATTTTCTTTTAATGAGGTTTGAATTTTAAATATATGCTGTGGACAATAATGTTAATACATAAAAATGAAATAAAAAAATATACCTCATATAACATTGATAAATCCAATTCAAATTTAACGAAAAAAGGTATAAAAACCAAGGATTGCTTTTAACTTATCTAACGAAGTTTTTCCGGGTTGTTGAAAATAGGTATTATTATCTGATAAGGTGCATTTTACAGGCATTTTGATAAAGAAAAAGTACCCTACCATATGCAACAGCTAAAGATAATCCAATTACACTTAGGAGACAGGGACGTAAACTCATCTTATTATTAAAACTGGAGACAATTTCACAAATAAACATTACAAACAAGGAAGTAAAATAATCTCAAGTTATTTACGTTGTATGGTGCGCCATTAGTGTAAAATATTTTGGCTCTGATCGTTTTTAAAGACAACTGGTTCTACCTTTACCATTCGAAAAAAAACAATACTTAAGCATTATGAATCTGACAGGAGAACAGGCATGCTCCAATTTATAATGTGCATAATCAAAACAATTTCCAGTAGTAGTAGTACGAACCCACAAAAAAGATATTAAGAAAAACAACCCAACAAGCAATATATTCGTTGAATAGTGGGGGGGGGGGGTCTACTGTAAGAACATGAAATTCCTTCAGTAGCTGTTGCAAGGAAATTAATTCATTCGCGTGACGTTTTTTATCGATGAAAAGAACATCATTTCGAATATTCTATTTGAATTAGGTGTGTTTTGTAAACACTGCTCATATTATTAATACCTACTAAATGTATGCAAAGCTCGCAAAGTAAACAGTTACATCATTCACATCAATTAAAATGGACTAATGTTTTTGTTAAATAAAATTAATCAAAAGTTATTCAAAGAGAAAATGGTATTATTTAATCATTAAATGCTTATACATGTATTAGGATATTAGCAGTCCTATAATATACCAGGGAGTGCGTACAATTTGAATACGTTAACGAGGTACGGTAACTTGTTCACACGGTCTACTATAAAGAGATATATAAGCAAAACATGAATAAGCAAAGTAAGTGATCAATGCTATGTTACGTTAGACATGACCCTCCTCATAAGCCATTCCTGAAAATAAATCTAATGAAAATAGTTTTCTAAATATTCAAGTTATACATATTTGATATTGCATCGTAATAAAGGTCACATACCATAATGATTGCTTTTAGGAGAATACATGTTTTTCAAATTGTTTGCATTTAAGTATCCTATCTTTTTTTAGCTTTGCAAATATATGTTAAAAAATACATGATCTAAATATTATTTTTTTTGCTTCAATAATATATTTTTGGAAAAGAAAATGCAATAAAGTATGTCCTAGGACTAGTTGCGAAAAGAAGTTCAGTCCTGTTAAAACGAATCCGTTCATTATAAAATATTACCTCAACAAAACTAGAAGGCCGTTTTTCTTTGTGTTTTCAGTTTTACTGCCTTGATTTCATTCAGTAGAACTCTTTTTTAGCTGATGTCTGTTTTTTCTTTCCATGTTAGACATTCCAACATTGCAATTTTTATTTTGTTACAACCATCGATATAACAAATAATATATTTAACAGGAGAAAGCGCTCATGTTAAACTGTATTAAAAGTGCATTTTGCTATTGTTGCTATCCATATACCTTTATTTTACATCTATTATGTGTTTGTGATTTTGCAATTTACAATAAAGTTAACCGATGGTTGTAAATTAAGCTTTGTCTTGTGGCGTTTGTGTCTTAGGTGTTAGATAGTTTTTTGATGTAAAACATTCCATCAAATTTTGATTGGACTTTCAATTGAAACATTTTGGGTGTTTACTAAAAGATAAATGGATAGTTTTTTTTTGAATGACGGAAAGATGGATTCATAGATAGATAGATCGATCGATAGATGGATGGATAGATCGGTATAATCATGGATAGTAAATGCTTTATATGAAAAAAAAAACTTTTTATGTGATATGATAAAAATGTATTTTATTGGTCATTAATGAAAAGTTAACTTAAAATCAACTTTATTTGATCGAAATCACTATGTAAAATGAAAGATAGTGTCAACTAAGTAAACAAATTGTTGAATAAACTTTCTTAGTAGTTCCTACCATTGCTTGACACAAAGTGTTCTTAATTTTAAAATTGGGGCTCTATAAATGTCAAAACTTGCTTATGTGCTAAATTGACATGGAAGGTAATCAGAAATAAATGACGTAAGCAAATGATTTCCATGTGCACTTTTCAGTACACACACTACATAGATGGTATTACTAGATAAGGTTAGAGAAACATTTATCATCAGCATATTCTGTAAATTTCATCTTCTCTCTTTACTAAACATTATAGATGACATTTTATAGATTATAACAATAACAAAACGGGGGGGGGGGGGGGGGGGGGGGCAGAGGAAGAATGGCTAAGACTGCTTTTAAACAGGGGAATTTTTTTGCTTAATAAATTAAACAAAATAATACAAAATATTTCCTGAAAAAGTTTTAATAGCAGCTAAATAATCGCACAACAAATTTTACATCCATAGCCAAATAAAGATAAGCGTGCTTACGCGCTTTTCATCAAGTGTAAATATGAAGTTTTAAATAAAAAACTTTTGTCAAGCAATTATAAGATATATAGAAAATTAGAAACAGCAGTGTTTATCATTACTAAATGAAATTCACTTTTCAATAAGAGGGTTTAATGGTCGTGATATTTAATAGACTATTTTAATTTCCTTTATAAAAATCTCTGAAAATATTTAAATTTTAAAACTAAATAATTTTAGATTTTTCTTTCCTTTAAGAGGTTAAACGCTTCAAAAATCGTATCTAAAATTTAGGTATTTGATGGTTTTTTTGTTGACCCCCAGTCTTCTTTATCAAACTGTAAATGTAAGTGTCAGAAACTTTAAAATATTAAGAAAACGCATGTTTTTACATTTTGAATGAAATAGAAAGATATTCTTATTCTTAAAATAAATGCAATAAAAAATTAACATACACACATGTTAAGCAAAACAATACAAAACTATACATTTAATGTTTTAACTTGGAACTAAACTCAAATGATTCAGGTGCGAAAATATACAAGATAGGAATGTTTATAACATCAGTGAAATCATTAACAGAGAACAAATCATAATTAAAAAAATAATAATAATCACATATTGATAAATATGGGGAAACAATCTAATCTAGTTAGTCATAAAAAAAGTCGCTAATAAAATCACATAAAATAAAATTTATAAGCAAAATATATCCTCTACTTAAAACAAAGAACAAAACCAGTCAATAAAATAAAACATGAAAAACATAGAAAAGCAAATTACAACGATAACTGTTCAATAGACTGGATATCTACTACGTGTGTGTCATTAAGTCCCTTTAACAATTTCCATACACACAATCGTTGAGGAGATACTCTGCTACGGTGTCATGGCAAAGCTGGTACTCCTCCTAAAACACAAATTATATATAAAAACGTAATTAATATTTTTGCTAGTAGCTAAATGTAAGTTCATCTTCAATATATTGACTGAAATGTGTTAACCCATTTATATTATGTTCCTTTACACATCAGACACATTAGATGAAACCAATGATTTGCTTCGTTTAGTTCATGTCATCGTTAACGTTAATCGTCTGAACCTAGAACATTTGAAATTGACACCCCTCGAAAACCATTGTCAACCTCCGCTTCGCATCGGTTGACAACAGTTTTCTCGGGGGTGTCAATTTCAACTGTTACCCTCCCAAACAGGCAATATTTATATATTGTTAACCATTCAAAGGCTTAACTCACCAAAGTGGACACGAACTCTGGCCTCCTGACCTGGAGCTGTCGTGTTGTGGTAAATATGTCCACCTCTCTGTCCACGGAGATCTGTTCCAACACGTTGTATACAACAAAGAATGGACCACAGCGTGTAGCTCCATCACTAACAAAAAGAATTAAAAAGAAAACCCTGAAGGGATATTGGACGCGGTCAACAAATTACTCATAAGATTTTTATTTCATTTTGTTATAAAAATAATATAAAATTTGAAAATTTTCCTATGTTTTTATAAATGTGGAGCTTAATATTGTCTAACAATTGTCATAATCGTCCAGCCCTTTTAAATGTGAATGATTTTTTAATTAATTTTGCACATGAAATTAACATGCAATACTGAGTATAATCAGAAATGTTTGAGTATTCGATAAAATAAGGAAGCAAATACAATCGGGGGATATATATTATTACATTCCTTCTCTTTCGATAATTTTGCATACTGCAACAACTAAAAATTGTTTGAAAATCATTAACTCTCATGTGGATAGAGTCCAATTACCATTTCTGAATCTCAAAATTCCCTACACCATTATATCATGCATATAAACACGTGGAGAAGAAATCCATATAAATGTTGAATAAATTATCAGATGTTACCTCGAGAGTACTATGATGCGTCCCTCTTGGTCGGACTTCTCCGTTTTCACTGCTTTGATCACGTCCAACAGAACTCTCTTATCGGCTGTCTCTTTTCCTTCTCTCCATGTCGGACACTGGATTACAGTGATGTTTATTTCACTGAATCCCTATTATGTACACGTAAATTAACCGATTAAATTAAAAACAAATTGACATAAAAAGGACTTTGAACTTTAAGAGAAGATATCAGTAGGTCAATTTGTATGTTAGAATTTATATTGTTGTATAAAGGTTGATTTTGTTTAAATTAATTTGCTTAAGGAAATAAGGAAAGATAACCTGTGGTTGTATATTGAGTTTGGTCTTTGTAACGTTAGGAGCTTTTGTTGTGGATATATTTTTAACGAAGAAAAGTCCATTCAGTTTGCTCTGGTTATCTGTTGGAAACCAAGATGCTGTCTGCAAAAATGACAATGACAATACACTAGAAAAAAGCACATAGATAGACAGCAGTGATATAGAAATATTGGTAAACTTTCATGCAAATTGATAATCTATTTTGAACAAAAAGAGGATCTATATATCTGAATACAGTCATAATGAAGGAAATCATAAGTTAAGTGCTTACGGATTCGATGTCTTTGAGTGGACAAAGGAAAACCAAAACACGTCCGTCGAAGTCCTTGATCAATCTGAGGAAGTCCTCGGTGTTGTCTGTCAGAGGGAACTGGGCGCTAATCAGGGAATCCTTCTCTAGGTACGACTAAATATAAAAAAAACGTCTTTTTTGACTCAGAGGGATTTTTTTTATATAAATAACACTGTTTTGGACTAGAACTAATGAGAACATAATCAGGTACATCAGTGAATATTTATCCTATCATATATAGAAATTAATTTTTTTTTTGCGTCAAGTCTATCGAATTGCACTGAGCTGATAACTGTCAATTGCATTATTGTCTCAAACATAAATCACATAAGCATTCAACTGTAAAAAAAAAAAATTAATATATTTCTAATGAACAAGATTAATGTAAACGAATAACATTTAGCTGTGTATTCTATATTCAGGGGTTTTAGCGGAATGCAGCTTCCGCTCAATCAAGTACGTCGCTAAATGCGATGCATATAATATAAGTATGACATTAAGCGATGTTTAAGAATAGTCAAATTCAGAATACACGAGTTTAAGTCGACGCCAACTTGTTCAAAACTAAATGCCGCCAAATATTGTACACGCCAAATATCAAACAGATGATACGAATTTATATCCTGCCGGCTCATTAACAATATTGAAATCTGATATCTATGTGTTTTATATATATATATATATATATATATATATATATATATATATATATATATATATATATATATATATATATATATATATATATATATAATAAAAAATAACAGAAAGCCGATTCAAAACTCTACCGGTTTCATTAAAATCTTCAGGAGTTTTGAACAATCACCATAGATACATAAGATACATACATTTCAAATGATCATTGTGACGTCATATAACATCAGGTATATGTTGCGCTTTTCAGAGTTCATTATGACGTCATAGTATAAGCGTTTTATAATAGTACGGGAAAAACATAAAATATATTCAAATATTCCATAATTGTACAAGAAAAACATAAAATATATTCAAACATTCATAATTATAATGCATTCAGTTTTGGTTTATATAATGAAATGAAATGTTTTTCTTTTGTTTCACGCTCTTTTTCGGTTGTTGCTTTATAAAATTTATAAATAGCACACACTGTAAAGTTCGGAAAAATGTTCTTGGCACAGTTTCTGAGATGTCCGCTAACAGCCGTGCACTCGAATTTGTTGTCGGTGGACGGTCATTCGATGTCTGAGGGTATCTCCGGTTTGACCAATATAGTTTTCTCCACATCCTGCACATGTAATAACGTAGATAAGATTGGAACTTTCACATGTAATAGAGGAATGTATATTAAAATTTCTGCCGTTTTTGAACTTGAATTGGTGGCCTTCTTGTAGGTAAGGGCAGGTTGCACATCTTGGCTTCTGGCATTTACGGACATCTGGTGTTTCTTCGATATTTCCAAATTTGGCACGGGTTAAAATCTTTTTCAGAGACGGACTTTGTCGTTTACTTTTAATGATCTGAAATTTGTTTAAGACTTCATTCATTTTTTTATCACGTTCTAAAAGTTGAAGGTTGCTTTTTATAATTTGGTAAAACTCTTGATTTTTCGGGTTGTGTGTTGAGACGTATGGAATAACACATTTTTCTGATTTATCTTTTATCTCTAGTAGCTCATTTCTATCATGGCATGTGGCTTTTTTGATTCCATGTTCAACTAGTGATTTGGGGTAGTTCCTTTGTTGTAGCAGGTAGCGTAGTTCACTTAGTCTGGAATTTAGAAGATTTTTGTCCGATATTATAGTACAAAGGCGCCTGGCTAAATTATAAGGTATGTTGTTCTTAATGTGTTTTGGATGGCACGAATCATAAACAAGGTATTGTTTGGTGTCCGTAGGTTTATAATATATATCAGTAATAATCATGTCCTCTCTTTTTATGATCATAACATCAAGAAATGGGAGTTTTTGTTCGCTACAGTCCATTGTAAATTTCAAATGGTTGTTTAAATTGTTTAAAATATTGTAAAACTTATTTAATTCATCCTTGGTTTTGGTCCAAATTATAAAACAGTCGTCCAAAAATCTTTTCCATGATTGTTGTATGAAATTTTTAAATTCAACACTAAATTGGTCCTCCAGGTTTTTATATAGCTTTTCCTCCAGAAATCCTAGTACAAGTGTAGCATAGGTTGGGGCAACTTTAGTTCCCATAGCTGTTCCAAGTTTTTGTTTATATGTTATCCCATCAAAATTCATGAAATTGTGTTCCAGAATGAGTTTTAAACTTTGTAAAATGAAAGGCTTGGTGAAACGGTCATGGAGTAGGTATGGAAATTTGTCGATCCAGTGTTCAATAGCTTCTAGTCCGAGTTCATGTGGGATGTTAGAATAGAGGTTGGTCACATCAAATGATACTAAAATGGCATCTAGTTGAACGTTCTCAGGAATGGAATTTAAAAAATCAACGGTATCTCTAATATAGCTTTTAACTTTTGACACGTACGGTTTTAATAATAAATCCAATAAATTGCTGATCCTATGCGTCTCACAAGATGGTCCTGCAACTATGGGTCGCAGTTTTAAATCCTCAGGTTTTGAAACACATACATATGTAGAGAATGATTCTTCACACAAGTTGCTGATAATCTGACTTTTATGAACTTTCGGTAATCCGTAAAAGTTGCTTGTCCTAACATCAAAAGATAACAAGTAATTTATTTCCTTTTTTGTTAGTTCTTGTCCATATTCCTCTATAATTTTACTTAGTTTGTCCATAACATTTTTAGACTGGTGATTGGCTTGTTTTTCATAGTAAAGTTCATTTTCTAATATGGAAAGACACAGATACAACGTTTAAGAACAGTGTTGATAGAAAAAAAACCATTTGATAATACAGGAAGATCAGACTGGGAGGCCATTGAAAATTTAAAGAAGGACAAAAATATTATCATAAAAGAAGCTGACAAAGGCAATGCAGTAATTATAATGGACAGGGATCATTATAAGCACCTGTGTCTTCACCAATCACCAGTCTAAAAATGTTATGGACAAACTAAGTTAAAATATATTCAAATACACGTACAAATTTCTGGCAAACAAGCCTCTAAATTCATTATTTGAATACATTTTATCTTATATTTCTTTTCCAATGCAAGTCACAATCACCTCAAACTCAGAAGACTGGGAAATATTTTGCACCACATCTCCACAATTTGCATAACATGTTTGTTCCTGATAGGTGCCCACAAACTTCTCAGTAGTCATGCATCGAGATGGACCACTGAATGCTTCCATCAAAGCAAGGTAGAGTAGCTTATATTGTTCCTGGAAGCAAGATTGTTATAATTTCTTTAACTGATTTCAATTAATTTACATTCAATATTGATTGTACACAAAGAACATATTGCTGATTGTTGATAACCAAGATATAATTTTTTTCCTAATTTCATTTGAATATACAGAATTAATGATGTGATATCAATAGAAAATCTTGTTATAATAATTCGTATTGTAAATAATGTTTTTATTTTATTATAATCATAGCAATACATTAGGTAGAATTTGAATTGATGATAATTGAAATTTTTGCAATGAGAAAATAATTACAGCTTTAACTAATTAAGCAATATGCACTGTTTTATGTGTCAACACCTATTCTAACCATTGATTTGTAAAAAAAAAAATATGAAAAAACAATAGTTATTTCCTTGACTTTAGAAATGATAACTAATGATATCCAATGAAAAAAACTATAATAAATCCATCTTAAATCTAAATTATAAACAAATAACTTAACGTACCTATATATTGTAAATAAAGTGAAGTGTTTAATATCGTTTGTTATCAAAGGTATAGAAAACATATCTTAATTTATTATGTAAAGGAACATTTCCTCTCTATATCAATGACATTCATCGAAATTGTAAGACATTTTATCTGACCTAAGATAAAAAGAAGGAAGTCATACTGACTTCTAAGCCCTTTTAATTATTCTTTGTTAGGTCGACAAGGAAGCAATCGACAAATTAAATTTTTCAAATCAAATACAACCTGTCATCCTCCTAAATAACAATATTTACATTCTACTGTGTTTTTCCATTAAATTCTGTGATCTTTAAATGCCTCTAAATGCAACAAGTAGTCAAAGGTCAAATTGACGAGTTTAATTATGACATCACAAACGTTGAACGCTGTAAGCTGCAACGTCATAAGCGAAAATCAAAGTTCACGCTTGTGGCTGTTACTGTGGCTCTGCCATTAATATTAACTTACCCTTAGGATAAGATAGGAATTTTAAGGTATGAATCGCAATTGCAGACAAGGCAAGAAGTTAAAAAAATGTAATTATAAGCATAAAATCAACGCGCGTTACTCAATTTGTATGCACACACCACTGCAGTTATGAGAGTGTATACTTCAAAAAATCATGATTCAATGCTATATTGACTGAGTACGCTTTTACCCGTCAAATTGACGAAAATGCAATTTGTACATAATTATTAAATTGAACACAGGGTGATTATAACTGAATGAATTTTTTAAAGGATGGAAATGCAGAGAGTGGCTCATTTTTTTGAAACCTTCGTTTTGTTTTTATTTCATATATGTAGTTGTAACAATAACAGGAAACTTTTAAACACTAAAATATTTCTGAAGTAACACAACGTGTTCGGAATCATATTCTTTTCCGGAAGGAAGTAAATATTAAAAGTAGCTCAAATTATCATTTTGTATTTTCAATTTATTTTTTAAAAGATAACAGGACACATTTTAATTAGATATTTTCCTGAAGTAATTCATTATCTTACATCCCCCTGAATCATGTTCATTCTGTCCTTCCTCATTGTTCTGACGTACATCGGGACATTAATTTTACCAGTTCTCTCCCCTTCCCGGTAGAGGGCGTCTAGGGCAATATATGTGCCAGTTCTACCAACTCCCGCACTGCAAATTTATGAGAAAAAATACTTACTCAGACTATTATGGTGCTCAATTTATGTACCGACTATGACAACACATTATTAAACGTCTTAATACTTTATAATGGTGAAGAGGCATTGTACCGGAATGTTTCGAATTATTATAGCAAAAATAAATAAGTATGCTAAAAAATACAACGGGAACATAAAGTGCTATGTTGTACTGCTTAATGTTTAAACGCGTTTGGTTTAATAAAAATGTGATATTGAGGTATGTAACAGTATGCATGGTTTGAATGGCTAATAATGTTACCTGCAGTGTACAAGGATGTACTTTCCGGTAGAGTTAGAACTGGCTCTGATCACGTGACGATGGAACACGACCAGACTGAGCGGGTCGGCTACTCCGTGGTCTGACCACGTGGTGTAGTGGAACATCGTCACTTGACGGTCTGTTCTTGTCTACAATTTATTGTAGCCTTATAAAATCATTTTACAAAACTCTCGACACTCGGTGTGTATTTGAATATTACTACATATCACTATGCAAAGGCATTTAACTGATAAGATTAAAAAACAATTATTATGCAAGTTAAAGATAATTCAACTGTAATGCAATTTAATTTTTCACTAAGAATAAGACTTTTTAATTGTAAAAAACATCAGTTAATTCAGGTTTTGAAAATGATTTCCAGCAACAGTAAGCACACACAATCAATGACAATGATAACTCAATACGTATACATGGATTTTGCATCAATATTTAATTTGTTACCCAAAGATTATAGATTATAAAAGGTCAATTAAGCTTAAAACATTTTATTGGTCAACAAGATTGTAAAAGGATATTTTTATTATGGTTTTAAACTCAAATTTCAACAGAGGTTTTCTGTATGCCCCAATTGCGTGTATTAATCAGGAATGCATAGCCATTTCGTACACATAAGGACTGTAACAAAATAGCCCTTGTTACATGTAATTATATAATCGAACACTGGCGATTGGACTTTATATTTTACGTATCCTATAACTTTGACTATACTGATTGGACGTTACATATTATTCTTTGAACTATTGTGAATTGACTTATCATTTTATTTCAGAATCAGTATAGAATGCTTTCGTAAAGTAAATACCTTTATTTAATGTATGTTCTATGTAAATTGAATCACGATAATTCTGTGTCCATCAAAGACTTTATTGCTTTAAAGGAAGGTCAGAGAGAGAGCCAATAGCTACCATGTTTACATATTTATGGGGTATATTGTTTTGAGGTGAGGATCCTTTAATGACCGTAATTAAATCCTTGCTGGTCAGTATGTCTCCAATTTGGACATTATGTTCCCGATTAGTACACAAATATCCTGAGGGGGTAAAGTTTGATGTAAACCAAACAATTACATACATCAATCTGCTAATTGAAGTCAATTAGTCGTTTGATCGGTTCATGTAGATGACAGTAATTGGTCACGATACAGTGACCTACCCCCTAGTAAATATCTGTCGCGACCTTGGTTGACCCTAAGTACACTGATTAGGGGCGGGTTCTTGACTGACCAGCTTGACGCCATCTTGGAGCATCATAGTAACAAGGTGGTGGCGCCCTCTTAATGGGCTTTTCAACACCCAATGAATACTTGTATTACTTTGATAGTTGTTTTCCCCAAATAGTATAAAACTACCAACTTCTCGCAAGTTAGGTTAATTCCGACGCTCTTTCGAACTCTTAACATCTCTCTCTGACTTCCCCGAATTGGGACTGTGTATTTAGTTTGCTTTTTGTCGAATAAAACCACTATACGATCACTTAAGACTTTTACTTAACGTGTACACTACTTACGTAAGATACGCGTGGTAGTGTTATACGGGCTGATTGGTGCCGTGACCAGGATTTGTACCTTCTTTAAAAGACTTTGGATTTTTGGATCTATCTAACCAGTCACGGTAAGACAATTTTATTATTCTTTAATGTCCTGTTTTGTAAGTCCGAGTCTCATCTACTCTTGATTTATTCTTATTTATTCTATTATTCTTTTGGGTATTTATTGTCTGGTAAACATGACTGAAGGTTTAGAACAAGCCACAAATATTGTTGCTGGTACAATACAGCAAGGGTTTACTGAACTTAATACGACAGTGAATGAGAAACTCAAACAAATTAAAATTGCCATTAAAAAGCAAGAAATCATAATTGATACACCTCCTTTTTCGGGGAAGCCGTCGGAATTCCGGGCTTGGATAAATGCAATAAACAAAGCTTTGGTCTTAAATCCCCATTTGACAGATGATGAAAAAGTCCGTCTTGCTCTAAGACATAGCAGGGGGGATGTAAGTGACTATATCGGCCTGTACATTGAACAGCGCGTGCATGACCAAAATGTAGAAAGGGGATGCGGGCACCTGAAAAGCCAATTAATTTTAAGATTTGGGGAATGTAATGACAAACATCACGCATATGCATCCCTGTTCAAAATTAAACAAAAACCTGACGAAAATGTCCAAGGGTACAACACTCGACTCTCTCGACTGGCCCTTGACGCATTTGACAGCCTTGATCCTCCTGAGGTACAGCGCCAGTTGGTACAATTGTTCATTGACGGTATGTCCGACGATCACATGAAAATCAAAATCATGCATCAAAAGCCGACTACGCTGACGGCTGCCGCGGATAGCGCGCTTTCGATACAAAACTTTCATACCGAGGTTAAAATGCGGTTAGGGAAAGAGTTTGTCCCGACGCGAGATCCGGAAGAGGTGGTATTTCCCAGGCTCAGACCTCTCGCGCCTGATCCGCCCTACCCTACCCCTACTTTAATACCTCAAAACCCTATCCCTGCCCCTTGCACTATTGTGCCTATGGAAATAGGTCACATGCGGTATAAAAGAAGGCCCAGAACTGAACAATTTGGGAATGCATGCTTTAATTGTAAAAGAGAAGGTCACATAGCTCGAAATTGCCCCAAAAGACCAGGACAGCCCCAAGCTCGAAAACGTCCCACCCCGAAAAACCGTTTAAACTAGAAACCCTCCGTCGCAATGAGGCCGGCGGCGGAGGAGGAGGAAAGGTAAGAGTAGGAGAACTAAGTAATCAATCACCCGCCAAGAGGTTAAAATCAGCTTTCATTAATTTTGCTGGTAGTCCAAATTCTTGTTTAATTAAAGTTCAGAACCAGAAACTTAGGGCTTTAGTGGATACTGGAGCAGAAGTGAGTCTTATCAAACGGAAAATTTACGATTCACTAAAATACAAACCGGAACTACAAAGAAAAAGGTTAAATTTAATGGGTGTGGATGGTTCCCCATTAGACATAGATGGGGTGGCTAGAATTTCTTTTATTATTGGCGGAAATAGTGTTGTACAAGATTTTTATGTAACGCGCTCAATGACCAGAAATGTAATCCTTGGCCGTGATTGGTTGCTTAGTAACGGTGTTAGGTTGTATTTTGACCTAAAATCTTTAAGAATTAAGAATGCGTATGTGCCCCTGGAGTAGGATGTGCATATCTCATCTGTAGAAAAAGGTACGAATTGCAGACTGGCCTCACTGAAAATTAATGATTCTATCGTACCATTGGATGATGATTTGTGCATATCTTCCCTGCTACGAACCACAGGTAAAGTTAAAATAAAACCCCAGACAGCAGTACAAGTACCGGTAAAGGTTGGTAGTAATTGTCGCTCCCGCGAAATTGAAATTTATGGTCTTGATCGCGGATTTTTGTCCCTAAATCCAGGATTACTGGTCTGTAATGCGGTAGCCCCAAGGAACGAAAGAAATCGTTCAATGGTAATAGTCGTTAATACCACAGGTAAGTGTATGGTTTTAAGACGAGGTGCCGTTGTGGCCCGGGGCGAGCCGATTACAGATCAACGTGTTGAAGACCCGCGCACGTCGGATCCGTATCCGATACCGGAAATAAACGCTTTACAGACAGGCGCCCTCGATTTTAAGGCACCTGACGAATTTCAACTTTTGGTTAAAAATTTACTTGAAAAAAATATTGACTTATTTGCGAAGTCAGACGCGGACTTAGGACGGACCGATACCGTCAAGATGTCTATAGACACTGGTGACCATCACCCAATCAGGAAACGACCATACCGCGCTCCTTTGAATAAACGAAGAATAATTTCCCAAGCAGTCGATGAGATGCTGGCCGCGAAGGTGATAGATCGATCAGTATCCCCATGGTCCTTCCCGATGGTAATTGTGAAGAAAGCAGATGGGAGCAACCGACCCTGTGTGGATTACAGGTCCTTGAACAACATCACCAGGAAAAACAGTTATCCCTTGCCACTGATAGATGATATCCTCGCACAATTAGGCCAGGCTAAGTACTTTACTACGCTGGACTTAAAAAGCGGCTACTGGCAAGTGGCCATGGACAAGGAATCGAAATCAAAAACGGCATTTGCCTGTCATCGTGGACTTTTCCAGTTTAATGTTATGCCATTTGGGTTATGCAATGCTCCAGCAATTTTTAAAAATTTAATGGCAGTGGTTTTACAGGGATTAGAAGACTTTACAACAGCTTATCTTGATGACGTGATCATCTGGTCAACAGACGCAGAGCAACATCAACAACATCTTCGACAGGTATTTGATAAGTTACGACATCACGGGCTTAAATTGAAGTTAAAGAAATGCTCCTTTTATCAAAATCGAACCAATTATCTAGGCTTTATCATCAGCGAACAAGGTATTCAGCCTGACCCAGAGAAAGTTAAAATTATCAAAGCGTTGCCCCAACCTCGATGTGTCCGCGATGTTCGGTCGTTTATTGGCATGACTGGATACTATCGACGTTTTGTTCCCCAGTACTCACAGGTTGCAGAACCCCTGACAGCTCTTACAAGAAAACATGCCAGGTTTAAGTGGACAGAAGAGTGTACTGCTGCATTTGAGAAACTACAGAATTACTTGAGTACTGTGCCCCTCCTAGCGTATCCGGACCCAACCAAAAGTTACATACTGTATACGGATGCGAGCCAAAATGCCATTGGGGCCTGCTTGACTCAACCTTGTGATGATCCCCCTGACAACCCAAACGTAAGGAATGAGAAACCTCTCTTCTTCCTATCTCACAAACTCAGTGACACACAGACACGGTGGTCTGTTGTTGAAAAGGAGGCTTACGCTATCTACTATGCACTGCAAAAACTGGACGCGTACTTGCATGGAGCCTCTTTTATCATCCGCACAGATCACAAACCACTGAAGTATGTCTTGGAGTCCCCCATGCAGAACAAGAAAATCCAGTTGTGGGCAATGTGTATGACTGGATATGACTGTACCGTAGAGTATGTTGCAGGTACAGAGAACTCTTGCGCTGACCTCCTCTCTCGTATAGATCACTCACTACTGGCTGATGACTCTGATATTTGCACAGAGACGGGACCGGATGTAAGCGACAAGACATACGAGATCGGAATCCTTGATTCTTCTAATTTTCGACCTAAGGATCATATGGACTCCACAATAGAAGACAAAGATCTGGATATTCCTGACAAGGAGGAAGCCTTCCCTAATTTAGACTTGGTGGTAGAACAGTCTCAAGACCAGGACTTGACTAGGTTAAAACTTCGTCTGAAAAATGCAACAGCCACCAAATCAGAGGCTAGACACCATTTAATAATCGACGATGTCGTTTATTACTTATCAGACCCAGACGGCAATCCGTCCCTACGGCTATTTGTTCCGACCCATTTGCGCCTTGGTGTCCTTAAACGACACCATGACCTAGGGCACTATGGAGTGGACCGCACTTATGCTACTATTAGGCAGAGTTATTATTGGCCTAACTTGTATAAGGAGCTTATGGAATACACTGAAAAATGCATCCGTTGTAAGGAGAGAAATCTAAAGAGGCAACGAGCGGAACTACAAGACACTGGTATTCCACCGTTTCCATGGGCCAAGATTGCCGTAGATTTATCAGGACCATACCCGACGTCACTATCGGGGAACCGCTATATTGTAGGTTTTATCGATATCTACAGTGGATATCCGGAGGCATTCCCAGTCAAAAACAAGACTGCCGAAAATGTAGCCCACCTCATAATCGAAGAGATCTTTCCACGCTATGGATGCCCACTAGTCCTTATTAGTGACAATGGTACTGAGAACATCGCTAAGGAAGTCTAGGAAACCTTAGCCTACTTGAACATTATTCACATTCGGTCGGCATTTTATCATCCGGAATCCAACGCCAAAATCGAAAGGTTCCATAGGACTTTACACAATATCCTTAGTAAGAGAGTTCAAGAAAACCCAACTACGTGGGATGTGTACCTTAACCAAGCGTTGGCCGCCATACGGTTCACCATTAGCGAAACCTCGAAATTCTCGCCCTACTTTTTGGTATTCAACCGTGATGTTGTGCTGCCGGTAGATAACATTCTGCGTCCCCGCCGTAAATACCTTGGCGATGAGCATCATCAAATTGCGTTGGAACTGCAACATCGGAGCTTCCTACAACTCCATAAAAACCTCGCAAAAGCTAAGAAAAGACAAGCTAAATACGCGGACAAAGGCGCGAAACCAGTTGAATTCCAAATCGGCGATGCGGTATACCTACGTAACCATACGCCTAAGGGCAAATTGGATCGGCGGTGGCTACCCTTTTACCGAATCATCACTCAAACATCGCCGGTATCTTTTGTAATAAAACATCAATTAGACTGGTCGACAAGAAAAACGCATGCAAACGACATCCGTCTGGCTAACGTTGACCAATGGACGGTTCCGAGTGACAATAGACCCCGGACGCTACGACGGGCACAATATGCGGAACCACCGAACCCGGACGGTCCCTCAAGCGGAACGAGTTCCGAAGACGAAGGGCCGGAAGCTCTCGATGACAAGTTCAGAGACGAAAGGACGGACTCCTCTGATGAGGATGACATACCACTGGCCGAACTACAGAGACGAATAAGACATAGGGAAGAACGTTTAGCTGATAGGCCAAACGAACTTAGTGATCAGTTGACACTCGACCCCGACGACATTGAGACCGATGAGACTATGAATAATGACATTGAACCACTGACAGACGAGCAACTCAGGAGGGATGACATAAGGTCAAATTCGGACGACGACATGTCAATTGGGGAGGTCAAGGTCAAGAGACCCAAATCAAGGAGCATAAAGGCTAAGGGTCTCTTGAAAGCACTGTATCAATTTTTGTAAACTCGTATATACACTCACCACGTGGATTTTAAAATCCGGACGATATTTACGTCTTTAGGTCATAATGACTGACTTAAGCGTGGGAATAGCTAGATACATGATTAAAGCATTGTTTGTAAAGAATAATTGTTTTCTTTTCTATAAATTAAAACTGTTGGTCATGGGACGTTTAAGCCCAGCAGTTATTTCCCATTGTTCACAACCCTCTCTTAGACGGATATTCTACGTTTGAAGTTTACCGATGTCATGTCGAGCTGTACACGGTCAAATAACCTTATTCCCATATTTTCGCCGAGAAACAACTGTCAAATTCCCCGAAAACCACCTTAATATTACAATTGTACACACCCTCAACACCAAAAATATTTGGGAAAATTTTCACCGAACCTTACCAAACTTTACCTATTCTACCTTTCCTTTTAAATTAAACAAAATAAAACACATTGAAATGGATGATTTGCAAAATGAGCTAAAGTACATGTATTTTCCACCTGAAGAAAAGTTTTACTTACCCCATTGGTCTT
Organism: Magallana gigas; assembly: GCF_902806645.1. NCBI lineage: Eukaryota > Metazoa > Mollusca > Bivalvia > Ostreida > Ostreidae > Magallana > Magallana gigas. The sequence continues at coordinate 1,035,415 of NC_047560.1, read as the reverse complement.
TTCCTTTTATAGGGATTTTGGGTATTTTACTCATTGTCGTATGTTTAATTGGTATTAAATGTCGTAAACGAATCAAGAGTAGAATAATTGGGCTCTGGAATGCAAAGGGGGATAGTGGGGAATATAAGATGTCTGTACTGCCGACGTATGCAGCGGTCAAGACCCAAGGTGGTGACATTCCTACAGTATCCACTGCACCGCCTGCAGAGACTGAACCTACTGCGACCTTGCTACCTCAACAATCTCCAGAAACGCTCAGGCTGACTGCTGAACACGGGCCTATCTATCCAAACCTACCAAGATTTGAACTGATTACAAGCCGGGCCTCATCTTTAATTGGGTCAGCTCCGACATCTATTACTGACTAAGGCAAATTAGGACATCTCCGGTTTACCGGACATGGGATGTATTGGGCACGTCTCATGTAAATCAACGGCCTTATTTTTATTTGACCTGATCTGGACTTGTATCAACGACCTGGACTTTCCTAAAGAACTTTCCGTGGGTATGTGCTACCTTACCCATAGCCAATAACTTTTAAATACTTGTTACAGCAAACTACAATCATGTATAGTGAAGCAGATGAGGGAAATGAATATGTTAAACATTCCAATGATGACGGAAGGATGGATTACCTTCTACTTTTTGTGTATATTGTGTATAATCACAACCAGAGCCGAGGAAATACCGATTATTCTAGAAGTATCTACTTTCTAGTATCACTTCGACGATGTTACCGATGACACCGACTACGACGAACCTACACCAGACCTGTGTTTCGTTTCCGATGATTCCGGAAGTGTCATACGCTATTCGATGAATTCTCCGATAGTACCGGACGCTTAACTCTATACAGACTTTTCTGTGTAAAGAGACTGTTTTGTGTATAGAGACTTTTTTGTGTAAAGAGACTCTTTTGTGTATCGAGACTGTGCTTAAAAAGTTGCAGTGTATTGAGCAACTTTTTCCCGATGTGGTGGAGGTGTGTAACAAAATAGCCCTTGTTACATGTAATTATATAATCGAACACTGGCGATTGGACTTTATATTTTACGTATCCTATAACTTTGACTATACTGATTGGACGTTACATATTATTCTTTGAACTATTGTGAATTGACTTATCATTTTATTTCAGAATCAGTATAGAATGCTTTCGTAAAGTAAATACCTTTATTTAATGTATATTCTATGTAAATTGAATCACGATAATTCTGTGTCCATCAAAGACTTTATTGCTTTAAAGGAAGGTCAGAGAGAGAGCCAATAGCTACCATGTTTACATATTTATGGGGTATATTGTTTTGAGGTGAGGATCCTTTAATGACCGTAATTAAATCCTTGCTGGTCAGTATGTCTCCAATTTGGACATTATGTTCCCGATTAGTACACAAATATCCTGAGGGGGTAAAGTTTGATGTAAACCAAACAATTACATACATCAATCTGCTAATTGAAGTCAATTAGTCGTTTGATCGGTTCATGTAGATGACAGTAATTGGTCACGATACAGTGACCTACCCCCTAGTAAATATCTGTCGCGACCTTGGTTGACCCTAAGTACACTGATTAGGGGCGGGTTCTTGACTGACCAGCTTGACGCCATCTTGGAGCATCATAGTAACAAGGTGGTGGCGCCCTCTTAATGGGCTTTTCAACACCCAATGAACACTTGTATTACTTTGATAGTTGTTTTCCCCAAATAGTATAAAACTACCAACTTCTCGCAAGTTAGGTTAATTCCGACGCTCTTTCGAACTCTTAACATCTCTCTCTGACTTCCCCGAATTGGGACTGTGTATTTAGTTTGCTTTTTGTCGAATAAAACCACTATACGATCACTTAAGACTTTTACTTAACGTGTACACTACTTACGTAAGATACGCGTGGTAGTATTATAGGACCAACATGTAAAAAATTCGTAAAACTGACTTTTTTCTGTCGAAATTGAAACATAAGGAACAAAAGCACTAAATATTAAAGTTTACGCATGTAGCTTACACAAGTACAAAACAACATTATCTGTTAGAACTGCGCAGCTGCAGACTTAAATTGAAGATTTAAAAATATGAAAAATTATGGTTATTGGAGTCTATTCTACAATCATTTGTGAAAAAAGTAATTATTGCAAATTTAAGTTGTAGCATTATATTTATATTTTTTAACCAACAAATGATTAAAGGTACCGTTTTGTTATAAATTTTGAAACGTCTTGTAATGTAATCGGCGTAAGATTTCTCCTCCAAATGCCTTACAGTTAACGTTCCACCTTGTAGTTTGTCGTTTACATCAGGCCAGTATTGTGCACACTTATTCTATATAAAAGATATATCAAAAGAAGTATTAAAAAACAAGATACCAGGATCTTGTATTTAAGAATGCAGCTTAAAAACTAGTCATTTAGATTATATATATATATATATATATATATATATATATATATATATATATATATATATATATATATATATAATCCAAAATAAGTGAAAGGTGATATCACACAGTATAAATAATCAAAAAAGAAAAAGAAAATGAACAGTTCCAAAGTTTCTATTCACTAGCGCTTTCTGGATTTACATCCTTCTTCAGGTGAACGTACATAAGTTATGAAATTGTTTTCCTTAGAAACGTTTACTATGACGTCATGATGTAACGAGAGTCTTTTCAGGGAAGGAATAAATCCATGACGTCATAATACAATATAAAACTTTAAAGTTCGGGAAAACTGAATTAGACAAAATATGATCATAACGACATCAATAAATTTACAAATACAAAGACTGGTTAGAATAAAGATGATAATATATACATATATTTAATGTTTGTTGAGTTTTGGGGAAAATAATTTAATAAAATAGTTCTCTTTCACAAGTCTCATGGCGGTTGAATCGGTTTTAAGTTTATAAAATGGGAATACTTCATAATCTCCCCTAGCACATCTGTCAAAATGTTCACTGCATGGGGTGTTTCTGGTACTAGGATCATTAATCTGCTGGCGATGGACGCGCATGCGGGCGGTAAGCTGTGTTCCGGTTTGGCCGATGTAATGTTCGCCACAGTGGTTACATGTAATACAGTAAAGCAGATTTTTGGATTTGCACGACATATTTTCATTTACATAAAAAGTCTTGCCACATTTAAAAGAAATCGAATCTCCAGTCTTTAGATAAGGACACGTGCCGCACCTTGAATCTCCGCATTTGGAAACAACATATTTTTCTGGTGTTGAATGAAATTTAGCTCTTGTTAATATTTTCTTCAGATTCGGTGGTTGTCTTTGGCTATGGAGTAGGTCAGATTGTTTAATTAGTTGTTGAAGCTCTTGATCCCGCTCAATGATACAAAAATTCTTTTTTGCTTCTTGAAATATATTAAAATGTTTGGGATTGTAGGTTGTAACAAAAGGAATTAAAAATGGATCTTTTTCCTATTCTGTGGTATTTTCTTTGCTTCTTCTATGGCCGAATCTATTAGTTTTTCGGGATAATTTTGAGCACTAAGATACATTTTTAATTCCATCAATCTTTGATCTTTGGTTTTTTCTTCACTAACAATAGTGCAAATTCTTCTTGATAAATTATACGGGATATTTCTTTTGGTGTGCGTAGGGTGACAGGATTTAAAATTTAGATACTGATGAGTGTCCGTGGTTTTGTAATAAACATCTGTTGAAATTTTTGATTGGTTTTTTAAAACCATGATATCCAGAAATGAAATAGAACAATCACTGAATTCCATGGTGAATTGAATATTTGGATTTAAAGAGTTAAGAAGACTATGAAATTCATGAAGATCTTCCTCGGATTCTTCCCAGAAAATGAAGCAGTCGTCTAAATATCGTTTCCAGGAATGTTTAAGGTGTTCACTAATTTTTTGGTCTAGTTCCTTTTCAGCTTTTTGATACAAAATTTCTTCAAAATATCCCATTACTAAAATACTGTAGGTGGGCGCCATTTTTGTCCCCATTGCAGTTCCTACGCACACCAAAAGAAATACAACCTACAATCCCAAACATTTTAATATATTTCAAGAAGCAAAAAAGAATTTTTGTATCATTGAGCGGGATCAAGAGCTTCAACAACTAATTAAACAATCTGACCTACTCCATAGCCAAAGACAACCACCGAATCTGAAGAAAATATTAACAAGAGCTAAATTTCATTCAACACCAGAAAAATATGTTGTTTCCAAATGCGGAGATTCAAGGTGCGGCACGTGTCCTTATCTAAAGACTGGAGATTCGATTTCTTTTAAATGTGGCAAGACTTTTTATGTAAATGAAAATATGTCGTGCAAATCCAAAAATCTGCTTTACTGTATTACATGTAACCACTGTGGCGAACATTACATCGGCCAAACCGGAACACAGCTTACCGCCCGCATGCGCGTCCATCGCCAGCAGATTAATGATCCTAGTACCAGAAACACCCCATGCAGTGAACATTTTGACAGATGTGCTAGGGGAGATTATGAAGTATTCCCATTTTATAAACTTAAAACCGATTCAACCGCCATGAGACTTGTGAAAGAGAACTATTTTATTAAATTATTTTCCCCAAAACTCAACAAACATTAAATATATGTATATATTATCATCTTTATTCTAACCAGTCTTTGTATTTGTAAATTTATTGATGTCGTTATGATCATATTTTGTCTAATTCAGTTTTCCCGAACTTTAAAGTTTTATATTGTATTATGACGTCATGGATTTATTCCTTCCCTGAAAAGACTCTCGTTACATCATGACGTCATAGTAAACGTTTCTAAGGAAAACAATTTCATAACTTATGTACGTTCACCTGAAGAAGGATGTAAATCCAGAAAGCGCTAGTGAATAGAAACTTTGGAACTGTTCATTTTCTTTTTCTTTTTTGATTATATATATATATATATATATATATATATATATATGTGTGTGTGTGTGTGTGTGTGTGTGTCTTGATATTTGTTACCTTTGTTCCTTCCTTTAGATTGGTGAGACATACAATATGACATGCTTTTTCTTGCCATATCATTTTCCAAAAATCACCAATTGTCTTCGGTTTGGGACCTAACCAAATTGAAAATAGAAATTACTTCTACACAGCACAAAAGCGAAATAGCCAAATATGTTTACTATATTGAAATTAAATATGCACTAGATCTACCATATGCATTGATCATACTAGACTTTGACCCGTGCGTGCACGGGTTGACATTGCATATCGGACATTTACGAAATAGGTACATCGACACACCTTAGTATTGACATTTACATAACAAAGCTATAAGCCTACAATAATGCTATTAATTTCACTACACTTTCCTTAGTTTGAATAATCTAACTGTGTCTCGGGAAAGGCCCTCACCACAGTTAGAATGCCTCCCTTATACATGTACCCGTAATGTAGCAGAAAATTGCAGAATCGCTCCGGAACAATTTTGCAGAAAGTTAATGAAGTTGCCTTGAAAATAACAGTCAAATTCATCACAAAGAACCTTTTTGAGACTTCAAATACCTTTCAGCTAAAAATTTTAACCCATAGAATGGAATAATTCAACACCTTTTCACCAACGTACACGTATTTTCTTTGTAAAACTGTGTCCGTAGGACATTATTCATTTTTACGATAAAACATATTCCATCTTCACTCTCCTAACAAATATAATGTAACTTTCTTGCATGAAATCAAATATTATTCGTCATCACGAAGACAAAAGTAAGTACTTAGTTGAAATGTATATTTGTTATTTTATACTTTCTTTCATAAGAAATGATTAATATATAATTATGAACAGAATATATAGCAGAAGTCCAATGAAACTTTACGCGTATTTGTATTATCATTTCTGAGTTTATTCATGCAGATGTGATATTGTGGAAACATAAAATAAGGATCCCGTTAGCGTGAATGTATTGCGCGAGCGCAAGATTGTAAAATCCAAAAAATCCAGGTGATTTCCGGGATTTTTTGAGGAATTTTTGTTGATTATTAATTAGCGAAGCGTAACTGAGAAAAAATAAAAACAAATTGGTAATCTTCAAGTCCCAATGATGTTTAAAATATATAAAACAAAAGACAGTATTCTTCCAATTTCTCGGTATGAAAGACAAAAAATTCGAGTCTATTATTTTAATATAGTAGTATAGATGAGAATGTGCACTTACATCAAATATAACTAATATATTTGTCAGAAATGTTGAGATAAACAATTTCTTATATTTAATATATAATTTAGGTAATTATCCATATTTCACAAAACAATGACTGACGTAATTCACGCGTTAATAAGTCTTATCCGTGCCCGATCTAATTGAGACCTAACGTTAAAAGGTGTATTTCAAAAGAAACTGACCTTGAAATTGATTCAAAACAAATCTATTTAAAATACTGACAACTGCAATCAATTAGGCCTATTAATCAGCGAAATGAAAACTTGACTGGGTTGTGTCGATTGTACTCGTTTTGAAAATATGGACCGCTTACTTTTGTACTGCACAAACATAAATGCATTATAAGGTTGAATTTAATCCAAATCTTTAAACATTAATCCCCGAAAGTCAATAAACATCCAAAATGAAATCCTGACCGAGATCTATTTCAGTGCATAAGGGAGATAAATACACAAGGGGAAATAATTTGACCTATTATGTCATCTTTATCCTATTCGCTTAGCAACGAGGATAGATTATATTTAAAAAAAATTTATTAGAATTTAAATCATATATTCTGAAGAAAAGTTATTTCATTTTAAGAACAGTCTTTAAAACATGTAAAAAAATGAAATAGAGGTTTTGTCTTGAAAGCATAATTATCAGGTAGTTAGCATTATCCACGCGTGTGACTGCTATTTCTAAATACAGATCTCGATCCATAATGTATTCGATACATTACCGATATCCACAGAAACCATCTTTTGCGATTTAAATAATACAGGTTAATCAACAGTTTGTTTTATTCATGTTTTCTATTTAACAGTAACAGTAATTTAAACATATTTCTTTAGAGTGATGAAATAATAAACCTATGCACAATTTCACCTTTACGGATCTTTTTTCAAAATATATAGTTTAAAATTTTTTATCATAAATAAGCCCATTGAGATCCCAAAAAGGCCGGTCCTTTGGGTAATTTTATTTCCAATTGATAAAGGGCGTTTAGGGGTGAATAATATCAATATTTTAGAGAATTCTGTACGTAAATAAAATTACAAGAGCTTAAATACTCTTTGAAAAATCTCATTTGTAAGAAGATTTATCTTCTTTTAATAAATAAACAAGTGTAACATAAAATTATTTGTTTTGAAATAATAATTCCTTCATTTTAAATAGGGTATAAGTAAAAAAAAATGATTCTGTGAAATTTCAGGCTAAAGCTCATATTCTTGGTGTATGAAAAGAGCGCTATTTTCCGCAATCGGTTCTATTTTTAGCAACGGTCCTGGCTTTTATAATACCGATGGACCAGCCAACTGGTTAAAAATTGATAAGAACACATCCTCAAATACATGTTTGGAAAATTTGAAAAAATTCTGTACGCATTTTTTTTATCTAGTGGGGTATGGACCATTACCTTAACATCTGTTCTATATATTTTTTATAATATAGCATCATCTAATAATGCTGGTTTCTTTGTATACATTTTATAAATCTAACTTCATGTAACATACATTACCCTGAGTTGCAATGTAAATGCGTTTCTTTCGTGCATCCTGAAAATGTAAAAATCAAGTACTTAATAAAACTGACAGTTTTCATAATCTCAATTTTACTTTGAACATTGTATAGAAGACCATGAAGACCATGCGAAAATGACATATGTAGTAATCTATTTGTTAATCGGTTAATGTAAACCAAACAATTTTTTACACTGTATATAATGCTTTTCTTAAATACATACTTCAATGTAGTTTGCATTAATGTAATCTCCTTCACCCGCTGTAAACGTATCTAAAACAACTCTTGAATGATCATCTATAAAAAGAACCAAAATAAAATTTAGATAATCTTTATTATATTGCATAATATTTAAACTGCATGTTTGTATACGGAAAAAGAGCATAATACATACATGGATATATGGTGGTGTATCTATTTTTAACCTTATTTTCTGGTTTCTTCGCATCCGAACTTTCATGTAACTCCCCTCGAGGGATATCCTGTCATAATATTATTTTTTCTTTAAACTTGATCACTTTTGTTAATGATTACAATAGAAAAATAATAAAGTTAATTTTTAGAGGTATACAAAGACAAAAAAAATATTCCTACTTGATATTCACTCTTGAATCCAGCGTTCTCATTAACAGACATGTTTGCAACTTGGGCTTTGATGTTCCTGACGGACATATACTTGCTGGTTGGAGGTCCTCTTTTGGTTTTCTCAGGCAAGGCAAAAGTAGTCTCTAAACATTTAGATGTGTGCTCTATTTGTTGAATGTCACCTGTAACATATTTATTCAAAGTTATTTTTTGTTCTTACCTAAGGGTTAAATTTCTATGCTTATTTTAGAATTAAAAACAAAGAAAATTAAGCTTTTAAATCCTCTATTCGATTAATTGAGTTATATTATAAACAGGGTTAAGCAATAATATTCCAATAAAACTTCTAAAAAAATACCGTAAGTTGTGAAGTTTATAGTTAAAAGTGTAATAACCACATAATATATCCAGATGCATTCAATCTAATGAAGCGAAGTATTTTATCAGTATAAAACATATCCATACCTGACAAGCATAACGGATTTTTCATTGTAAACTGTGTCTTTGAATTCAAGGCAATAGACTCTCTCTTTGACATATTCTTTGTATGCTTTTTAAAACTAAATTATATTTTTTCGGATTATCAGCAAACATCCATAACATGTGAAAGTTATTCAATTAATTGATAACAGCGCTGGATAATCTTTGCTTTATGTAAAGAATATTAATCTCATTTAGCAATCTAGTATAAGCGTTAAATAAAAGAATGAAAGAACTATGTATGGTATGAGTTAAATTTGGCCCCCATAATTCGCCATTTATAAAAGAGTTTCAGGTACAATACAATGTTATGTTATTATTAAGAAGAGTTGATATAAAATATATTTTCCACCTATTTATTTGATTTATTTGCACTCACTTGCAGTTTATGACGTCAGAAGTGACGCCATTTTTATAATTTAATCAACATCGGTCAACAATTGACATTTTTCTTTTCATGAATGGGAAACATAGAGTGCATGCTTGAACAAGGAAAACAAATTGTCACTTATAAGTCTTGGCTTGATATATCTCTGATTAAAATATTTTGTTTGTTCAAGCATGCGTTCTATGTTTCCTGAAAGAAAAACTGCTTGAAAACAAGCTGTTTTATGCTAAAAATGCAAAAATGGCGAGAAAAGGTTGTCTTTACGATGTCATATTTCTAAATTGTGGGCACTTGAATCAAAATGAACATTATGTAAAAATATCACATATATATATATATATCTGTACAAAGAATTACAATAAAACGATGATGTTCATTGTAGGGGGCCAATTTAGGCCCATATCATATATAGTCCTTTATTCTGTTTTGAAACATTTAACAATAGAATATCTCGAACCCCCTAATATCTTTAAGTTTTGTTAAAGTCCAAATAAGTTCGAGAAACCGATATTTACCGATAATAGGGCAATTTACTTTGTTAATACCAATGTTTGGCTTAAAACATATATAAAAGTTTATCTTAAATTATATCTGATTAGAAATTTGTTAAGCATCCTGCCTCATGTAATACAGTCGTAACACATATGTGAATACTACTATGCCACATTATTCGTTCTTCAGTTGAATATTCTTAATGAGTATTATTCGTTGATCAAGAAATATGTTGTTTAAATCGTACCGGAGAACAAAAACGGCAAATACAACTAATATGAATAAAACAACACATGCACCAAGTGATCCTCCAATAGCAATAGGCAAAGGGTCCGATAAACTATCTGGCAAAACGTCTACAATAAAACAATATGGATAACGACATTAACCTCTTACACAAAATCAGTTTTCAATGGCTATTACTTCAACAATATCTGTAGTCATAATTTGTTATATTTCCCACTTCTTTTAAAAAAATAAAATAAACACTTTACAAGTACCTAGATTGCAAGTTTCCCTGTTAATACAACCATATAAACAACTTCCGTTAAATCTATCACATATCTTGTTAATGCAGTGATGACAATGGTACTGACAATTCTCTCCATAGGATTGATTACATTCTGAAATGTAATGGAGAACACTAGCTCTGAATGATTTTCTACAACAAGTGACCTTTCCAATTTAGAGTTCTAATAAATTTTACTCTCTGAAAAATTTTAAGCGTATAAGAACCATTTGATGTTTCATTATTACCTTTACGTATAATCGGCAATGATGTTTTTAAGATGGCATAACAATTTGACTGCTCTGTTTCGTAACTTGAATATTTTTTTTTTATTATGATTACCTTTTGTGCAATTGAAACCATTCCATCCTTTGTTACAAGTACAGAAGCCATCTGTGTGTCGACATGTTTTACAATTAGGCGAGCATACCATTGAACAGTTTCTGCCGTAATGCCCATATTTGCACTCTAAAAGTTAAAAATCATTGTAAAACACATTAACCACAAACCATACGTCTATCATGAAATTTCCATTGTTTTATATCTTACTGCTGGTGCATAGCTTTTCAGTGTATCCATCCTGGCATCCACTTGGACACTCGCCAGTGACACGGTCACATTGCTCAGTGTTCCGACAATGTTTGCTGCAAAGACTTTTGCAATTCCTTCCAAAAAATCCATATCGGCACTCTGCAGACAAATTTACATCAATTTACTAAAACTAAAAATGAATCTGAGAAAATTAAAATAAAAAGAAATGCATTGCAATCAACTTACATTACTTTTCTGCGATCACGTTTTATCTAACCGGATATGAATATAATAAAATCAATCAATAACCTTCATGCAGAAATCACGTATATTACGCATTTGAAGACAATTATTGCTTTGCACTAACATCACATCTGTTCTTAAGTCACAACCGTAGTTGAATTATCGATAATATTATACTGTGGTTTCATCAATATTCGTTGAATACCAATTTTCGTGGATTTCGTTGTTATGTTGATCCACGAAATAAAATGTTCATCGAAGTTCAATTTCAACTAACATTTTTAATTGATAGGATCATTGGCCACGAAATTACGTATCCTTGAAACTGTGGTTTTCCGAAAATCCACGAAAATTGATACCCACGAAAATTAATGAAACCACAGTATTAACTTTATCCAGATTTGACTTACATGTTGCATATAGCTGTTTATATATAAACAACAATCGTTTATTTGTGTAAATGCCTCTGTCAGTTACCTTTACAGGTATTTTTCCACATATATCCATATATATTCTCACCTATGCTAAAATTTCTGTTTGTGTATCCATGTCACAGTGACCAGTCTGTTGGTTACATGGAGAGTTGTTTAGACAGTAACCACTACAATTGGACCCAGGCATAGCCATAAGATCTGCCATTACACTCTGTAACCTTTATCGGTAAATTTACCTATGCTACAGTCACTGTTTGTATATCCTGCATCACATCCCCCGTCACAATGACCAGTCTGTTTGTTACATGGATAGTTGTCCAGACAGTGACCACTACAGTTGTTGACACAATTATATCCATAGGTCCTGTTCACACATTCTACAAGGTGGTTTAAAAATAAATATACATATTTATTGCATAACAGTGAAAGAGATACAAAGATTTATTACCTAAGAAGAAATCTGATTTCCCGAAGGCATGGCCTTTTTTAAAAAATCTTAAATCTTTTCACCAAACAATGTTTTGTGTCTACAGTGGTATCAACGTTATTGTTGACAAGCCACTCGTGTTTAATAGTTCGTGTAACGTGGGTTATCGTTCGTGTAACGTGCGGGATCGTGCGTGTATCAGGAAAAATAGTTTGCGTTTTTTAACCGTGCGTGATCGTGCGTTTTTTTCGTTTTGTAACTTTTTTTACGGAATGTCAGGATTTATTCTTAAAACAACGACAAGTAGTTTTTGTAAAACAATGTGAATTTTAAACTTGATTCTCTCTTTTGTCCTTAAATACATTTAGTAAGTATGTCCACAGCTCATTCAATCCTTTGTTTGGTCGAGTTAGTTTTGCATTATTTTATAATCATCATATATCAAGCATACATTGTGTCTTGACACATAATTTACATCATATTAGCATGAGCGATACGTTGAATGAAAGCGGCCAAGCTTACCTATTCCCCGTTTTAACTTAACGATTATTCCCAACGTTTTTCTTTCAAATGAGAAAATTTATTAAGACGCTTTAAAATTTAGAATAAATAGAAATAAATCAATTATGTTCTGTAAATAATGAAAATATTGGACGTGTAGAATTGAAATTCAATGAAACAACTAACACATTTACCTCTATCCTGCATTATCAATTCCTACGTAAGGGGATTGGATTACATAAACAGTCAACTCGTATGTATATAATTTCGTGTAGTTAATGCATTATCTTCATTTCATTTACACTTAAGTTATTATTCTTTATGAAGAAAAAATATTAATTTGTGTATGAATCCTATATTTTTTGGTATGGATGTGTAAAATTCTTTACTCGTAAAATATAAAACAGTGCATGGCTACTGTACATGCCGCTTTTCAATAAAACACAAACATGAATCAATACAAATTAAAGCAATACGTTTCCTCAATTCTAATCTTAAAAATTAATTTTGATTTTGCGTGTTTAATGGTGTAGGGTCGTTCGGTTGCGTGTTTCATCGTTTTTGTTCGTGTATTGTAAAAATTCAGTAAGTTAGTGATCGTTCGTGTATCGTGCGTGATCGTTCGTGTATCGTGCGTGATCGTTCGTGTATCGGAATCGTGCGTGTCGTGTGTCAACAATAACGTTGCTACCACTGTAATGTTGTTAAAATTGGCCAAGTGATTTTGAAGAGGAAAATTAAAATATGAAATGTTTACGACAACGACGACAGCAACGACGTCAACAAAACACAACGAAATAAAAGTTATCATAAAGGTTCATTTTATTTTTTTTTTACCTTAACTTTTGAGTTTTCACTTATCCTATTTGGCTTGTACGTATTGACAAAAAAGGAATTTCGCAATTCAGTAAACAATTTTAAGCAAGGGGGAGAGTGTTTTAGGGTGCATTTTATAATAATTACATTCATGCATATTATTCGTATTTCATCATTATCAACAACAACAACAACATCATCATCATCATCATCATCATCATCATCATCATCATCATTATCCTACATGTACATTCAATATTTTACATGTACATATTTATAAACAGACTACTATCCCTATTACTCCCTGCCTTTAATGCGCCTATCATTTAATCATTATTTAATTACTTATTCTAGTGGCTTCTGATATTTTATAGCGTTAAGTCATTTCACCTGTATGGTCACTTATATACATGTGGACAGAATCAGGTGGTTTACTTAGCCAATGGTATGTTTTTATAATTTTCCCCGCTTTAACTGAGTAGCTTTTGTGACAGACCAAGGCTAGGCTTCATTTGAGAAGGATATATTTTCTTCAAGAGACAATTTAGAATAATTATTTATTTGACCAACATTTTGAAAGCAGGCCGTTTAAGTAAATGTTCTATTTTTGGTATTTTTGAACTTTATTGTTCTCAAATTCGGATTGTTATAAAGTTTAATGTACTGAGTAAAATTTGTTATAAACGAAAAAGTATTTATAAATTGAATTATTATTGACAATACATTCGATATATTTACTTTATTATGGAATTAGGCTGTAACAAAAATAGATTTTTAGCCAAACAGAAGAAATTCGGACTAAATTTTGCAGATTTTGTTTTCCGCTTAATAATTTTTGGCAGTACTCTAATATTAAAAATATTTATACTTTACATAAAAATATTATAATTTTGCATACTTTCTGTTGGTTTTACTTCACTTATTCATTAAAATAATCGTATGACACGAATCGCAAAAATATCGAAAAATGCTTAAAAGACATCATATCTCAAAATTTTGATCATTGATCTCATATAGATGTTATGCCAACACAATTAGGTTAATATAAGTAGTTTTTTTCTATAAATGTTTTTTTTATTATCATCATTCAATTTTTTCTGTAAAATTGGATCAAAAATGGGTAGGAATTTGAAAACTCATAGAGGAAACTCGGACTAGAATATTTTTTCTTTCAATTGTTGCTTAAATCTTAATGCTTTGTACCTATTCAGTGCCACTACCATTGATAAACTTTATCCTATTTTTGAAAGTGTCTTATTATTGTAATAATTTTACAGTGAAGAAAATTTCAATCGTAATGTAAAATTTTAAAGGATTTTTTCAATTTTTCAAAAAATATTCAATGACCATTTACTCAAAAAGTAGGTAATATACCTACTTTTTTGAAAGTGAAATCAAAGGTCTATTACATACAATAGATGGTTTTTCATTATCATTAGTAGATTTTTTTCATCTTAGTAAATGTCATCCTTAATAAAAAAAGATCGATTATAATGATATTTTCTGTTAATTGGTAAATTTGGCTAATTCTACTTTTTGAGGTTATAATACCGTATTTATGAAACAATGTATTTTATGATGTATTCCAGTAATTCATAGTTTTGATATCTAAGCTATAGTAATTCATTTCTGATATATGTGAAAGGTTAGGTATTGTTACCATTTTTAATACTTAGTCAGTATACGTAATACGTAGTTAGAAAGTACTACCTTTATCAGAGTATTCATGATTGTGAAACCTTGTTCCATAAACAGGTGATCGTTGCAAAGTTATATTTTTATGCTTATAATATGTATCCTGAAAAAATGTAATCTACACAGGAGCTACATAGAAAGTTTATGTTTTTATTTAATTAAATATTGATATTGATAATGATATAGAGCATGTTTCTATATTTTGGTAATTTTGTTCAAGGGCAGTTTCTCTTCTTGACCCTGAAATTATGATGCATTATAATCAGAGTTATCCTTCTTTACAAATAATTTGATAAGTGAACTCTGAACAGTAATGTATTTCATGAATATATATTTGAATTTGATTGTATATTTTATGATGAAACTTATTGTAAACATTGATCATTTTTATGCTAACCTCTGTTAATTATGTTACACAGTTTAATCCTTTAATCCCTATATGAATAAATGAAGAGCCCTTAAGCGGACTTGTTGATATTTAGGACAAACCCAATACAGCATACTGTTAACCGATAGCTTAACTATTTTGCCATATATTACAATAACTATATAATATTCACTACGCCACTACGCTCTGTAGCAACCTCTAATGATACAACGTCCACTAATGATATAATGTTTCATTAGTGGTCAGGATGTTGACCACTAATGATATAATTTTATCATTAACGAACAACCTAACCGTCCGCTAATGATATAATTTCAGATTTGTATCATTAGCGGTCAAAAACCGTAACCTCTAATGATATGGAAAAAAACTGAGAAATAAGTACTACCTTGACCACTAATGATATACATTTGCACACATTTTCAATTGCATTAGTGGATGGATTTGAAACCTTTAATGATATAACATGATAAAAGAATATATATATATATATATATATATATATATATATATATATATATATATATATATATATATATATATATATATATATATATATATATATATATATATATATATATATATAACACTATATATATATATATATATATATATATATATATATATATATATATATATATATATATATATGGGTTTGTTAATTATAGATTAGAACAACAAGGAATATCAATTAAAGTTGGTTGAATTAAAACTACTTAAACAATAGGGATCATGTCGTTGTAACAAAGAATATTAGCCCAAGTTAAAAATTGGCCCGCGTTTCATTTTTCAACATTGATTATTGATTCGGGGAGGGGTTGGGTGGGGGTGGGGGGCTTTTTTAACGTTGAAAACTGAGACCAAAAGTCGTGAAATGTATACCCGGATTTCATTTTTCAACATTGATTATTGATTTGGGATATTGGGGGCGGGGGGGGGGGGGAGGAGGGGCCGGGGCTTTTCTAACGTTAAAACTGCGACCAAACGTCATTTTTCAACAGCTCAAAAAAGTTTTGTTTTCTAATCTCTGATGACCTCACGTTGAAAATTGACCAACTACAGGTTTTTGAACTGTCTCTGAAATGGAACTTGCTCTACCTAATTATTTTGTATCTGATAAAAAATTTCAGCTCCATATTTTAATTCCCAATATTGTCCGATATTCATGCCGATATGGATTTTTTTTTTGTTTGTTTTTGTTTGGGTTTTTTTTCCCGATAGCAACAGTTTGTTATTAAGACTAAGAACTCTGTCTCTTGTTGTTAAACTGTGTAGATAGAGCTAAAAGGAATATATGTCAAACAACATCGTCTCAAGCCATGGTCCGGTGTCCGTTTATATATATATCTCTCTCCAGCATATGATCGTTCATGTTGACCGTGGTTTGCTAAGATTGTCAAACCAATACCGGCCGTTTATGTTATATTTCCGGTAAATCGCTTCAACGTTAATTTATTTTGAGAAGTCATGATAATTAACTGACAGCACAATAATGAGCAGTTTTCATATTTTTATCAGACAAGTCGCGATCAGTGATTATTTAATTAATTCAACTTAACAATAACTTTTCTTAAACTTGCAAGATTAACAAAATTATGATTAATAAGCTACTTATCTTGATTTGACAGAAAAAAATATTGTGTTCAATACAGATACAAACACTACACAGAAACTTTTTCGTGGGTGTGTTTAGGGAGTATTGGACATTTATGACGCATTCGCCGGCGTAACGAAGAATCTTGACCCGGGTTGAAATTTGACCCGGATATCATTTTTCAACGTTGAAAAATTGATACCAAAAGTCGTGAAATTATACCTGGGGTCAGTTTTCAACAGCTTGAAAAATATTTTTCAAACTTCTAAGGACATCGACACGTTGAAAACTGACCCTGTTGAAAATTGACTCCGACTTCAGAGTTTTGAACTGTCTTTGAACAGAAGTGTAACTTCCTCTTCACAGTTTAATTGTACAAGTGTGTACTTAAAAGTTTCGGTTTCAAAACTTTAACTCTTTCATACTATCCGCTATATTTGCCGTCTTGGGTAATTTGACATTTCAAAGGTTGATTTTTCTGACTTCAATCATTTAATATTTCATTTGACTGAAAACGTGGTATGTAGCAACCTCTTTTATTATACTTTCATGTTAAATACTGAAATCTGATTGGTTTAGACGCAGTTGATAATTTGTTCTATTACCCTCAGCGTTAGCAACACACTTGGCAACGGGTAACACAACGAATTGTTACATGCGCGTAAATTATGCGCGTACAGTTCGCCGTAGAATTCACGTCATTTCTATACAAAAACAGAAAAATTTCTTTAAAATTAAGACATTCAGTATAATAAAATAAATAGTGCCTATTTGGGAGGATAACAGTTGAAATTGACACCCCTCGAAAACCATTGTCAACCTCCGCTTCGCGTCGGTTGACAATGGTTCTCTCGGGGTGTCAATTTCAACTGTTACCCTCCCAAACAGGCACTATTTATATAATCATACACTGTCCACTAACGATATAATGTTGCATTAGTGGACAGAATGTTGACCACTAATGATATAATTTTATCAAACCCGGGTCAATTTTCAACCCGGGTTAACATTTTTTGTTACACCGACATAATCACCATTGTTGAAGTAGTTTTAATTCAACCAACATTATTTCATATTCTTTGTTGTTCTAAGGTATAATTAACAAACCCACATATTCAACTTAACAATAAATTAGTGATTCAATTGTGCTACAGACCATAATAGCAAATAGTCTTGTGTTGTCTATGGTTTAATTTTAAAATTCTTCAGAAATATTTTTTTTACAAGCTAACCACTTTGAGTTTAATATACCCGGTAATCATTTTTGGTACAAGTTAACTATATCTGGTCGATCACTCACTTCCTGTCAACCTTACTGACCAGTCCGGTCTCACTTTGTCAATCGTCTTCAATCTTGTTAGATGCGTGCCTCGAACCACTAAGTAAGTCTTTTTTATTGAAGTAATTGCTCAAATTTGTTAGTATTAAATTGTATTTTTGAAGTATAGTTACAGATGGAAATTTATTTTACAGATAAAACATTCTTAAAAGTATGGCACACCATTATAGTCTTTAAAGTAATTTACAGTTAAAGGTATAAAGTTAAATTCTATATTTTCCTATTTAGTAATTTGTTATTTCTATTTGTTGTAGTTTTTTACCAATATTATTCATGACGGCAACGTTTCCACACAAAATAAAATATGAAACCCGTGTGACTTTTGTTTGCGTTGTGCAAGGTTAGCTATCTGCCTGCACCAGGCAGAATAAGTCTTATGAATTGGACCTTTTTCATGTTAATAAAATCCCGCTAAAAGTTTATCAATAATGTTTTAATATCGTAAAATTGCTTTTCTTCAAACTTTCTTCAACTAAAAATATTTAGCACAACTCCTTTTTGATTAATGATAATCAATTTGGATCTTCAAGTAAACAGACGAAGTCATAAATGGTATGTATTTTGTCTGTATGCGACTATTTCAGTTCAAGTAAAAAGGCAAAATATCAGGGTAATGTCAGAATGGTGTATTTTAAAGGACAAAATACATGTATATGATCAAATAACGGCCCCCCCTCCCCACCAAAAAAAAAAAATTAACCAATTCTTATGCAGTATCGTATGAAAATCAAATCAAATATATATATATATAATTTTATATTAAATTATATCATATTATATCATTAAAGGTTGCAAATCCATCCACTAATGCAATTAAAAATGTGTGCAAATGTGTATCATTAGTGGTCAAGGTAGTCCTTATTTCTCCTTTTTTTTCCATATCATTAGAGGTTACGGTTTTTGACCGCTAATGATATAAATCTAAAATTATATCATTAGCGGACGGTTAGGTTGTTCGTTAATGATAAAATTATATCATTAGTGGTCAACATCCTGACCACTAATGCAACATTATATCATTAGTGGACGTTGTATCATTAGAGGTTGCTACAACGCTCGCTATTATATAAATAGTACCTGTTTTGGAGGGTAACAGTTAAAATTGACACCCCTCGAAAAACATTGTTAACCGATGCAAAGTGGAGGTTGACAATGGTTTTCGAGGGGTGTCAATTTCAACTGTGTTTCTCCAAAATAGGTACTATTTATTCTATTATACTGAATGTCTTAATTTTAAAGAAAACTTTACTGCTTTTATATTGGAATGACATGAATTTCACGGCGATCCGTACGCGCATAATTTACGCACATGTAACAATTCGTTGTGTCACCTGTTGCCAAGTGCGTTGCTGACGCTGAGGGTAATAGAACGGATTATTAATTGCGTCTAAACCAATCAGATTTCAGTATCTAACATGAAAGTATAATAAAGATTATGTATTCTCTTTGAAATAAATGTTAACCTCTCTTATCTTCGACGCGTTATGACAAAAATCAACCAGGTCTATTTAAAGAAATAGAGAGGTGACCTATGAGGTCTATGGACCAAATTATTTGATTTTATTCAATTATTATTTTGCCTTAGCTCATTTGTAATAATTTAATTTTATAAAAATCAATTTTTGTGGATTGTCAGGATTGGTCAGTTTTTAAAATATCTGCCTAAATGAGAGTTTGTGAACAGGCGGGTATATTTAAAAAAAGGTGTTTAATAATTATTCTGGGGTCAATTCTGTACGAGGAGTTCCAACATATTAATAAAAACGAGTAATAATGTGTTCTTCGCATTTAATAACGGAATATCACTATTCTTCAAAAGTAAATGAATGCTAGGGTACTCATACTCAGGAAAACTCGTGCCCTTATTCTCCTAAAAACTCTAACTCAGGTAGAAGTTCTTTAAAAGAACCTGTATCCAGGATAAATTTATACTTTTGTTACCTTGCACGGAAATACATATTATCTAGCAATAATATATAAACAGTAAATTTAATCTAATAGCTATCCTTAAATCAGTTACAGGTCGCCCATTAGATAAAGAAATTACACTGTTTCCATCTTGTTTTGTAGGTTTTAAAGTGAGTATTATAAAATTAGATTAAATTTTAAAAAAAAAATGATTCCTTTGAATACGAAAAAAAATGTTTTGTTGTTTTTATGCATAAGATTGAGCTTTTTTGCGATTTTTTTGGGTAAGTAAAAAAATGAATTATTTCACTAAATGAATATATAAAAGTATTCTTAAATTGTATACTATTTTCTTCGTCCAGTAGAGAACAACATTTTCAAGAGATTATATATAACTTTTGTTTTCCTTTTTATCCGACTTGGAAAAGTAAGGTAAGAAGACAAGATGATAGGTTGTCTAAGACAACAATTTCGCTAAACTAGTAATGGTAGGGGAACATGAACGAAGGATACCTAAAACAACTAAATTAGAAATTTAACATCTGTTTAGCATTTCTTGATGTGTTAAACAGTATATGGTCTCTTAAAAACATTTTTGTTTTGATAAGAAATATACATTCGTTAAAGTTTAATATATGAACAAGTCGAAAAATGGGTCAGTTTAAGTACATAAATTACTGTTACCTTTTTTACACTGTGGTCCAGTCCATCCAGCATCGCACCCTTGATCACACTGACCAGTCACGTGATTACATGTGCTGTTTTCTCTGCAATTCCCTACACACTGCTGACTACAGTTATCACCGTACCGTCCTTCACTACACTCTGTTAATAAGAAAAGCAGTCTCTTTAGTTACTTCTCATTTTTGTGTGAGGGTAAATGAACTAATGAATTATATCATTTGATATGAAATATAAGTTTTACTTGATAAACAGGATATCCCTTTCCACCCTGCGTCACACGCAAAACAGGTTCCATTTAGAATTTGGCATTGTCTGTCTCTACAATTGCTTGAACAGGGAATGTCACAGTTACTGCCATACACTGTGGTGTTATAACAACCTAAATAAAATGGTAATTTGAAATTGAAGTTTACTTTTACTTCAATCGGGTTTATTTGGAGTTAAGTGCATGGACTTTGTAACAAAGCTTCACTGAAAAATCAAAGAAGCAAATACTTTCAGTCTATATTTGTCTAGTCATAATTCCGATCAAAATTGCAATTGCAATACAACAACCTTTTACCATGTGAATTTAATCTTGTTTTGATTCTTTTATTTCGTTCCGTAAACAAATTTCAAAAAATGTAATTTTTTTTTCGACAAAAAAGCTTTAGAAAATATGAAGCAACATTATTTTCCAACACGGAAATTTTTACCTTTAACACTGACTTCACAAAGCTCTGTGTAAACATTGAAAAGTTCATATCCTAAAGGGTATGTAACCCCACTCAGTCGTTCATTGTAAAAGATTACATATCTAGCATTTTCTAAACAAGCAGTTGTAATGTTTAGGGAAGGTAATTGAGCATTGTCCTTGTAGCAGAGAGTAGAACTGCGTATACCATCCTCAGTTTTTACATCAGACATTGATACATAAATAGAGAAACCAGCAAACCGGCCCCGTTGTCTGTTCTCTATAAAAAAAAATGTCATCCATGTACGCAATAAAACAAAAAAGCGAGTGCAACTTACCGGCGCGCGGCACCAGCAAAGGAAGCGGGCTCTTGAATCCTGTGTGCGGGGGGGGGGGGGGGGGGGGGGATGACGAGCGAAGCTCACATAGTGGTTATCGTTTTGCGACTTCCCAACATTGCATCTAAATCTTTCAATCGTTTTTACGGTCCAATAAGTTTTGTAGACTCATTTTGAGCATCGAACAAGCTTTGTTGAGAACCAACAGACCTACTACATGCCTTAGGTTTCTACGTATTAGGTCGAGATTCGTTAAAAAAAGCAAAAGTAAAGTTTATGTATAAAGTTGTGAATTTTTCAGCGACAAATTTAAAGGGGTTTCAAACATCTGTCCGCGATACTTACAATAAATACCTTTGTTTCACGGTAAACTGTTAGCTCTCTGCTAGTTTCGTTTTTAAATTTCTTTCATTTTGCTTGAATAAAGGGTTAATAAACACGCACGTTCCATGCTTTACTGTTTGTTTGCTCGAAGTTTAATAGTTAACGAAGCCGGGTCTATTTTTTTCTGTCTAGATTTTTGAATGAAAATTTTACATTAATTTCTACTGATATACTTATCATTTTAAGATTTAAAAATTAAGACATTTACCAAACCGTTTGTTGAAGGGATCATCTCAAAGTTTTTGACATAGGACCCTAAGGTATTTTGCTTGAAATGTATCAATTTTGCACATTCATTACATATTTTGAAAACCGCTGCCCTAGGGATTTCTTTTTCTGTTCTACATATTAAAGTTATTGTTAAAAGGCATCAAATGGTTAAATAAAAAACCCTTTTACCTCTTGGTTTGTTCCAGGTGTCTTATCAAAGTTACTTTTTGTATATCCAATTTCCCAGATAATGGCTATTTTTTATTTGACAAAGACGGAAATGGTGATCTTTATAGTACTATTAAAATATTCAGACATATTTAGGTAATAAATGAATATATAACATCACACATTTAGCGTCATTAATATAAAATACATGGTTACTGTCTTGAAATATATGAATTAAGCTATATTAAGGCGGGTTAGGAAAACGTGACAGAGGGATAGGCTTGCTGAACCCTCTTTACGTTTTCGACCCGAGCCCAAATATAGCATATATTTCGAGACATTTATGTTTTTTCCACAATGTGATATCAATTTTACGCATCAAACGAGCTATTTACAACAAATTTCGCTGAATATCTGCAGTTGAAACTCTCACTATCACGCCATGGTGTCAACCAAGCATAGAAATTGACGTCACAATACAAATGAAACGCTGCGCAAAAGCGTGCGTACTTGATCTGTACTCGGCCTCGTTAAGGTTGGGAAGAATTAAGAAAATCTCATCGTTAACAAATTTTACAACCCCCTCTTTTTGTTTTATTTACATCTGCAAATATATTTCCTTATATGAACCTATAGAATAGCGAACACGTTCAATTTTGTATGAATTTTTTCATGACGTCACATGATCATAGCACGTGCTTATCGCTTGTCGCTTGGATTTTTGTTAACTTAAAATCTCGGTAATGTAAACAGTTCTGAACGATTTGGCTTTTTCAAACTTAAATATAAGTTATAAACGGTAATGTTAAAAAGTCTACTGTAAAGCCCTTCGGGCTTCACAGGATTTGAGCACGTGACCATCCAACTTCATATCCTAATGAACTTTTGAAATTGCTGTTTATTTCTTAAATAAAAAAAGGAAAAGAAAGAAATATAAACAGCTTAAAATTGTGAAATATTTAAAAATGAGAAATTAAAACCCATTGGAAGGGAGAGGCAGGGATACAATTTTTTTAGTAAGCACAACCAAAAACAGCAAATAAAAAAAGATATTTTTGAAAACGGGAAAAATGAATAAGATAACAACATTACAGACTTCACGGATCAAATTCTCTCCAAAAGTTATTTCAGAACTGCTTCAGAATGGAGCAAGGTTATTGAATTTTCTTATACTTGAAACAATTTTAAAGACTAAATTTTGTTTTCCTCAAAAAGTCTCTAATGGAAATTGATAATGGTTACAGCGGTACAGATTGTACTTGACCATGATATGAGATAGGTGAAGTTCCGACTATGCTCGCCCAGACGGTCACAGGGAAAAACATATCACAAGATTAAAGATTATAGATTATATGACAGTGTCAATATGGAACTATTATATATTTTAAGAAATCAGCTTTCTTTGTTTAATTTTCTTTGTAAACTTTCATATAAATCACTGTGATAACATCAAAACTGATTCAATATCATGACAAAATAAAATACGATTAGAATCACTAACAGAGTTTTACAATTACCGAGTTTTGATGAGACATAAAAAGACGTTCAGACTACCCTAATAGCATAAAAAAAAATTGATATTATGGCTGCCTATAGTTTTATAATACAAGTATAATCAAAACGTATTTCAATCTAATATATACCGTATTCACTGTAGTTTCTAAACAGAATGCTAATACTGTAAATGTTGTACACGTCATTAAGATCCACTTTCCACCAAACAGTTTCTTGATTGGCGTTTTTTCCAATGTCCTTGGTCTTCGTACAAGTTTTAACATCTTTATCAAGTGCATTATTTGCGTCATTAATGTTTGGGTCATTTCTCGGAGGGATAGTTGTAGTTGATTGAGTAGCGTTTCTGTAGCTTGACAAATCATCTGTTTAAAAAAAAATCATTTACTTAACTTTAAGTTTAATAATCCAGAATATTTGCTCTGAGATGACGTAAAAGCTCGGAAGTACTATGTTTTCTGATGTCGAGTGCAGAGAAATAAACATGTGTATGACCAATATACACTACCGTGCCATTTTTGTCACTGGACTGCAAACGCATTTGCATCGTACTTTACTTGGTTAAGTTTATGTACACTTTTAACTATCTTCATGAATTGTCTACACAATATTTTGATTCTTTATTAATTTATGTCTCAGTATCTTTTAATATGAATATTTCATTAAGGTTTTCAGAATTTCTATATTTTTTTTTTTTACTTTTTTTTGCGAAAAAAAACCAAATGTTGATTTCTTAAAAAAAATCTTGCATGCATGCATTGCTAAAAAATATGTTTTTTGAGAAAGAAATTAACTAAACTTCTGAATGCAGTATTTGTATGTCAGGTATATATTACATTGCTTCTTATAAATAAAAAAAATATATTTTAGAACATCTGTTGTTTCCTTTTAAGCGATATGCAATTAATTTAATTTTTGACATCGCCAATATCATTTTTTTATGAAATACATCTGATTCAAAATTGATAACAGTTGTGATGAAAATAATGAAATCAAATATGAATTAATTCTACATCAGAACAGTTTTTTCTTTCATTTCACTGATACATTTTACTTTTATTAAAACAATATTTTAGAATTGGCGCCTTCAACCACACGCCCCCCTCTCTCTCTCTCTCTCTCTCTCTCTCTCTCTCTCTCTCTCTCTCTCTCTAAAGGTTTGGTTTGACTAGACTATCATAATAGCTCCTCATAAATGCATTTTACTTTTATTGAAACAATATTGATTGAATTGGGCGCCTTCAACCACACGCTCTCTCTCTCTCTTCTCTCTCTCTCTCTCCCCCCCCCCTCTCTCTCTCTCTCTCTCTCTCAATTTAAAGGTTTTGTTTGACTAGACTATCATAATAGCTCCTCATAAATGCACAGCTACTTTTTACTTTTATTTTATATATCCGATATATAAGAGGTGTTGGTATTTGCCACGCAATTACGACTTTATATCAGAAGTGGAAACTTGATGTTGTTATATCAACAGTTTTATTTTTTTTACAGTCATTCCAAAATGCTAAAATATACTGAAAAAAAATAAACACCCAGATTGTGGTTTATAGTGGTAAGTGTCCATGATTTCTATTTCTCTCTGTCTGAAAGAACCAACTAGTCAGTACTATAGCTCTCTAAATGATTTAGATTTATGCATTTCTTTATCAAGAACTGCTATTTTTGGTAATATTTTTAGCAGACATATCCTATTATGGCGTAAATACGAAATTGTTTACCTTTTACATTTTAAGTTCTGGAAAAAGTTAATAATAAATTCTCCTTACAGTGTCCCAAGTAATACTTACCAAAGGCATATATCACTGAAATGAAGAATAAGATAGTAGATGAAGGGCAACATTAATAGAGTGTAAATATGGCTATGTGTAGAAATTATCCCTCTACAGTTTACGTTCTTGAAAAGGAAGTTATCATTTTTTTCTTTTTATAGTGTCACAAACAGTACTTACCAAAGGCATATATCACTGAAATTAACAGAAATGTAGAAGGTGGTGCGCAATATTTCATTTCTGCAATGTGACGATCCTAGCTGTGTTTTGACAATCGATTTCAACCCGGAAGTGTATATAACTCTTTTAAAAAATATAAAGCTTACGGTGTGCACTCAGTATGAAAAATACAGTCTATTTCTAAGGACCGATTTCAACATGAACATTAAAATTTTCTGTTCTCGATTGGATTTTTATAAAAAGCGATCTTATTCGGTTTCTGTTCTATAATTATGTATCATGAATTACTTTAACATGTGAAAAAACCCATAGAATATTTCATAATTACAAGTTTGTAATTTCGTAACGTATTATAAATAAATAATAAAAAGGTGTTTTACTCATAACATTGATTGATTAAAAAAAAGTAAAGAATATAGACCTGTGATATCTTTGCTTGTTTTCATTAATATATTTGTTCAGAAACTCACTGAATTTTTTTCTGAGATTTAAATAACTAAAACTAAACTTAAATTTAAAAATCACATATTATTGTGTAAACCTTACACTTTAATCTTTAAATTTTTACTTCAATCGGTGCATTTAACAATACTTTAATGTTAACAACACGTTAATACTATGCAAATAATACACTTTAATATGTAAGTTATACATTTGTGTGCTAAAAATGAAACCGTCAACGAAGGTAAATATGAGCAGAATGATAGTATTTTCCCTAGATAAATCA
This sequence comes from Magallana gigas, assembly GCF_902806645.1. Lineage (NCBI taxonomy): Eukaryota > Metazoa > Mollusca > Bivalvia > Ostreida > Ostreidae > Magallana > Magallana gigas. Next base: position 1,008,778 of record NC_047560.1, on the reverse strand, counting down.
TGTACATATTCATCCTATGTCTTTAGGAATGAACATTATCGCAAGCGTTTAACGCTTGACGGTTGCAGCATTGTAAACATGAGAAACATGGTTATTTTGCGTTTATCAAAAGTAAATATTAGTATTAATTAGCAGTTTTAAAATGTTCAGCGAGATTTGAATTACAACGTGATAAAAATCTAAAAAAAAAAACCGCTTCGGGCTTCCTAGGATTTGATCACTTGACAAACCTTGTTCAAATTTCTATTAATTTTTTTAACTTGTTTTTTTTTCTTAATTCACAAAGGGGAAGGCGAAAAAGTAATTATTTAAAAAAAATAAATAAAACATCTTTGTTTTCAAATGAATCTTTGTCTACCTCGTTCGCTTTCCATAAACAGAAAACCATTGGCAAGCAAAGAAAAATATAACTACACGCTATCTCGTTGCCTAAAACGAGAGGTTCTCCATTTGAATACACCAACGCTATTGGAATACTTGTTAAGGTCTATCATTTCTCAACACTTCTACAATTTCCATTTAACCCTCTCTAGGGATTTAAATAAAAATATATTTATGTGAGAAAAAGGAGCTATTATTTTGACTTTTGATAAGTTTAAAACAAAAATCGTAAAATCTATTTTATATAGAACTCATTAAGCACTTACGTATTTAACAAAGGTCGCCTGGCAAGAACACCTCTATACCCATTACGCCATTGGAACTTTAGGATCTTGAAGGCCAAATTTCGAGATAAAGGTATTACATATTCTGCATTCATTAAAACATCTCTATCGAGAAAAAAAAAATAAAATAAAAACAAAATTCAGAGAAATATTAAAAAAACAAAAACATTTCAAAAATAATATTTTAATATATATTTGTTTCCTTCTGGTGACTACCGGAAAATGCGGCGAACGTTTATATATGCGAAAGACACCATAGACCCTCCATAGTCGCTGAGAACTCAAAATCTCTTTCTTTGATACCTTTAAAAATACTTTACAAAAAAAAACCCAACCTGAAATCTAAATTTCTGGACTGGAAGAGAGGGCCAAAAAAGGATTAGCTAGGCTAAACGAAGTAACTCTACTGAATTCAAATTTTACTGATATTCCCAACAACTGACTAACATTGTCTCACATTTACTGACAATTAACTGTACCTCACTGTATCTTTAGCCCCTTTCACAATTGGCGCACGACCACGTTACACTACTTTGCGATCGACATTTTTGAGCTTTGCGCGAGCTCTCGCATACGTTGCACAAGCCCTCGCTAACGTTGCACGAGCTCTCGCATTCGTTGCATACGTTTTACTGGTAGAATCAAGTCCCCTCTGAATAGTGAACATGCACATTATTCAGACGCGACCGAACGCGATCCAAATATTTGCAGTGCAACGCACGAACATAAGTACGTACGTTTTGCAACGTTTTGTGTACTCGCAAGAGTGATGCACGATTTTTAAAGGCCGTACGATGAATCGCAGTTGTTATTCCGCGTATTGTGCGACCAGAAGACTGTTGCTCAACATGTCTCATGTTATCTTGCAACGTTTTACTATCATTGCACGACTTATCAGTGTAATATGCTTTGCTTTGCCACTTGTATATATACCATGCATAAGCATCTCTGTTTCAGACCACAATTCAACAATATTCATTAATTGCATCGCCCGAGGGAAATTTGTTTTTCTTGGGGAATGAATCTTCATATTCCCTGAACATTAATGCAATAAACGAACAACATATGATTATAACAAATACGTTGATTTCTAAAAATTGTTTGATTGTTTGATTTCCTCTGTTACTGTCTCACTTTTCTTTCATAATTTCAAATCATAGATAGTTAAGTTGGTCTTGTGATATATAAAGAATCATATAATAATGAAATATTAAATAAATCATACTTGTCTACATCATATGCTCATCATATATGCTTTTTCATTCATTTGATATTACCCTGCCACGTGACTTTCTAGATCAATCAAAGATAATAAAATAATCATATTGAGGTGTAATAATAAATGCTGCTGCATCTCTGTTTCTTCTTGGGTGCATGCATGATCTCTCGCTTTGAACTATGTCTACTGAAGAGCGTCGGAAATGGGCGGTATATATACCCCCTCTGACTCGCACGAGCATTCGTACCATGGAATTCATGATCGCACGTCCAATCGCATTGGCGCACGTTCAATCGTCCGATCATCTGGTCTCTCGCGCGATCCTATCGCATTATCTTTCAACGGTCGCTTTCTTTGTAAAACAGTCGCATATAGACGCAAGATATATCGCAAGATTTAATGCGTTTTCGTCGCACAACGCTCGCTTAGATCGTGCGAATTTTGTACGAATACTTTTTTCTAATGCGATGATTTCGGCAACAGTTTACGATTCATATCTATTTGTTTCGGTCACACGAATATTCAGTCGCTTCGACGTACGCCAATTGTAAAAGGGGCTTTTCACTGACTTCCACCGTACCCCACTGTAAATATCTATTGACCAGCACTCTATCCCACCGTACGCCACTGTACTGTCCTACTGAAGCAATGAACCAAACTGTATGGCACTGAACAGGGCACTGACCAACACAATGTTCCACTGTTCGCCACTGTAGAATGAATTAAAAAAATAAAACCTTTTTCAAAATCTTTAGTATAATTTTTCCTCGATATTTTTATGTTGATGTGTATACCATTAACATTAAGTACATAAAGAGGGATGCAACAGGTTGTTATATCTTTAATATGTTTTATTATTTACTAATTGTTATCGTCATTAATGTTGCGATCACAAAATAACGATATGTTGTTTAAGACAATTTTCCACTTTTACAGAAAGTGGTCGAATATTATACAATTAATGTTTTTGTTTGTATACTGCCGGTAATAAACATATGAAATACCCCCCTCCCCCCACCACCACCAAGTTGCGTATATAATATTGTTAATGGGGTGTTAATTTCCTGAATCTCAAGAACTGTGCTTTGGCCAATAAAAAATCAGTCAATTAACACAGAATCCAAGCATGATCGCACGTTTCATTACACAGGTACATTATGTAGATAGCATATGCGTTTTGAACTCACATGTTGATATATATTATCAAAATACTTAATAATGCATCGTAATATGTTATGCATTTTGAGCAGTGATTTTAATCAGTGATATTAACCGACGTAATCGATTTCATGATCGCACGTTTCATTACACAGGTACATTATGTCGATAGCATATGCGTTTTGAACTCACATGTTGATATATATTATCAAAATACTTAATAATGCATCGTAATATGTTATGCATTTTGAGCAGTGATTTTAATCAGTGATATTAACCGACGTAATCGATTTCAGCAAAAGGATTGAAATCACGGAAGAGTTTTCTTCAAACATCGTTTATTTACAGATTTACTTTTATATGTTTTAAAATTATTTGTATATGGTTGCAAAGTGAATATACCATTGAAATACACCTCCAACCACTATTGAAATGATTTGTTTCAATACTGTTTTATTTCAAAGGTGTTTTATAACCCCCCTACCGGTTTTCACCGGAGGGGACTACAGCTTTACTCTGTGTCCGTCAGTCCGTCCGTCCGTCTGTCTGTCCGTCCGTCTGCCTGTCCCACTTCAGTTTTCCACACTTTTTTTCTTTATGAGTTTGAGGAATAATATGAAATTTGCTGAACAGCTTCAAAATGTCAAACTACAGATCAAGTTTACACTTTTGTAGTGTCTGGTTGACATATTTCCGAAAAAAATTAGTTTTTTTTATACTCCAATTTTTTAATGTTCGGGTTCGATATCTGTATAACAGTGCATTGTTTTCACAATTTCCACAAGCCGATAGGGGGCGTGTAATGCTAATGCAATACTCTCAGACTGCTTGTTTCAATAGCGGTTGCAACATTTGTTATGATAATTAAGGTCTTTCGTTTCCAATGTATAAAAACCTCAGCCTTTAAGCTATTACTTGGTTTTTAAAGGTACTTTTATGCATTTTTTCTTTTTTTGTTAAACAGACAAAAAGTCTCATGGAACTGTCAACCTTGATAATATTTGTACTGTGTTGTAGCTGACATGAACTCATAAAAAGTTTGGTTGCCATATAAGTTTCAATTACTCCTCAACTGCCACGGGTGTATATATACAGACCAATGAAGTTAAAGTCAATAGCTTTCCGATTAAGACATTTATGTTGCACTGACTTCTTAATGTATTGACTACACACACTAAATATTAATAAGTTTGTAAAAAAGAATAAACTCCTATCAATTAAACATAAATGATTGTTTTTTTTCTGTGAAAGAATTTCCAATGTATCCGCATTATCTTCCACAGATAGAGCAGTGCTGCTTAACTTCGCATAAACATCAAACGCGTGTGTCGTTCGTACTAAATGTTAAGTATTCATTTTTTTCGTAGACCTTGGCTGCAGTACACTCAAGACAGTATATAAGTGTTAGTAATCAAGGAAAGTAACAACATAACATTATTTTTATCAGTTTCAAAATAAATTCTCCATTTTTAAAAGTCCATGCTGCCCCTGCACGATCCTCTGCGGATGGTGGTAGTCGAGATTAAAGGGAAATAATGGGTGCTTATGAATTCATGTCAGCTTTAATACAAGCAACCCAGAGCAGAAAAAGACGTTGCTGCTTTAAGCAATTTTAAGGAAAACATGCATTTCTATTGTTTGAGTAACTGTATGATACCTTGTGTGTGATGGGGCATGGATAATTGTGATTACTTCATATTGTGCTGAATTATTACCAATCAATCTTCATGTTAACCAGATCTTTTCTTTTTTGTAATTCCATTTAAGAGGTAGCTTTTTGGTAACACATAAAACTTTAAAAACTTTGACTGCATTTGCCCTAAAAGAGTAACATTTTTATAGCTGCATTTCAGTATCAAATAATTTTCAAGCAAACTAATTATCTCAGAAAGTTGTAGACTTTCATTCATTTACACTTGCAGAATTGTTCTCCTTTCAAAAATGGAAATATTCATATTAAACAAAAAATTCTTTATGGCCACACAAAAAGAAACCCAAATGTAGCATGGGAATGTGTAGAAAAGTGAACTGTTGGGTGTTGTCCCGCTAATAATTGGATGAAATCAATCCGCACGTTATGCATAGATTGTAAATAAAACAAACTGAAAAAATATTAGTGAACGTACATGTCTTTAAAATATTTTTGATTGACCAACATTAAACATTATGACCTTTATTTATAGCAATGCCAAAGTCATAAAACAACATTACAATAATATCTGCCTTGACGTCAGAGGCAAATTTAATTTGAGAGGGATTAACACGATGCCCTTTTATGTAGTTTCTGTTGTAAACAAAATTTTGAACATAATTTTTTTCATTGAAATATAGCTTTCAGTGATATGATGTAAATTTTATTGAAGGCTATGTTTGGTTTACTAAAGCTTAAATTTTGTCAGCCTATTTCAGCTATTTTAAACAATTAACAGAATCATCACTCTCTATGGTAAGACGAATCTAAAGTGTGCAATTCATGGCTCTACCAGCCCCAGGGCACCACAGGTGGGACAAAATATGCAACAAAAAAGAGCCATCTGTCTTCTTTTCAACTCCCACACATGTGAGGGGAAACTGAATGCATGGTTATGATGTCAATGAAGCCCTCTACCAAAGGACTAAGTGGGGTTTTATGCAATTTTTGCCCCCCAAAATCAAAGTTCTAGAAACAGCTTTAAAATAAGGTGAAAGATAGTTATAATCATATTGGAAATAAAGGTGTAAAAGGTTATCACCACAGTGACGTCATAATGTAGAAATGACGTCATGAATATTGCATTATTTTGATAAATTGATGTTTTGTGGCAAAATACGGGTGTTTTCCGATGGTTTTTCGACTGGGAAACATCGAGCGCAGGCTTGCTCAAGTACCATTTTTTAGTATGATATGTATAATTATCTGAAGAAAAACATATGTTAAAATCGCACTTGAGCAGACCTGCGCTCTATACTTCCGAATGCAAAATATAGAGCAAAACTGAGAATATCTTCATTTGTTTGCAAATTTGGGGGAATTAGGTCATTTAGGTGACGTCATAGACAAACAGCGAGTGAGCAATGATGACTAAAATCAAGATTAAAGTTATATGCATCCTCTTTACAATGATTTGTGAAGATTTCACTTTTATACGATACTATTTAAAAATTGGTTGAAATCGGGGGCAGATATTTGACCATACCGCACATAGTCCTTTTCAAATTCATGGCCCCTGCGTCAGGGGTTCAGGCTCAATGGTGGGACCAATATGGCCATATAATATGAATGTATTAACTCTTAAGAAATATTCTTCTCTGTTCCCATATATATATATATATATATATATATATATATATATATATATATATATATATATATATATATATATATATATATATATAAATAATAAGAAAAACTAACTTCATGGCAATGATGTCCATGAGTTTTTTTTTTACTGAATTGAGAAATTCATGACCCCTGGGTCGGGGGTTTAGGCTCTAGTGCAGGGCCAATACATGGAAATGTATAACCATATAGTAAACATATATTAAATCTCAGAAAATCTTCTTCATTTTCACACATGTGGGGAAAAAAGCTGAATGCATGGTTATGATTACCACAAACTCTACCTAAATTGTGAAACCCTGGATCAGGAGTTCGGGCTTTAAAAGGGATTGGGGGGGGGGGGGGGGCAATATGGCTATATATAATGTTAATGCATATAATGTTTTAAAATCTTCTGCTCTACTCTCGCAAATCTTTAAGAACATTTGACTTCATAATTTCCTGGATGTTAACCAGGAAGTCCTCTACAAAAAAATGCAAATTTTAAAGTAAAACAGATTAGTTTTACTCTAGGATGGGTCTAAATTTGATTTAAAGTGTTAATGCATGTATTGTTTAACAATTATTTTCTCTACTCTCACACACCTGACCTCATTATTTTGTAGACCAGGAAACACAGGAACAAAGAAAATAAAGTTGTCAATCAAAATTTGAAGTTTCAAGTTTCCCAATGTAGGAATCTCGGTTCCTAATGTAGGATGTGATCAAAATGGTAATTTAGGTTTTTTTTTTCTTTACAGTTTTTCATTTTATAATACATAGAATCATTTATATAAATTTACATATTAAGAAAAGAGAAAAGATGAAGCTGTCTATCAAAGTTAAGATATTATGGAAGCATTTGGAAAAAGTTCAGGAAGGGGGAGAGAGAGAGAGAGAGAGAAAATGAATGATCTTCACTTGCTTCTTAATAATGGGGTTATCTTCCTGTGTTTGTCCTATTTAGTGATTATTCATTGAATATAATGTAGTTAAGATGTTGTGTGATCAGAGTTAAGCAATTATTTTTATCATTAGAAACAAAAACAGTTTTAAACTTTCTAAAAAAAGAAATAGACCTGTTAATAGTAAAGAAGTAATTGGCCAACCAAAATCACAGATAAGCAGTACATGTAAAATGACTTTGGTGTAAATGTAGATACTGTTTTGTTTTTCAATGCATACGAGGACATAACTGAGTATCTGCCTGCCCCTGGGTATGGGGGAAGGGTGTTTTTTTTATAGATAAAACATGTATACTAGCCATTTTGTTTAAGTTTATCTATGAAAACATATACACATTAAACTTATTTGAAAATTGACAATTATGGGAACACTTTTTTCTACCAGAGTATTGCTCATTTTTCAGTATCAGGTAATGTACTCTATAATGATCTGTAAGTTTTTCGCTAAATTAAAATTTTAGGTGTCAGACTCATTTTTTGAAAGATTTCAGGCAGGTGATCATCATTACTTTATCATATTTTTTCAAATGAAACTTAATAAAATGCATAAATGAGACTCCTCGACAAGTTTGCATATGATCTATGGTACTCAGGTAGCCGTTTAGGCCTATTGGCCTATAGTAACATTCCAATGTTTGAAAACTAGTGCTGCAACTGAATGATTTTTAGTATAAATGCCATTTTGGAAAAAGGTATGATTAGGTAGCTTAATAAATTCACTTCAGGTAGATAAATAAAGCAATGAAGGTCAATGAAGCTACATAGCTAAATATAATGTTTGTACTGGATCTGATTTACTGTACAGTAGCCAATTAATTACATTAAGTATTCTTGAGCTGTATTCAGAATCATAGCAGCTACCTAGCTCTACAACTAAACTAAAAAGATATGTAACACTCTAAGACAACTCGATGGTTGTGGCCTTCTTTAGACAGTATTGATCTCGTTTAGGAGAAGAGCTCTATTTAAAAATTTAGAAAAATAGCCAAATTGAAAAGATAAGTGATACAGATTTTTTCTTTACTTAATAATAATTAATAGCTAAACAAATCATATCTAAAAATTTTACACAGATCTGATGGTTGATTTGTCTACCATCGAGCCTCCTTAATGGAAAACAATACAGCATACCTCTTATAAATTTCAAAGTAATTGCAAATAGCATTTCTTCATTTAAAATTAAACCATAGCATGATATTTAGTGACCCTTTTTTATAAATATAATACAATTCGTTTCTGATTAGACTAATAGCTGATAATCAGTTGGTAATGGACTAATGGTCAACTAATTCTGCTGATTAATCGATTTTGATTTCTAATTGATTTGAAAACGCTAGTAGCTGCTATGATCTTGAATGCAGCCATAATTAACATTCTGAAAAATACAGCTGTAAAATACTTATTTGGGAATTTGTCATAAATGGACTGTTTTCTTGGAGACTTTTAAATTTATGTCCCTGGTTTTGCTGATAATTTTTTAGGTTTCAATTTGATAAGGATTGGATATCAACTATAAGTATACATTACCATAAATTGTTTAAACGTTGGCCATTGGATGAATATTGAGCCTCATAATGGGTTCAGAGTTTGATGTAGGTTTATATCCTGTATATAGACAATTATTAAGGGTCTTTTTTTTTTAGAACTGCAATGCTAAATGTTAAATGACTATAAAGTTATCCTGTTAGAAAAGGGACTTTATTTAAATATAAGAATATCCAGGGAGAAATATATTTTTTGTATAAGATCTACTTGTATTATACCACATTGTCCAGATGTTTTGTATCATGACTCCATGGAGCAGATTTTATCATGCCTATTGTTGCTCAGGTCAGGGCTCGAGCTGGGCTTTGCCATTTTCGCCAATGGCGAATTTTTTTCAAATGTGGCGAAAAGAAATTTGAATGTGGCGAAAATCCTTTTCTTGTAATAAAATAGTATAAAAAAAATCAGTGTTCAGTTTTCGTTTTAAATATACACCTGTTGATTCAGTCAGAGTGTGTTTATTTAGTCATCGCACGCGACCGGAAATCTCGCGTCGCTCCAGTGCACACAGAGCTTTGGCCAGATAATAGCCTCAGGTAATATTTGGCTGCAAGACGTCGATAATTATGTAATCGGGCACGAGACGGTTGTATACACGGCTTGTGGTCAATTTTTAAAGCATTTAAGGTCTCACTCATTATTCTGTTATCGTCTCCATATTAGTATCAAATCGTAACCAGTGCACCGATCGCTAAATAATTGGTTATATAAATGAGTATAATATGTATACATCAATCGTATCCCGAACATTTGTTTTTGGATAACGTTGAAACTATTTATTACAATTTTCTATAATTGGGTTGTGCTTGCTTTTCTCTCATGAAATTTCAAAACACTGCAGTCGGTCGTCATTGATGTGGACATATCAACGCAGATAATTAATTTTCTTTTGATGTCCAGTGCGCTACGGTATAAATATGATAATCTTGCTTGACCATGTACCCCATTTACTTTTGACATTTGGCTTGTCAATATGGGGAAACGTAAACTTGTAGCTTCTGGCCCTTGTCAGTCTAAAATTCAGAAATTGTCAATGTTTGGTTTTTCTTCCAATTCGGGGTCTGAACATTCAACCCCTCCTGCTCAAGCATCTAATTCAGTCAAAATAGTCAAACCATCCACTCCAAAACGCAAATTTAACATCAGTTGGAAATTTAACAGGAACTGGTTGAGATACGATTCCAAATTGGGCTTGATGTTTTGTGACTTATGCATTTCGGCCAACGTTCAGAATGTTTTCACTGAGGGGTGTAGCATTATGAAGAAAGAGAACGTAGACAAACATAAGAAAGGAACAGGTGCTTATTATTTTTTACATACATTTTTACATAATTACCCAAAAATTAGATCATCAATAAACAATTTACATGCTTTATATAAAATAAAAAAAATATTTATTTTTCTTTTTATTCATAAATTCAGGAGACAGTAGCCACTCAGCTGCCTTATGCAAGTCAAAATCTGCAGAAAACATGGAAGTTGTTAGGCAAAACGCTCTCTCCAAGAGTAAATCAGCCATCATATGGTAGGAGAGGTAAGGGAGTGTAGGGTTGAGTTAGGAAATTTTGTGGAATTCTGTAGGGCTAGGTTGCAGGCAAATCCCAAGGCTTTTTTGAGTAGTACTGATGTCTGTCAGGTAGCATTTAGGGCTAGGGAGTTGTTTCCCATCGTGGCAGCTGCTGCTGGGCGCCTGATCACTGCTCCTGTCAGCACAGCAGATTGTGAGAGAGGCTTCAGCAGGCAGAACTTGATCAAGACTGATGTAAGAAGTTGCCTAAAGCCAACAACATTGGAGAACCTGATGAGACTGTCCATCAACAGTGGTAAGGAAGAAGTGGATTATGAAGAGGCATTCAGAAAATGGTCATCCCTGAAAGCCAGAAGGATTTTCCATGTGAACTTTAACCAGTGATGATATCTGTGATCAAGTGAAATGTGATGTGAAATGTGTTTGTGCAGTGTTTGTGTAGTGCTGTGTTAATATTTATAAACATTAGTGTAGTCACTGTAGTGCTTTGTTCTACTGACAGTTTATTTATTATTTATGTAACACATGGGTTATGATATGATATATGTTTACAAGTTTTGATCTGTTATCTGAATAACATATATCAAACAATTTATCTTTTTATCATTTAGAAATAAGTGTTGGTTTATAGTAGATGTTTTACTGGATATTAAGGGATAAATATAACATTATAACATATTATTCAGTAATATAAGTGTTGAATTTGAAGTATTAGTTAATGAACATCTTGCGCCGCGTAACGACGCGCAAAAGTGGCGAAAGAGAAATTTGGTCCAGTGGGAGCCCTGGCTCAGGTGAGCAATGTGGCCTCTTCTTTAATTTTAATTCTTTTACATGAAATTTATACCTCCAGGATGACTGTGGTAATGCTTTTTTGCAGGTCAAAATGAGTAGGCAAAATGTTAAGTAAAGTCAATGGTTTTTTTGTGTCATTTAATTATCTACCAAAAGAGCCGTACCATTTTAACCGTGTAGGTGTGTATGGGACACATAATTCAATTGGTTCATTTATTTAAATAAAAATGGGCATCCATTTGCTGATCAAAGAGAACGAAGGTCAAGACATTTACCACAAGTATAACCTTTGCTACTTTGAATTCAAGACTGTATACTTTGTTTTATTAAATATGAATGAATTTCCAGATGACGAAGAAAAAGAAAACAAACCTAAAATCTATCAAGCTTAAACAGAGAGAGAAAGAAAACGAGAGAAGAGGTTGAGGTCTAGGCTTCATTAGGCATCCTGATCTACTGATGTAAAGAGTCTGACTACATAATTGTTACGAGTGGATCAAAGATCCTTAGCCCGAATCAGGCTTCTCTTAGAGAGAAAAAGATTCATTTAAATGCTCTTGGGGTTGCATCTCCCCAGGGAAGCCTGAGTACCAGATACGTGTGTACGACACCGATCTCTGATTCCGTTTCATTGAGTACTTCTGAGGAAGTATCTGTCTATTATTTGGTCTGTACTTCTCTGAGGGTACCCTTGCACAGTGATGGGTCAACGCTATGCCTTGCAGATCAGACGCAACCATTTCTATCAATTCTACAAGATAGTATGGTTATGGAAAATGATGCTCAAAGGTCTAGCTTGGTAACAAAAACAAAACAGTCTAACTTGGTAACAGAAACTGAAAAGTCTAACATGGTGATGAAAAATGAAACATCTGAGATGGTCACAGATTCAAATAGTTACTGCAATATTGCACAGAAATCATCTGCAGTTGAATTGATGGACTCAAATGATGAGATGCAAATGAATAGCATGTATACCTCAGTTCCGGGAAACTTTCACCAGGCAAATGACTTGTTTGGATTAAATGCTGGATTACAATGTGTTCCAAATTGCTTATCAGCATTATCATACCATAAAAATAAACCAGCCCATGGACAAAATTTTGACAACTGGAATGAACTGTATGATACATTGCAGAGATATTGGACATCATTACTTGCCTATATCAGACCTCCCACGAAATCTTGATATTCATTCAGAATTGTTTGCTATGTCATTTGCTGAATCAATCGGCACTTTGATACACATATCACTTGAACAGGTAATGCCGGATTTAAGTACGTTTAATGCTAATACAGCAATACAAAGCAGTCTTGAAAACACAGATGGCTCTTTATATGTTTTGGAGACAATACATTTTTGTGCGGTGTTTTAAACAATGGTTTCTTTCTGTTTGATTCTCATTCTAGAACATCATCAGGAAAAATGTCTGCAAATGGAAAAATGACTAGTAAAATTGTTAAAACTGTTGATGAAGTTCATATGCACATTATTGAACTGGCACTTTCCATAGGTTTTTTATCACTATAGAATGTGAAATAACAGGAATGTGTTGCAAGAAAGTTGGTATTGAAGAAAATGTTGAGAATTAACAAGTTCAAGCACATCGTCTTAGGTCTAGTGATGTTGTTTACATACAACAAGAGAACTCCTAAAACAGAATTTCATCAGTTGTCAGCAAATGCTAAGGTAACGCTTTGTTCAGACCTGCAAATCCCAGTTATAGCAAAGAGAATTTGTAGCAAAGGAAAAAAAACGAGAGACAGCTGGGTCACCTCTACAATGCAAAATATTTTTTGGTGATAGAAATTGTTTCTTTAGAGCTCTATCAGTATGTCTGTCAGGCTCTGAGGAAGGTCTAAAATGTGTACACATGTCACACAAGACAAGGCTTTGTTCAAAGGACTTTTAAGATCACCCAGCCAATCATTAGAAGATTACTTAATGAGTATGAGTTGTGTTGGTACTTAGGCAACTGAATGTGAAACAATAGCCATGTCACACATTTTGAATGTCAACATTTTCACATATTCTGATTGCGCATGGAAACATTTTTCAGGCAGCTTTGTAGACAGACTATTCTCACAAATAGATGGAAGTATTTATTTTAATCATGTCAATGGAAATCATTACAATGTTGTAGAGATTGTGTTAAACACAATGGTGTTACAAAATAGAAATGAAAACAATTGTGACGACGTCGTAAACGCCAATATCAAAACACAGAAGAGCATGTGCCCTGAAGAATCTCAAAATCATTCACGTCGAGAACAGGGTAAACAAGGAAGAAAAGTGTCCTTCCAAACGCAATTTGGTAAAGATATACTTCAAAAGAGGAAACTTGAAAACAGAAAGAAATGGAGGGCTTTAAAAGTAAACTGAAAAGGTATAGTAAGGACAGTTTGAAACGGATGAAAACATAAAAGTCAGAAAAAGGATTACAGCAAACGAAATTACAGCTCAAATGGAAAGCAACGAGAGGGGAAAAAGGAATTGAACAAAGAAAAGTATAACAGAGATAAAAAGCATAAACAACAGTTGAAAGAAAGAACTAATCAAAGTACAAAAACAATCTAGTATTTCAGAAAAAAAATAAAAGTGTACAGCAGGACTAAATACAAAACTGATGTTGTTTTCCAGAAGAAACTAAGGGAGTATAGTACAACAAAGTACAATACTGATGACTTATTCAAAAGGAAATTAATTGAGTACAGCACAAAATGATATAAAACTAATGATGGTTGTAGAAAAAAGGTTAGAAAGAACCTAAGATTGAATTACCAAGACAAAGATTTTGGGCAGAGAAAGAAAGAATATGGGAAAGAAAAATATTACAAGAACCAGAACTCAAAGAAAAAGTAATGCAAAGCAAAAAGAGACGAAGAGATATTAATGCATCAAAATGTGTTGATACAGATAATGTATAAGAGACTTTCCAGAAGTAAGCTACAGAGGGGTCGTGTTATGCATGTTCTTCATTTTATCGACTTTTATTTAAAAATCAAGTGGAGAATTGTGATTCAGAAACTTTTAAAGAAAAATCAGAGTCAGTATGAAATGTTGCAAGACAATGCATATCTGACAAATATACACATACTTGTTCACCACACTGTCCTCTAAACTGTACGTTTTCTTCTCATTGGATATGCAAAACATGCCAACGAAAAATTATGAGTAGTCAAATTCCTGCTGAACGTGAAGCATACAACATTCAACTGTTTGATGTGCAAGTTGAGCTAGAGAATTTAAATACACCGGAAAAAACATTTAGTAGCATTGCACATTCCATTTACGAAAGATGCTGCATTGCCAAGGGGAGGTCAGAATGCTATATATGACCCAGTTGCTTCTGTTCAATCACACCCAAAGAAAGTCGAAGCTCTGCCAAGAAGAGCAGAAGAACATTGGTTAAAAAAACAAGCTTAAATGCAAACTTTCATACAAGGGTAATTATGAATACCAATTTGTCGATCCACAGCATTTTCAAGAAGCATTAAGGTATTTAAAAGAACACAATAGCTAATATTCAGAAATAGACACTAAAGAGGTTCGCATTTGCAAAGATTTGGACAAGGAATAAACTTCTTTGGATGCTGAAATTGAAGGAACAACAGAACAAAATGATTCAGGGCAAGATCTTCAGACTGGAGTTCAATGTGACACTTGCCTACAACCAGTTGACATCGGTCAGGAGGTTCGTGATCATTATTTAAATGATATATACAACATAGCACCATCAGAGAGAAAAAATCCAATACGAATGCTTTAAGAAGATGGAAATGAAGCAAAGTCTTCCACATTTATTCCCAAATGGGAAAAACACATTGACAGAGAGTAGAGAAAAGAGGATAACACTTGCAAAGTACTTAAATAACAGATTGATGAATGCTGATGATAAGTCTGCAAAAGATATTGATTACATATTTTACGTATCAGAACTGAAGCAAGTTATTGATAAAACATAAATATCGATTCGAAAGTCTTCTTCAAAAACAAAACAAGGGAAAAAAGTTGCAGCGAATATGTTGCATGATCCAGAGATTTTGAAAGAATGTTTAAATCTGATGAAGCTTTGCGCTTTCTTCAACCTATACGTAGAACACCATCATTTTGGCAAAGTGTACAAAATGACTTCTTGGCAATGTTAAGGCAGCTAGGTATACCGACTTGTTTTGCTCAATCTCTTCGGCTGAATTCAAATGGCATAAAAATATCAATGTCTAATTGTATCAGCAAGGTGATGGCAGAAAAGTGGATGAGCTAGACTGGACGGAAAAGAGCAAATTGTTGAAATCAAACCCCGTAATTGTTGCACTCATGTTTGAACGCAGATTTGATGTATTTCTTCATGAAGTTATAATAAGCCCAGCGGAACCCATTGGAAAAATGTAGGACTACTTTTACCAAGTAAAATTTCAGCAAAAGGTTCACCACATGTGCATTGAATGTTCTGGGTTCAAAACGCTCCAAATGTTGTGCAAGAAGGAAAGCAGACAGTGTGTGATTTCATTGACAAATATATATCCTGCTCCATTCCAAGCAATAGGAAGATTTTAAGTTGCACAATGCTGTTCTCCAAGTCCAGCAACACAGTAAAAACCATTCTAAGTCGTGTTGAAAAGGTGAGAAAGAATGTCGATTTAATTTCCCCTGCCGCTATCAAGCAAAACGTTTATTTCATCACCAACTGAGGAAACACCAAAAGCTGAAGTCAAAGTTGCAAATGATGAAATAAAGCAACAAAGATCAGAGGCAATGAATGTTTTACAAAATGTTTGGGAAAAATTTCAAGCCGATGATTTGTAATGTTGATGAAACAACAATAGACATTTTCAAAGATCTCAAAATCACACAAGAGCTCTATGAAGAAGCATTTCAGTTGATAACGTCGAAACAAACTATTGTCCTTAAGAGAAACCATAAAGAACACTAGATTAATCAGTAAATTCCATATTTACTAAAATGTTGGGATGCCAATATGGAAATACAGTTTGTTCTTGATCCTTTCAGTTGTATTGTCTATATAGTCTCCTATATATCAAAAACTGAGAGAGAAATGGGCATGCTTTTGAAACAGGCAAAGATAGAAGTTTCTGAAGGAAACATGAATGCAAAGGAAACTATGAAAATAGTTGGATCGGCATATTTATCTATTTGGGAGGTCAGTGCTCATGAGGTTGTTTTTCAAATTTGCAATCTGAGAATGAGAGAATGCTCTTGAAAAGTGGTATTCGTCCCAGTAGGAAAAAAAACCGACAAGGTTGAGCAAACCTCTCTCTGTATTGGTTAAAAACAAAACACAGATCCCTGAAATGGAAGACGGTGATTCAGAGAACCAGAACGACGAAGAGGACGTTAGAATGAAGAACATTGTTGCTCGCTATCGCCAAACACCCATTTGTGAACCTTTTCCAAATATGTGTTTAGCTACATTCTGTTCTGAATTCAGAGTTCTGTTAAAGTTGCAAATTCCCCCAAACAACACGAGGGTTTGTATATGTTGGAGAATAAAAAAGGGTTTGTTAAAAAAGGATTTAAAACTAATCCAGCTGTTATTCGGTATCCGAGGTTCAGTGCAAAAAAGAACTCTGAAAAACATAATCAATCTCTTCTTCAGTTGTATCTACCTAACAGGCAAGTAGAACATCTAAAGCCGCCAGGGTTCGACATGTATCAAACATTTTACGAAAGTTGTTATGTTTGTTTGGAATCTAGGATTTAGGATCTAACAAAATAGAGTAATTGAAACAAATTTTAGATACAAATTGGACACGCTTTGCTTCCAACGAACATATGTTAAATGAAGCTCAACAAGTGTACGAATTATTAGAGATGTTCAAGACGCATGGGCTTCATTATGTCCAGAAACCGAGAATGAGAGGGATTTATTTGAAATGCAAAAAAGAAAGACTCATGATGATGTCAATACTGATTCTATTTAAGAGCTTGAAACCCCAAACCATACTTTGAACAGTGCATATACAGTGATACATCAAAACACTCCAAAGGAAGAAACATTTCCAATATTGAGGTCACTGAATTACAAGCAAAGCGAAATCTTCTATCATTTGAGGGAGTGGTGTTTAAAGAAAGCTGCTGGATGCAACCCTACATCATTTTATTTGTTTGTGACAGGAGGTGCAGGAACTGGCAAAAGTCACCTAATCAAAACGATTAATTTTGAGGCTACTAGATTTTTGCAAAAGATTTGCTCTGAACCGGATGAAACTACAATTTGGTTGACAGCGTTTACAGGAACAGTTGCATTTAATATAGGTGGGTATAGTCCACTAATGCATTTTCCAAAGGCGGTAATGTTAACGTTATGGTTCATAGCTCCGGCCCTAATATTCGTTCAGCAACGAGGGACCTCTTGAATGAAAGCTCATCAAATTGTCTCTTTCCTGTTAAAATTTCGTGGTTTGAAGTCAGATTCGTTTTCCGGCAAAATGCGTCTGTATTGAAAAACTCTGAAAATGAAAGTAAAAGTAGGGAATTTCTCAGTTTTGGAAAGGGTGTACATCAAACAATTTCAATTCTTTTCTTCAAATGATAATTCAAGTTTGACACTTGTTTTAAAAATTGCAAATCCTCTTTTCTGACATGTGTCAAGCATTTTGATTTAAAATGTCCCAATAAATGTATATACACTCTGCAAGTATAGGGACTATTTTGCTTAAAGGCACTTCTTTGTTGTCCTACCGATTCTAAAAATAGTTAGAGGGATATACCCAATATAAAACAGTCATTGTAGTTATTTACAATTCTTAGCTAATATATTCACTCTAGACACTAGGAAGAACCATGATTCCAAATTTGGAAAAATTCAATACATAACTATGGATTTTGCAGCATTGATACACATGCATGAAATTTGAAGAAACAGTCCAGTCATAATTTACCTAAACAACATATAGCTCATTGGCACTCGATGGTCTTCAAATTGCATAAATTGAGGAAACTTTAATCTCAAGGATTAAAATACATGTAAAACATAAACATTCAATATTTTACCAAATTTATTTTGTTCATATTCTTATGAAAAAGCTCAATTATGTCTGATTTTATAAAATTGTTGTCGTAAAAATCATGAGTTTTTCTTTAGTTACAAAAAAGAATTGTTTTCAAACACCACGAAAAAGGTAAAATAGAAACGTATAGGAATTTCCCTATCCATCAAGGTATTACATGTAGGTATTGGTTTATAAATAATAAAGTTATATAACTCTATAATGTGAGGCCCTCAATTTAGTTTTTGCTCCATTTTGATGCTAGCTTGAGATTACCTAACCTATGACGTCATAATGACGTCCTAAGACGTCATAATGACGTCATAGTGATGAGTTGTTTTTACTCATATAAGTGTAATATTTGCTGAACTTTTATTTAAGCCTAATTTAAGAACAAATGCACCATGACTTAACTCGTTAAATATATGTCATAGGGAAAAGAAACTTGCTAATAAGGATTTTTTCTTTTACTCTTGTATATTGTTACCATGGTAACAAATTTTACAAAAATTATCAAAAGACATATCCTGTGGAAGAGAGTCTACATTTAACTAAAGTTCAAAATCCAGAAGAACAAGAAATACCCCAAAGTCTGTGAAATATGTATAATCAATGTAAAGTTTCCCCAGTATCTATAATATTCTAAATTATCTGCATGTAAAATACTGGCCATGCAGGGTATATAGTTTTTATAGGTTCCTTCTTTTAAACTTGGACAAGTGAAGTTACAAAAATAAATTTAACTTACATCAAGTGTGGCTCATTGTTGTGTTTTATTCTTTGAAGAAGACTTCCATTTTGATTTACATGTTATCTAAAATGAAATGTTTTGAATTAAATTCTACATTATCCAACACTATTCCCAACATTTGCAATTCCATATCAAAAGCAGCCATATGTTGAGAGAGAGAGAGAGAGAGAGAGAGAGAGAGAGAGAGAGAGAGAGAGAGAGAAAGAGAGAGAGACAGACAGACAGACAGACAGACAGAGAGAGAGAGACAGACAGACAGAGAGAGAATTTAGAGAGAGGGGGAAAGATACAGAAAGAGAGAACAGTTAGGCAACAATAACTACATCTTCATGCACAACACATCTATACAGCCTAAAGACCAACAAACCCCCCCCCCCCCCCCCCCATAACATTCAATATCAACCCCCACCCCAACATATTGATCTATTTTTACAATAGTATGAATAAATAAATACTAGTAAATATCTACTTAAAATGATTACTGATAATTTCATTCAATTTGGATTATGATAAACAAAGATAGATTTTGTGGATTAAGTACTAACCAACATGGTAGGCTTCTACATGTTAAAGAGTGCATACCTACATCTTCGGTACATAGTCATGTCACATGCATGACAAATTAATTTACTCCAATTTAATGCAAATCTATCATCATAAATATAGAATTGGAACCTACCGGACACTAATATAATTCCCTTACAATGCAAAATAATCTTAGATAGCTGGACACTGCTAGAATGAAGTATTTTTCCTCACCGGAAACTTTCTGCTTTTCTACTTTCACTTTTGCTCGCTTGAAATGATCGCACTAAAAACCCGAAGTGATATTTGGTCTCAACATTTATAAAAATGTCTTCTAAACTCATATATAATAAGAAACACACCTACATTTTCATTTTTTTTAATGTAAAAACTCAAAATAAATTACATTCAAGTTAAAATCACAATTTCTTTAATTTAAATTGGTTTTTTGAAAATCCCGGGGGGGGGGGGGGTTGTGATTTTCTTGGAAAATATGCTATTAAAATGATTAAACTTGTTGAACTTGTTGAAAATTTAGTTTATTCACATAAATGAGAAGATGTACAAAAGAAAAATGCACGTTTATCATAATAATTGCAAATAAACAAGAAATATGCCTTACCAGCATGGAGCTCAATATGGGTATAGTCCACTAATGCATTTTCCATAGGCGGTAATGTTAACGTTATGGTTCATAGCTCCGGCCCTAATTTTCGTTCAGCAACGAGGGACCTCTTGAATGAAAGCTCATCAAATTGTCTCTTTCCTGTTAAAATTTCGTGGTTTAAAGTCAGATTCGTTTTCCGGCAAAATGCGTCTGTATTGAAAAACTCTGAAAATGAAAGTAAAAGTAGGGAATTTCTCAGTTTTGGAAAGGGTGTACATCAAACAATTTCAATTCTTTTCTTCAAATGATAATTCAATTTTGACACTTGTTTTAAAAATTGCAAATCCTCTTTTCTGACATGTATCAAGCATTCTGATTTAAAATGTCCCAATAAATGTATATACACTCTGCAAGTATAGGGACTATTTTGCTAAAAGGCACTTCTTTGTTGTCCTACCGATTCTAAAAATAGTTAGAGGGATATACCCAGGTGGATGCACAATCCACCATGCGTTCTCTTTGGACAAGCACATGCCAATTCTATATGAACCACTGAGAGAGCAACGGTTAAGTTCACTTAGTGCTAAGTTGGAAAATTTGCAAATACTTGTAATACTGTGGTTTCATTATTTTCAAGGGTATCAATTTTCGTGGATAAAGTGAAAATCACATTTTTAAGAATACGTTAATTCGTGGCCAACGACCCTATCAATAGAAAATGTTAATAGAAATTACACTTCAATGAACATTAAATTTCGTGGATCAACTTAACAACGAAATCCACGAAAGTTGTTATTCAACCAATATTGATGAAACCACAGTAGATGAAGAATTAATGGTTTACGAGGATCTTTTGTATTACATACATAAAAGGCTGATACAAATTAAAAGAGTCCTTTCGGTGGTGTATCAGTTCTTGCCTTTGGGGACTTTTACCTGTGAAGCAAAGTAAAGCTGAAAGATTGTACAATGACAATGCTAGCTATCCTTGTGACTTTTGGAATGAGTATTTCAAACTTGTAGAATTAGATGAAATAATGCGTCATAGAGAAGATCTGGCTTTTGCAAACAATCTCAATACGCTACGTAGTGGAACTTTAAACCAGGACTTAGGAGAACAGGTTTTGCATATGCTGAAACGATGTATTCGAGTAGGAAATGAAACGCTTACATGTGTTTGCAATAAACGATGAGGTGAATTAACATAATTTGAAGATGATAAAGGGTACTTGCACAGATTTACGAGAAATATTGGCTAAAGATTTCGAAAGGGACAAAACAAGTGGAAAAATGTTTTTGAGGGAAAATCCGTTTGTTCGACACAAAAGTGATGGTATGCCCAGCTTGCTAGTATTATCTGTTAATGCACGAGTCATCTTAATTCGAAGTATTGATGTATGAGATGGACTTGTAAATGGGGTTATTGGAACAATTACTGAATTTCAAGAAGAATCAACTGGACACCTGAAATCAATCAATAGTTTGTTTGACAACCAAATTGTTTGCAAAAGAACGGAATAAGAAAAGATGAAAGTTTTGACGTTCAGATTCATAGAAGTGAAGAAGAAATGAAAACAGCAACAAATAAAACTTTCATTGGACATCAATTTCCCCTTCGATGAGCATGGGCTTGTACTGCACACAAAGTGCAACGACTTACAATTTCTTTAATAGTTGTTTATTTAAACAGAGTTTTTTTTCTCCTTGACAGGCATATGTTGCTCTAAGTAGAGTTACCTCTTAGCTAGGTTTAAGTATATCAGTTTTCAGTGATAATGTACTAAACAACTAAATTTATGCTAATGAAAAGGACTCTC
The DNA here is from genome assembly GCF_902806645.1 of Magallana gigas. Lineage (NCBI taxonomy): Eukaryota > Metazoa > Mollusca > Bivalvia > Ostreida > Ostreidae > Magallana > Magallana gigas. The sequence goes on along the minus strand of NC_047560.1, from coordinate 986,894 downwards.
TAAAATGCTGCATCTCTTCAGAGACAATAATTGTACAAGGGATCACACAGTAGACAGAACTATCGTTCTTCACAATGTTCAAAGCCTACACAAGCACTTCGATGAGAAAGTACACGATTCCAGAATTTTCGATGCAGATATGATATGCCTGACCGAGACATGGTTGACAAATTTTGACGACATAGAAAAATTTTAAATAGAAAATTTCAAATTTCACCAGCTTACAAGATATCAAGCCTATGACGACGTGGATGACATTTACAAAAAGTTTAAAACATAAAAAGGATGTGGCGTAGCAATTTATATTAATAATACCTGCAATATTATAAGAAAACAGCTTCCTGTCAACAACATTGAGGGCATTCCTTAGGAAGATCCAATGAATCATGTTATCTATGTTTACACCTCCTAAAAATTTCTGATGAATTTAGAAATGCTTTTACAGGAGTTAGACAACAAAACAGACGACAAGGTTGTTATGGGAGACTTTAATGAACATTTATTTGCATCGAATGTTTCAGTTCTCAAACTCATGGAACAGTATGGGTATCACAAGTCTGTAGATTTCCCAACTACAGAAAATGCTACACTTGTTGACCATGTGTATTCAAAACTACATCGATCAGAAATTCAAGCAAAGCCAATGCCAATTTATTATAGCTACCATGGGGCTATTTCAATAAATATTTCACAGATAAGCTAATAAGCTAAAAACGATATTTGGCGAAATGAGAGATAATCAGGTACACATTTTCCATTGGTCATACTGATTTATTAAATTGCGACCAATATTGTTACAACTTAGAAATAGATATCCACCAGCGAAATTGGTTCTTCGGCCTGTTTAGTGGCATGTTATGATGATAGTTGTGTTTTTCGATGAATCGAGATGACAAAATTTATGTATAGAAAGTCGTTGCATAGTTTTTGTTGAGTTGATTTAAACTGTCCTTTCTAAAAAAAAAACCCCAAGTTTTTTGATTTTGCTTTCCCATGGAGGTATAGCTATTCGTAAATATCGATTGAAAGTATACGCTGCGGCCTATACAGCATTGTGTTGAGTAATGATATCTTCTAATTGGTGTATTACACTTGCGATTTGGAGCATACATTATGATTTGCGCATATGATATACACCCTCCCATTTAATTAAATACATATCACGTAGAAACAAACGTCAAGATAAGAAAACTAAAAATAAAATTGAATTTGCTAGTTACAAGTTTAAGGCATTCGAGAACAAACAGGGCGATGTTAACGTACATGTGTAAACAATGTTAGCGGGGAAAAACATTAAAAAGAAGGATTTCCAAAAAGCGTGAAAGGGTGCATATATAGTTTAAACAAATACAAATTGTTCTTCGTTCATCGAAAGACGTCATTCAGTTTATTGCAAAAAAAAAATGCACTCATTTTCTTCCAATAAATATGTACTAAAATCTTTGAAACTTCGTCACCAGCTAAAATTAAAAAGTATAAAACTGTAAAATGGTGACTCGATCTGCTGGTGAATTTAACACTCCGTCATCGGTTAGCGAGTTTTAGAAAGTCTGCGGTAAATAAAACGTCAACATTTATAGTAATTGATGAATTTTGAGGTACAATCTGTAATTAAATGTTGCATATGTCGCCAGACTGAATTACAAAATAAGTTTAATCACAGATTAAAAAAGTTTTGTGTACTAGTATGTTTAAAGGCACATGTCAGTTGTAAAATAAAATTTGCCATTGATCTATTTATGTTCTCTAAAATGTAATTTCTTTAATATCTATTGTAAATTCTGTGATTTAAGCTCCACAAAATAAATAATGCCACAAATTAAACTGATCCGTTATTATAAAGAATGATTGAATTTATCTATAAAGCACTATGCTGGTAAATGAATTTTGGAACCTGTTTAAAACATCAATCTTTACACCATAAAAAACAAAAAGCGATTAGTGAAAGAACTTTTGCGATGATTTGATTAATTTTTGCAGTCTTGATACAAAGTTAAACGTCATAGCTGGCATTAGAGAATGAAATATCAATATCGCGTAAGAGTGGGCGGGACAACAACGCGGACAATAAAACGCCTCAGTAATTAGCTGCAACTCGTGATTCGACCTGTTCAACTGTAATATCAAATGATGTCGTCACTAAACGCATCGCTTTATCGGCCATAATGTATAATTTAGGGGGGATTTGGGATAACTAATTTGGAAAACTATTGCAATGCCTGTTATTATATACAATACGTGCGACTTAAACTAATCGTTGAAATACACACTTAAATGATAACGTAGAAAAGTAATTTACCAGTTTTTGTGTAAAAAACTTATCTTTCACGATTAAAACTTGCACATATTTCAAAGTTGCCTTGTTCATATATCGAATATCTAGGATTTGAAGAGATGGTACATCATGTCCTTTCTTCTGTGTCAACAATGAATTCGGCGAAAGAATAATGGCATTTTCTGGGTATGGTGTTATAATCACTATAAGGCGAGTGTTGAAGATCATGCTAGCTTCTGCCACAAAGACTTCATATGTCAACTCATTTCCTGAATTATCGCGTAGCATGAATGATATTTCTAGCCACACCTATCATGCGCTCCCAGACGCCTAAAAAAATGCGATGAATATGATGGATTAAAATTTCATGCGCTGCTTTCGCCCAGGTGGAAGTTCTGAATTCTGGGATCTTCTACATTTACAACATCTGTCTCTATATCTGTTGATCTTACAAAATTAGTTTCTCCGTCTAACCTATACTCCAGTACTTTTCCTCGAACTAAAACAAATCCAAGGCATTTATAAAAGAGAAAGGTATTATTTGTTCCACCCCTTCACTAAGTCATACACGGACTGTGGGGGCATGTGAACAGGATAGCCCATCTTTTTCTGATGGCGTGTCCACCACGTGTTTTTCTATTGACAACATTCTAATGACATGATTATACCCGCACTTTCTAAAGAAAGTTCGGGTATATTGTTGTTACCCTGTTCCGTCCGTCCGTCCGTCTGTCACGATTTACTTTCTCAAACTGCTCTTACATCTTATAAACCAGCAAACTGAACTCTTGGAGTTTGATTTGGGGTATCATGTTGTCCTCCTACATTTTCAACAGTAGACAAATCATCTTTTTGAATATGTTTTAGGGTATCCTATAGATGCGCAATAAGGTTTCGGAATTTTCAATTTTGTCCTGGGGGTCATTTAATGGCTAAAAAATGACTTTTTTTTTTTTATTATTTTTTTTTTTTTTTACCAAAAAACTGGTTTCAAAAACGACATTTTTTTTTTGGCAGTAGCCAAATGATCTTCTAGAATATGATTGGGGGTGTCATATTGAGGCGTGATCAGGTTCCAGATTTTTTTTTTATTAAGGGGATCAGTGGGCAACAAAAAATGACGTTTTTTGGCAAAAACAAATATGGTTCCCAGAACTCCTCTTACAACTTTTGGAGTAGTTACGTCATCTCTTGGGATATAATTGGGGCTGTCCTATAGATGTGCAATAAGGTTTTAAAAATTTAAATTTCATCCAGGGAGTCAAATAGTAGCAGAAAATTGACGTTTATCACTTAAAACAACATTGAGCCAAGAGCTACTCTTATGATTTAATGGATATACAATCATATCTTGGGATATGATAGGGACTGTTCTATAGATGTGCAGTAAGGGTTTCAAAATTTAAATTTCATCCAGGGAGTCAAAAAGTAGCAGAAAATTGACGTTTATCACTTGAAAAAATATAGATCCTAGAACTCCTTTTATGATTTAATGGATAGACACATCATATCTTGGGATATGATAGGAGATGTGCATTACGGTTTTGAAAAATTAAATTTAACCCTGAGGCCTATTACCTACCGGTACATACCTTTTGATGCCCTTTAAGGATCAAGAATATATATGGTTAAGGGGTGGGAATCTCAACCGTTTTCGAGATATTCGTGCACTTCCTGTTCAAGGGGGGTCATGACCACCCCCGGGGCCCATGACCTACATACCGTTTGATGCCCCTTGACACAAGGAACAAGAATATATATGGTTTAAGGGTGGGGATCTCAACTGTTTTGAAGATATTAAGGGACTTGCTGTTTGAGGGGGTCAGGACCACCCACAGGGCCCATGACCTACATAACATTTGATGCCCCTTGACATCAGAAACATGAATATATATGGTTTAGGGGTCATAATTATAACAGTTTAAGAGATATATGGTAATTTCAACTTCCTGGGGGGGGGGGGTGGGGATGACCCCAGGGGTCAGATCTAATAAACCCTATATATTGCCAGGAACAGCCAATATATGATTATGAAAACCCTATATTATTATCTTTGTCCGTTTTCAAGTTACCATTTACAATAGAGTCTACGATTCTTCCTACAAGGTTCAATGTTAGACCCCACACCCCTCCCCCCCTCCCCCGAAAAGTGGTTGTCTAACCCAAAATGAGAAAAATCAAACCAGGGTGCACAACTAGATATGCAGGCCTATCATATCCTAGAGTTTTGTACAATTCTGTTCAGCCATCTCTGAGAAACAAGTTCAGAGCAGGAAAGAAGAAAAAGAAGATGAAGAATAATAATACATGTACCGTATTAAGAACCGTACAAAAACAATAAGTCTCCAAATTTCATTCGGGAGACTTAATAATAAAGATTAAATAGAGATAGGATCATCAAACATCAATTATTTAAAGATAATTGACATTTTCTGATTCGAAGGGGGTCAGGATGACCCCTTAGGGTCATGACTTACATGCCATAATGATCTGATGCGCCTGCATGACCTACGGAGGAATAATATCTTTGGATTAAGGTGGGGATCTCAATGGTTTTTATGATATTTAATAATTTCAGAAAGAGCACTTGGGATCATGACCTACATACCATCTTAAATGCCTTGAACAAAGAAACAATAATATAATAGGTACATGATATATGATTCAATTTAAGAACCCAGATATAGATTAATCATCTGTTTTGTAATACTTCCTATGTATATATACATGTACATGTATTAGTTTGTGTTTTGTTCTATAATATTCATGTTCATGACTGTAGTATGGCTTAGTCTTATTTTAAATTACATTAAAAAATTGTCAAATATATGACTTGGAACCCCCACTCCCAAACAAACTCAAATATAAACTGTTCTCCCCCCCCCTCCCTTGTCGAATGATCTTTTAAAATCAAAATATAATTTGGGTGTCTAAAAACTTTTATAAACTGGTAAAAAATGTTATTCTTAAAAAAAATTATATTACACCTTGCATAATTGACAAATGATCTATTTAGATATGATCAGAGGTCATATTTCTACCTCGGGATCAATAAGTAGTATTCATTGACAAGTTAAAATTAATAACAATAAATGATTCAAATTATAAATGTTTATACTCCACATTCACCCCCCCCCCCAATCTAACCTGGTTATAAAGATTCAGTCTTCTTAATACATTCTTACGTGTGTACACTAGCAAATTTTAAATCATTTCTTGATTGCTTTTTCTCTCGTGATTCACATTAACATTTTGGAAATTGCTTAATTCAATTTTTAAGATTTATAAACAAAATGCTATATGCATCACTTCCATGTGTATTCGCCTATTTGGGGCAATTGTAAAGTCTCCTAAACAAAGCAGTCGCGACATCATTAGGCTAGGATATTTACCCACATGGATCAAACACTACTGTATAAAATATGAATAGGATAAAACACATTATTATTTCTAGTTCTAAAATGTCAGGGTGTCTCCAAGGCAATGACACAAAGAGCAAAAATAAATTATATGGTTTAGGGATGAGGATATCAGATCTCAGAAGGGGGGGGGGGGGAGGTGAAAGACAACACCTGGGGGTCATTAATATACTTTACACCATTTGATGCATCATAATGACATTAGAAGATATTTAAGTTTGTATTTTCCTGTTTCGTTGGGTCAGAACAGTCCCATAAGGTCATGACCTACATTGTATTTGATGCATAATAATACATTAGGAAAGAAATAATCCTTCCTTCCTATTATAACTCATATAAAAATGATAAGTGTCTACACCTACTTACATGTAATACACAAATTTAATAAGAAATTGTTTATACAGGGTCAATATGGAATCAACTCAATAGTGCATGCAGTCTGACAAATGAAAAAAAAATAACTTTTGCAACTAAAATGACAGAAACTTTACAAATGCGATAGGATAGGTAACGATGATAAGCTTATTTAAAGATACAGTATGCTGTCAAAGGGAGATCACATTTAGAAAGTGAAAGTAGAACTTGTATATGTATGCTGGCATCTCATTATATTGTACTACTGCTACTAAATGTATTATGCTTACCTAAATTGGTCAACATCATAATGATAATCCAATTAAAACACAGTAATGAATTCCTTTAGCTGATCTTAACTAATCCTTTTCTGCATACGGAAAACACAGACATGTATGTATGGGTGTTGCTAAAACGCGGAACGGAAAGCGGAACGGAATGGAAAATATCATCACGTTTATCGGTTAAAAAGGGTATAGACTGGCCAGAAACGATTTACTTTGTATCTTTTATTTATATCTAATGAATGATTATCAACATGTTGTTATCTTATTAATATTCATATGAATGTCTATCAATTATAGCATTGTATTCATTCGGCTTTAGTTGAGTACGGAAACGGAAAAATCAAATGTACACGAATTGTGAAACATGAACATGATTAAACGAGCAAATTAGCTATAACTTTTTACTTATTTTTCTTATATGGTATTGATGGCATATCAGCGTAACGTACGCAGTTAGTGAAAGCGTTTTATGCGTGTTTTGAGTATTTTTATATTTCAAATATGATGTACATGTATATACTTACATCAAAATTGATTTTTCGGTGTTCTAGACGATCTTTTATCATACAGACGATACAGTATCATTGAGATGGAAGAAAAAAGAAACCGTATGACCGACGACATTAAAAATTAGAATACAGTAAACATTAAAATACCCGGTAATTTGTGAAACTAGTAATTTGTGAAACTAGTATTTTTAGCAATGCAATTTTGTTTACGTTTGCATTACTAAGCAGTTGTTTATTCCAGCAACTGTATACATATGATCCGAATAGAGAGTTCTAGACGTTGCCTGGTTTGATTTTCCGATTATATATTGGGACTATAGTCTGTCGATCCTAAAATATTCATGCAGCACATTTGGACGACGATTTATAATGGAAAATGTTGACATCTTTTCTCCATTTGGAAGTCACTCAGAAGACCTTGCACAATTTTTCAACACTATCATCCGGGTCTGTTGAAATGCAAAACCCCGTAAACTTTATTTTTAGCCGTGTATTTATACCAGCTGATAAGCTAGAGAGGACATTTTAAAGAAAGAATAATGAGAATGTTTAATGCTTCTAAAAGCGAATTGCTTGAACCCTGAGGTATATATAAATATACAGCAAAAAGTGAATCGAGGATATTTTGGGACAGATTATAGTGGTCAATGCATGTACTGTTAATTTTGAGGAAATAAATATTCTTGAATAAATAATCTAATATTGCTAATCTTTCAAAAAAAAAAATAAAAAGTTGCATAAAGTATATCGTTTTAGCATGATCAACAAATCTATGAGGTAAATAACATTGGATAAGATTTTCCGTTTTCCCTTCCGTCCCGCTTTCCGTTCCGTTTTCAGTTCCGCGTTTTAGCAACACCCATGTGTATATACACGTGAACCCATCTAGTCGAAGAGCTGAGTAAACTAGTACCCGCTAATAAGACATGCAGACCTGCGTTGTGTACGTAACTTCAGACAAAGATCATTCATTTGTAACATGCATGTATTTTTATGACCTATTTTTCAAATCCACTTGCACTATTTTATTAGGTAAATAACAGCTTTAAGGTGGTGCAGGACACCTGCATATTGTGATGTACATGTATAGTTTCTATTGAGATAAACAATAAAGTATATTAAATAATGATTAAATATTTACCCCCCAAATAATGTTACCTAACATTGCAGCGCAATGGGTTTGAGCGTTTACATGTCTGTAAGAGCATTGGGGTCCAAGGTGTATTTTTGGTAATTTTACAATTGATTTAAATGAATTTTCATGGAGGGGGGGGGGGGGTCTGGACCCCTCACTCCCACCCCTTCTCTAAATCTGTGCACACGATGATGTTCATGTAGGCACACAGAAGCAAATCTAAAACCGGCAACCGCCACGGGGAGGGGGCATAATTTAATTTTTAATTTTGTTTGTAATAATTATGTAGACCATTATACTTTCTATGACATAAAATGTTAAGATTATTGATTAACTGAAAATTCACTGCAAACAGTTCTACCCCAAATTGCTGCTCATGTCACAATGTGTATTATCATATGGGAAGGGATCTCATCCTTCAGTTATGAAAATTATAAATTTTAATTGTATTACCGGAGCTTGCATATGGCCTTCATTTTTAATTAAACTGGTACAAAACAGTGTTATTTAGGGGCAAACACATGGTGCGGGTATTATTGTCTAATGACAGCATCTAGTTTATGTTTGCAGCTTTCCAAGAAATTTCACTCACGTGACACAGTGGTGTAAAACAGAGGATACCAATCTTTTTGCACCAATTATTCTGTACTTGGCTGATCGTGACGCTCCTGCAGTAATGTGTCAACCTTGATGATGTTCCTTTTAGTGGTGATGTCTAACCAGCAAGACTGCAACGTGTGAGTTCTTTGAAAAACTGATTGGTTTTTTTCATGTTTCATCCAAGCTTTGCTCTCTTCAGCCTTTCTACTCTGAGTACTCCTTCTTCATCAATGTAGGGATAAAAAGGGCGATAGCGTCCCGTCATTTAATATTGCCTTGCCACTTGTCAAACTCCTGATCTCTTTCTCAAAGAAACTCTTCTCGGAAATCTTTAGAATAAGCTGTTTTGTAGTTCTGAATTTGTTCACAGATGTAAGACAGTATACCCTTGTATGAATGTGCGTTTGCTTATATCAAATATGAAATCAAACTACATGTAATATTTGTTCATCTGTTCTGAAAAACGTCTGAGATGCCACAACTTGCTCTGACGCCTCTGATTATATATAAAGCTCTATTCTAGTGGCCTCATTGATAGGAATAAACTCGAACATCCTTGAGATCTTGAGTAAGGATATATTAACTGCACTACTTGTTCATTATGTCCATCGTCTCTCAATTTGTACAGGTAAGGGTTTATCCCAGCCGCAAGACAAATCACAAAGAAAAAGAACATTACCATTTTTATTAAAGTGTCACAAGTATGCTTGTTTTGATTCAAATATTCATTGAAAACTTATAATATTTAAAAAAAAACAATAAAACAAACTGAGTTTACAATTATCATTGTATAGAAAGAATACAATCCAAAACACCTTGAATAGTGATCATGAATAAAAATTAGAACAAAAAAATCAATATGTACGAGGACTGTCCCAATATAGCACAGACAAGTGGCGTCATTCAGTCAATCGAAGACACGGGAAGATAACAATTGTGCTACAAAGATTTCAAGTACTTATCATTCAAAATATGTTTTGAAATTAGATATTGTTTGAGATAAAATAAGTGAAATGTAAAATAAAAAATTCAACATGCAGCGCATTGTCAAAAACAAAAAGTTAAAATCTACATATTGAAATTAAATTTCGAAGAAAAGTACCTCACGAATGAAACAATTCAAATAAAAAAATACATTAATGGTCGTTCGTGATTCAATTATTTACTCAGGCAATTTTATTTTGGCGATTAAGCGCCTTTTGGTACAAGTTGAAATGTTAACTCGTGATAAAATGACGAAGACAGTGTTAAAGGCGGCCCAGTCGGTAGATCGTTTGTTATAAAAAAAATACATGTACATTGAATTTCGATATCTCGAACACTCATGTCTAGAATACAATGGATATGTCGAAGTCATTTGTAAGTCCAAACCACTTCTTATTAAAGTATTTAACTCGAGATATCTCGAATACTCGGATAATCTATTTCGAGATAGCGAAGTTTGACTGTATATATACACGAAACTTTGATCATTGACCTCATATAAATTGTATGCCAACAGAATAAGTAGTTTAATACTATAAATGATTATGTATTATCATTATTACATTTTTTTGTAAAATAGGATTAATAATGGGTAGGGATCTGAAAACGAACAGAGGATATTCGGACTGGAATTTTTTAAAAGATTGTTGCGGAAATCTTCCTGCATTGTATCTATTCATTGCCACTACCAATCATATACTGTATTTTATTTTTAAAAGTGTTTTATTATTTGTAATATTTTAACAATTAGGGACAAATTCAATCGTAGTGTAAAACTTTACAAGATTTTTCTTGATTTTCAAGAATATTTATATGGCCATATATATGGCCATTAACTCAAAAAGTAAGTCATTTACCTACTTTTTTAAAAGTGAAAAATAACACTACAATCAAAGGTCAATAACAAACAATAGATGGTTTTTCATTATCATCAGTGGATTTTTTTTTCATTCTGAGTAAACGTCATCCTTCATTAAAGACTGTTTCACACTGAGTAACCATGCAGAAAGTTTGTATCCAAAGTAAAGTTACAACCTATGTCTAATTCCACGAAGATTCGGCATACAGTAAAACTCGTTTAGTAGGGACACGGACATAGGGAGTTCTCTGGATATAGCGAAGTTTCTTTTCAGTCCCCGGTAAAATACTTATTAAATCTTTGCAAAATTTACCGGTTATAACGAACTCGGGTATAACGCATTTACGGATATAGCGAACTGACTTTAAGCCCTGTAGAGGTGAATAATAACGACATTTAACACTTTAATAAAGAATTTATTTACAAATTAAGAAGTTCACACTGCCATTTAACATAATAGTTTAAATGAATTTATTTTTTTTTCAATTCAAAATCCGATTATTAAAGGTATCAAAAAAATGTATCTTCACTTTAAGCCTCAATTAGCAAACATTATAGTCTGGAGAAAGAAGACGTGTATAAAGTGAATTTGCTATAGTTATCATTACGAATTCGTTATACGGATTTAACGAATTACGGATATAACGAAATAAATTCATTGGTCAATAGGACTTCTCCATAACCGAGTTTTACTATACTTTGATTAGAATACTACCGGTAACACTTGAAAAACACTTTCCTGAATATCAGTACAGTCTTCGATGTTTGACACTGTTGCATCCCATTATCTATATATAGACATCGTTGTTCCACGGTAATGTCATAACTCCGCCTACTTTGATCTTATTGGACAAGGGTCAGTCAAAACATTACGTAGAAACTTTTCTGGGGTTAACGCCCATTAAACGCCTCTACATTTTTCGCTGTAAGAACAAAACAATAGAGAGTACAACTTTTGGTTGATAAACAATTAAACGATTGCAAAAAGAAGCATCAAAAACCTCCAACATAGTCCAACATTATGGCAAATCTTTGACATTAAAAAGAAAAAAAATAACAAGAGGCACAGGGGCCACATCGCTCACCTGCGAAACAATAGCCTAAACTCTGATCAAAAGAGCATTAAAGTATCAAAACAACTTGATAACTAAGTACTGTAAATCTTGCTAAAAAATTAATATCTGCCAATTTTTATCCACATATTTTTTTTTTTTTAAATACTAAGCCCCTTTTGTTGTTGTTGTACATGTAAGAAGATTTTTCTCTATTCCTATACCCCCCCCCCCATTTTATTGCCCCACGTTTCTCTAGAGAATTATGGTTTCATCAAACTTTAATCTGCACAACATGTGCTTTCACACAATTTGCTGCTTTTTGGACTGAAAACTTTCCCAGAGTATTTTTAAAGATTTTCTTTATATATTCCTATGTAAAACTTCATCTCGTCATTGCGGCCCTGCCCTAACCCCAGGGACTATGATCTAGCAAACTTGAATTTACACTACCTGAGGATGCCTCCGCACAAGTTTAAGCTTTTCTGGCTTAATAGTTTTTAAAAAGAAGTCACATTTCAATTACATTCCAGTCAGATTTCAGTTGACTGAATGGCAGAGATTCATCCTGTGTTACCATTTGTAGATGACCTATTGTATTTCTATTACTAAAATGTTACTTTCATGGTTAACTACAAAAAAATTAAAAAGTCAAATTTTGGAGTACTTTCTGAAACGATCGGAAGTTATGCCGGATAAAACAATATAATTTAATCACATGTACATGCATAGGTCTGTCATTCCACAAAGTTGCTTTGTTCAGTTCTTCATCGTTTTTGAGATCTCGTGGACACAAGGTTTTTTTGTCACGGGACAGAAAACTGATAAACGGAAGTGCTCAATAAAAATTAGAGTTAGTAGTTTTTGAGATCTGGAACAAAATTTGTTTTAAAAAAGTTACCTGGAGTATTTGAGATATCTCACCGGAAGTAAAATGTTTTTTGTTTATTTTACATCGCACAGACGACACATTTAAGGATTTATCCTATCAGATTCATTCTATGTAAAATAAATTAAATACATATAAAAACATTTTTTTTAAATACTTCCCGTGACGACTGGGAATTGCGAAGATCAAAACGAAATAGTTTAAACACATTTATTACTATAGGTATATCATCTCACAAAGTTTAGATCTTCAAGTGTTTGCCGATTCTGGGATCTCGAGGAAACAAGGTTTTTTTGACCCGGGACAGGAAACGGACGACAGGAAATGAATTTTGAAAAACAAAATGCCACGAGATATTATCATTCTATATCATCTCTGAAAATTTCAGGGAAATCTATCCAGCCATCCTTGAGAAAGAAAGAAAGAAACAAAAACATTACAATCACTATAAGGTCTTTTGTTGGAAAGGGAAGACCTTAAATATACAAAAAAAAAACTAAATGAAGGAAACAAAAATACACAAGTATTGAACACAATTCATAAACAAATGCAGCTAAAAGCCACACACATAAGCATAATCCAACAAAACTCAAATCTAATTCATATGGATATAAATAACATATCTTCTAAGAGTCTAATTATTAAGTGAAAAACAAAATCACATGTTTTTAGGCCCTTTACAAGAATTTCTTCTTAACAGTTACCGTAAACACAGTCATTTAGCAGATGCTCAGCTACAGCGTCATGACAAAGTTGATACTCCTCCTGATATAACGAGAATATTGATGTTAATACGCCCATTATGATCACAGTAAAGTTTACTGCATCTAATACACATATTACATGTAAATTGGAAGTTGCTATTAAATTATTTATTAAATTGTGAAAAAAATGGTAAAATTTCATATATCTAGTTACAACAAAACTTAAATACATGAAGTTAATAAGAATATAAAATCAATACCCACCACAGTGGAGACACACTCGGGTCTCCTTATCTGGATCTGACGTACAGCTGTAAAGATGTCCACCTCTCTGTCCACAGAGATCTGTTCCAACACGTTGTATACAACACAGAATGGTCCGCAGCGTGTAGCTCCATCTCTTAAAGAATAAAAATTAGATATTTTCAGTTAATATTTACAATTAAATAATCGTATACACCGGTACCTCCTATACTAACGAGTAAACTTTGATAATATATAAAAATTCACTTATTCCTCCAGTTATGTTGGGGATATATTTTGGATCGTTTTGTATTTAAAGTACTTGTTATTTTGAAATGAACTGCCAATACTCCTAAACCGTACACTAATTCATTGAGTAAATTATCATTAAATTAAATTTCACAGTTTGATTCTGAGAAATATTTTGATAAATTTGATATTAAAATGATGTATATTAGAAAATTGCGTTTCATTTTCAAAATAGTTTATGTCCATGTTTTGCTCAAAATAAAAACATTCAATAAGTTTAATGGAAGTAACCCAATCGATCCAATCATACCACTTTACATCGCTTAATATTACCTCGACAGAACTAGAACCCGTCCCTTTTCGTTCGTCTTTTCAGTTTTGACAGCCTTGACCGCATCCAAAAGAATTCTTTTATCAGAAGTTTTCTGTTTTTCTCTCCATTTTGGGCATTCCAAAACAGTTATGTCCATTTGGTTAAAACCCTTAACACAATAAGTACATAAATTGTTCATTATGTTTGAATAATAATAATGTAATGATGTACGTTGCTGCATGATTCTTTCAGATGTTAACATTATTAGATTGTTTGTATATTAAATACTTTTTTGTTACTTAAATAAAGTTGTTGCATGGATTGTTCTATTCGTATTTTCAAAGTGTTATTTACTTAAGACTTAAGTTCTGCTTTGAAAAAAGAAATACCGTTGGCTGTATATTTAATTTGTTTATTGTGACGTTTGTGGCCTTAGTAGAGGATACGTTCTTAATGTAGAACATTCCGTCAAATTTTGTTTGCCCTTCCGATGGATACCATTTGGATGTCTGTAATAAAAAATTACAACATGTTCCGAATTCAGGGTTCATAGATAGATAGATGGATAGATATAAAGAAACTAGATAAACGATGTTAGAAAAAGACAGCATCTTCCATACAGATTCTATCTCCTTTAGTGGACACAAGAAGACCACAACCCGGGCGTCAAAGTCCTTGATCAGTCTGAGGAAGTCCTCGGTGTTGTCGGGTAGAGGGTACTGGGCGCTGATCAGGGAGTCCTTCTCCATATACGACTGTATACAACACATACATTGAAAAATATATTGTATCCGAGTAAATTTGAACATCATTAATTTATGACAGACACCTCATTTGACTTGCATTGCGTAAAGTTTGTTCTTTAATAAGAATTACTATGCAATAAGATTTGAAAATAATTTTTGTTTATATGTAATATAAAAGATCAACTTAAAATTCACCTTATTATATCAAAATAATTATGTCAAAATCAAAGGTGTATATATGCGTGAAAGTCTACCTGGAGAAGAACTGCGTTGTAGTATGTATTATGACCCTTTATGTAGGACAGATGACACAAGAACTCTTCAACTACGATATACAAAAGTAAAAAAAAAAATAATCTGTAAACGTTTGAAAAAGATGAAATTTATTTCACTCTTTGATGAAAACATTTTTGATTGTTTTCACCGATACAAATTCAATTGTAAATATGAGATAGTTCGTTGACAAATTGGTTTGATATTCTTTACCAGGAAGTACGCTTTGTGTGTAATTAGCTGATATCTGAGCCCGGCCAGAAATGTAATCTTGCTGTGTATACTCCTTTGTCAAGGACAATAACTCCTAGACATGTAGAATAAAAATTGCATACTTTTAAGCTAATCAACTTGACGTTAGAACAAAAGGGTAACAAATGAGTTAGTAATAAACACTATATATAAAAAAGAAAACTAAGTGTAAATCTAAATTTCGATGTTCAGGTGTTTCTACCTCTATATCGGAAGAATATAATTTCTTCTGTTCTACATCTCCGCAATTGGTGTAACAGGAATGTTCTTGGTAGTAACTCAGAAACTTTTCTGTTTTCAAACATTTGGACCAACCACTGAAGGCGTCTCTAAGTGCTAGATATAGCAACCTGTATTGGTCCTTAGAGAAAAGAAAGTTATTTTATAGATACATGTAGGGATACTAATATATTTCAAGAAAATTAAAAAAAACCCATAAATTTACTTGTATAACTTTACATTACGTGAAACGCTTCACAGTTAAAAAGGATTTTGTCGAGGTTATAATTTTGTTCAGATTGTGTTTTTTAAAACAACATAGTTATTATTTCAGAAATGCATTTAAACCACAATAAAATAAGTATAATGAATGTTTCATGAAGATTTTAAATAATCTAAATGTACTTGTTTTAAATATCATTATGTTAAACGGTACACATTTTTAAAAATAAATGTTTGATGAAGTTTGTAAATTTGTTTAGGTTGTGTTTTGTAAAACATCATTCGACGTATTGGGCGAGATATTTGTCACGAGGAAAACATGTTGATCAAGGAAGAGACCCGTGAAAAGACCTTAAAGGAAGACTTTTTGAATCACTTTATTTAAACAAAGACAATAGAGTGCTTTGAAAGAGTGAAAATTGTTTCCTCTAAGTCAAATGTCATTTCCTTGATTTCAAAAAGATTTATTATACTTAATTTTCTTCCAATCAAGATGTTAAATTTCAATACGAAACCTTGATTACATAACATGCTTTATTTTTAAGGAAACTAGCATTCTGTTATCAATCAGTAAATTTAGAAAAAAAACTGGATTAAGGATATTATTTAGAAGGAAATATTATCCCTGCGATAACAAAATCATTTCATGAACATGCACAAATACGGTTTTAAGCAACCAAATAAAAAAGCCTGCCTGCTTTTTTTCTTCAATATCAAATATAACGAGTAACTGCTTTGAAGATTACTTATCAAATAAGCGGCAGGTGAAAATATAGGTTGTAGAAAAAATGTATCGAAATGATATTTAGTTTTAGATTTTTTTAAGTGCAATTAACGACCATAATTTATAATGATTTAATTCTTTCTCAACCCTACAATGAATGCACAGTAATACAAGCAGGATTTACTGCTAATTGAATAACAGTGTCTTTGATAAAAATATTACAAGGACAATCTGGCAGTCACAGCGAGATGGTGGATGTAAAGTAATGAAATAAATAATATATAAATACATATTACCTATGACACAATAAACAAACATTGATATTAATTCATAACTTAATATAAATAGTACCTGTTTAGGAGGGTAACAATTGAAATTGAAAATCCGAGAACACCATTGACAATTGTGTTCGAAGAATGTTATTTGCCCTCCCAAACAAGTATTTTAGGTAATTTTACTAAATGTCCTAATTTTAAAGAAAACTTTACTGATAACGTGAATTCTACGGCTGACCATACGCGCATAATATTTGCGCATGTAGCAGATCGTTGTGTTACCTGTTGTCATGTGTTTTGCCAACGCTAAGGGTTATAGTATATAAATAGTGCCTGTTTGGGAGGAAAACAGTTGAAATTGACACCCCGAGGAAACCATTGTCAACCGACGCAAACCAAAGGTTGACAATGGTTTTCGAGGGGTGTCAATTTCAACTGTTATCCCCCAAAACATACGCTATTTATTTATTATACTGAATGTCTTAATTTTAGAGAATTTGTTTACTACTTTTATATAGAAATGAAATGAATTCTATGGCGAACCGTACGCGCATGATTTACGCGCATGTAACAATTCGTTGTGCTACTTAACGTGGGGGGGGTAATATAACGGATTATCAACTGCGTCTAAACCAATCAGATTTCAGTATTTAACATGAAAGAATAAAAAAAAACAGATTATAAACTGCGTTTAAGACAAACAGAATTCGATATTTAACTTGAAAGTATAATAAAAACACTTGTTGTTAGTGTGTGTGTTACTTTAAAGTGAGGTAAAACTGTAAAATGTTTGTATATATTTTAATTAATAAAAACACCCTACATCTCCCTGAATCATGTTCATTCTGTCCTTCCTCATTGTTCTGACGTACATCGGTACGTTGATTTTACCAGTTCTCTCCCCTTCTCGGTAGAGGGCGTCTAAGGCAATGTACGTTCCGGTCCTACCAACTCCTGCACTAAAATCAAATCAAACAATGAATATTTTTTGGAGATTTTGTTCTGGTAAACCTAACTTTTCAGTTTTTTAAAAACTAAACAACATTGATTGGTAATGTTACTCAAATTCTGATAAGAACAATTGGTTGATAATAAAACAACCAAAACCTTTAACATAAACATTCTGACACAACATACGCAGTATTTGGTATAAAAACATTTGTCAACGTTAAGTGTTTGAAATTTTTATAAGACTTTTTTCAATCCTATTAGTCGTTGTAAATTATGAAATATGTGTTCAATCACTGTAAGATGTATAATACCCACCCCCACCCCCACCCCCCCCCCCCCCCAGAAAAAAAAGTTGTCGTTTGGTATATGTATTATTGTGTTCAATGTAAGGCAAAGTTAATTAACCGGTAAAATGTTTATGAAATTCCAAGTATTTTGTTTTATCTCTTAGACGTGGAAAAATATTAATTGTTATTTTAAAAGTGGCAGTAGTCATTTCTATCTCCTGCTGAGTGCATAAATCCCCCACATTGTTACCTGCAGTGTACCACTGTGTACTTCCCAGCAGAGTTAGCAGTGGCTCTGATCACGTGACGATGAAACACGACCAGACTGAGGGGATCGGCCACTCCATGATCTGACCACGTGGTGAAGTGGAACATCGTCACTTGACGGTCTGTTCTGGTCTACAAAAATGAGTTAAGCTCAAATTATAAAGTATTTAAATAATTCGTGTTTTGGCATATTTTACTTCCGACTTTTCCCTATAATTCTTTATGTTTCTACATAACATGTTTTAATAGAACACAATCGATACCAATATTCATATAGATTTACTTTGTTGCGTTCGCATACACATCCATCATTTTTTAAAGGCTGCCTGGTCCGATTTGACATTAAACTTCGTTATGCTAAGTATGTGTGTAAAATAAGACCTTGCAGAAGGTTTCTCGGTCAATTAAGCCATAAATGATGTACACAAATTTGTTTTTAAAACAGGTGGACACAATCGAGTATCGTGTAATTTTTGCTTCATATCAAAATTCGCCTCTGACGTCGAGGCGGCTATATTTTTATTAAGACTTTGACATTGCTGTAAATAAAAGGTCATAGTTTTGGCACCTCAGAAATAACCCTTTATACATTTTGTTCACTAAAATTTCTGAAGTTGGCTTTGTTAACAAACGATGGATAACATGCTCCTAGAAAAAACTAATCATTCGGGGAAAGTAACCAAACGGTTCCCTTTTCTTTACATTTTAATGATGCATTTTTGTTTGTTTCTTGTAAGGCCATGAAGAATTTTTTCTCTACTTTTCATATTTCGAAGATTTAAAGGAGACCGATTTTACATGTGTAAATAGGCAAAAAAATTTAACTTTTAAAGATTGTTGCTTCGTATGGATTTTTTTTTATACTGTAATATCGTAGACATCGTACGATACAGCTGTAAGGCACTTAAACTCATTTGAGAATACTTTTTTACATTTTAGTTTGGTATTTTCTAATAAGCTGAGACTTAACGTTTGTCGAAAAAAGAACACTTAAAAAAACGAATTTACAGATAAGTGATTATAGTTTTCTTTTTGGAGCCTGCAAATTCATGTACATTTGTAATGCATCTTAAAACAAAATCGGAATTAAAAACGTCTTTAAAAATCCGTTTAAATAATTTATGTTGAATTTTTCCTCATCCCCATTTTTCATGTTTATTAAAGATGAAATCCTTCTTTAGAAACCTTAATTATAGGAATGAAAATTCAAGTAAAAAAATCCCTAAAACAATAATGAAAGCAAGCTTCTTTACTCCAAATTTTTAACAACGCGTTATAAATGATTTACATATTGGGAATTAGAATACATGCTAATTGTTAAAAATGGTTTGACCACCAATCATTGATTGCAATTATAAATGAACTAAATGTGTGAACTAAATGTTTATTTGTTTTGTCAGGGATTTTGTGTATAGTTTTTATTGAAAGTGCTTTCGAATATGGATTCTCAAATTTATGGCTGTCCATTTGCGACCAAGCAGTTGATTAATGTATTTAATGATAATCCAAATGTTTGTGTTAAAATGAAAATTGGAATTCAAACAATACAACTCAAATTTCAGCAAATGTTATGGAAGAAAATGTATAAAAGACAGTACGGTATAATTAAGATATATCGAAGTCTTATGGACAAGTCGCAATATCCGTAATTCGTCTTTTTTTATACAAAAATTAGAAATATTTAAGTATATGAAAGTCGCTCTATATACGCTTTCTGAAAAAAGACTACAAAAAGCACAATGAGAATAATATTAAAATATTTTGTTTGAACCATAAAGGAATCAGATACAGATTAAGGGGGATGTGCGGCCATCTTGTACATTTGAGGATAAGAATGTAATCGTTTCTTGAACTGGCTTATTTCAGCCCTAGTTTCAAGAGCAACAAATATGAAGTTCTACATATCATTTTGTTTGAAAAGTATGCATACAAGAACAGGACAATGCCTCTTTAATCTATCAGAACAGCTGTCAAACTGCGCAGCTACAGACTTATTTGAATCTAATGGTTTTTGAGACCCATTTTAAGAATAGGGTGCCCTCTTTAACGACAAAGTTACAACTTAAATAAGCAATCTTAGACTTTTTCTCAACATATGGTTGTAGATAGGACACTAGTGAATCCCCTTGATATTTTTTCAGACTTCTAAATCTTCAAAATAATGCTGTAGCGGCGCAGTTCGACAGCTCTTTTAATTTACTAAAAAGGCATTGTTCTGTACTTGTATGAATAATTTGCATACAAAACAACATGTAGAATCTCATATTTACTGCATCTGTGTCTTTTGGCAAAAGTTTTAGTCAGTTTGGGGCAGAACCAAGCCAGTTCAAGATATGTTTACATTCTTATCAAATATACAAGATGGCCGCACATCACCCTTAAAGATGTGTGGAAGAAAGATATATAAATGCATATGTTTTTAAATTGGTTATGTTAACTGTAGAGAACTTAGTTATAGCTTTAAACAAGACTCTATATCAATTTGCTATATTAGTAGAACGCTATATCTGATTTTTTTTTATAACCGTAGATTTATTACAGGGATTTTTAAAAAAGAATTTGGCGAGAGTGATTTCATTCCCTGCCTGCTTCTATAAATTTGTTATGTTTTTAAATCAGATTTCATACACGTCACTATAATGCTAAGAAATACGTGTATCAGACTGGTTCGTTCTTCTTCAAAATCTCATTTCATTGGTGTCTTTAGACCTAAAGGGGCGTTATGGGGCTGAATTTGCTTGTGCCAATTAAGTTTGTGTCCCCTTTACTGACATCTACCAATTTCTTCAGGGGTGTGTGTTAAACGTTTTGAGCATACATCATCATTTTGAAACAAAATAAACTTTATTCTCCCGTTGAAAAACTGCATGCGAAGAAAACATTACTGATCGCAATGTGTCGTCATAGGATCATGTAAAAATCGAATCGGCGCGTGTAATTGGAAAAGTTAAAGTCAAAGTAAGTAAAATATTCACAATGCTTTTTTTCTTGGTATGAAGATAATCAAAATTGTGTAGCATTTATTTCAAAAGGATTGTTTGTTTTCCCTAAATTTTGATTAGATTTAATACGTACAATATTATGTAAAATATTGTCATAATTCATTTTGTTTTACTACATGACTCATATCATGTATTTAAATTTTTTTTATTTTTTATGCACAGGGCATTGATGGAACTTTGCTTCAGCTACAACACTTGATCACTTTTAAATTCAAACTTTAATGGAAAATATAAAAACAAAATTTGATAAAATCATAAAAAAGTAAAAAAACAAATAGTTGGTAGTTTGGTTAGTATTGCGTTTATGCTTCTTTTTTATTATAAAGATTTTGTGTTGTTTTTTATTTCATAATTATTACTTAGACATTTCTATTATTAACAATCTATATGCAAACATTACATGTACTAAATATAACATACTTGATGTCAGTCTTGTTTTAAAAGATATCCCATATACTATTAACGGCAATTTCCATGAATAACTCACACTTCTAACATTTTATATTAATGCTGACGTTTTACCGATCTGTTGTGTATCTTGAATCGCCTGATGATGTACTCAGCGTATCTTTTCTCCTCCAGATGTCTGACTGTCAGCGTACCTCCCTGTAGTTTGTCGTTAATATCTGGCCAGTACTGGGCGCACTTGTTCTGTCATTATGAAAAATATAAATGGAAAGCGTAAAAAAGAGTGCCAATATCCCATTATATGTACATTATCCAGTGTCTTTGTCTGTGATAAACATCGATTTTGTACTATATAACCCATAATACAAATGACGCCAAATTGAGGCGCCGGCGGGGTTTGCTTATTTATATATAAAGATTTAATCGTACGATGGCCTAAAATTATATAAATATAAGTAATAAGGAATCATTCTTTGAATATTATGAGGTGATGATTTCGGTCGGGGCGTGATCAAATCTATCATAAAGCCCTTCGGGCTTTATTGGATTTGATCAAGCTCCGACCGGAACTATCACCTCATAATATTCAAAGAATGATTTCTTATTCCTTATAAAACAATGCAACATTTAAAAGCCCAGAACAATAAATCTATTAAAAATCAAAGTGGCCCTTAGCTATTAGGATCATGGTAGGCCTTTTGCATCAAAATATATATCTTGAAGATATAGGTACACAAGAGGCCCACAGGTCTTGGCGGTCACTTGCTCTTCGGTCATAGCCCTAACATCGAGCTTTCAGTATATACTCTAATATAGACTCCTCTGACTGTTACCTATGCTTTTATTATTTGATGCCTCCTAAAATAAATTCAATACAGTTTGTGCATGAGGGTTGAGGAATTTATATATCCTACCCCCAGGGGCCAAACATTGTTATTATTTTGTAAAATACTTGCTGGCCTTTAATGGTCAATCTTTTATAATATTCCTAATATTCACACTTTTATTAATAAAGCAGATAGCATGTATACAAATATTGCTACAAGCATACAACGCGTGAAATGAAAGTATTTAAGATAAATCTAAAATTGTAAAAATTCTCAACAGACGACTCAAGACGACCAACAACAATTGGTTACCTGATAGACTTAAGTGACATACAACCCAGGCTTACAAAATGGCTATATTTGTCACCCACCAATAAAAAGCCACAACCTCCGCCTTATAAACAGGTTGTTTCACATCTTCGAAGATAACATAGTGGGCACAATAACAATATATTTAGTTTATCTCCATCGACTGTGAAAAAATTATTACAAATATTATGTTATATAATTTCACTATGTGGCCATATTGGCCTTACCTAGGGGTCTAAACCCCTGACCCAGGCGACATGTATTTCAAAATTTAGGTATATGGTTCCATGGGTATCATAATTATGCATTTAGTTGTCTTCAGATATATATAGGAGTGGGGAAGGTTTTCTAAGATTTTATAAATTCCACTATGGAGCCGTATTAATCCCCAACCTAAGGCCTGAACAACTGACTGAATGGCCATAAATTTCAAAATATTAGTAGACATTTGCATTAAAATCCTAAATATTTATTTAGTTTTCCTTAAAATTTTAACGGAAATAAAGAAGTATATTTCTTCATTTTATACATTTGTTACTGTATGGTCATATTGGCCCCACTATAGGTTTTGAACCACTGGCGCAGGAACCATTGATTTCCCAGTTTTGGTAGAGGACTTCATGGCAATGTATGCACTATTTTTTTTCTCAATTGTGTGGAAGTAGAAAAACATTTTTTTTTTAAAGTATCTTTTGTTTTACACATTATGCGCCGCCGATGAGACTCCAGGGTTGTAAGACTTTTACAACTCCTCGTATCCTAGAGATGCTTCAAATTAAAAGTAAAAGCAATTGGCCTTGCCATTTAAAAATATGTTAATAGGCGACTCACGACGCACAGACGAATAGGTCGCCTGAGTGACTCGTGTCCTAAAAAAGACGGAAACTCAATTTTTGATTGTCAAAGCGGCAATGTTTCTTTTATGCTATTATAAACGAATGAAAAATGTATATATTTTGTGTTCACCTTTGTTCCCTCTGTTAAATTGGTCAAACAGACAATGTTACAGACTTCCTCCTGCCAAATCATGGTCCATAAATCTGCTATTGTTTTTGGTTTGGGACCTTGTAAAGAAAAACAAAATAATAAGTAAAAATTTAAACATTGATTAAAACTGTGAATGAAAAGTCCATTATTGGAAAAGTTACCCTGGGTGGCAATATATGTCCGCCTTTCTTTAGTATCCTATCAAATAAAAAAAAATCTATTAAACTCTAATGAAATATTGTTAAACAAAGCTTTTATTAATTAAAGTTCATGATTTATTCGTTTATATGAAACACCAAAAATCAAATACTTGCTTCAATGTAGTTAGCATTAATGTACCCCCCTTGATCGCTGGTCACGTTCTTTAATATGACTCTCGAGTGATCATCTAGAACCAGAAAAAAAAAATCCATATATTTTATGTTCATTTTACTTTTAACATTATCTGAATCAGTTAAAATACGTACATGGGAATATGGTAGTGTATCTATTTTTAATTTTGTTTTCCGGTTTCTTTCCCTCTGTGCACGGATGGAGCTCACCTCGAGGTATGTCCTGTAATGAACATGTTAGACATTTTTTACTGTCTAAGATAAAGTATGTGTTCAACAATTTAGAAAATGTAAAAAAAAGTTAAAAGTCAGTCATTGAAAGCAAACAATCTCACATGGTATTCACTCTTAAACCCAGCGTTTTCATTTGTAGACATGTTTGTAATCTGTGCTTTCATATTCCTGACAGGTATGTTCTTATTGGTTGGAGGACCCCGTTTTGTTTTCTCAGGCAAAGCATATGTAGTCTCTTCAATGCCATTAGTGTTTGATCTACAACCTATCATGAATAGAAATTAACAATTTTTAAGTGTTTTTCTGT
Organism: Magallana gigas; assembly: GCF_902806645.1. Lineage (NCBI taxonomy): Eukaryota > Metazoa > Mollusca > Bivalvia > Ostreida > Ostreidae > Magallana > Magallana gigas. The sequence goes on along the minus strand of NC_047560.1, from coordinate 962,400 downwards.
AAAAAATATAATACTGCACCATCCTTTAAAATATTGAAACAAAACATATCTTTTTAAAAATAAAAACTAAACAAACAGATACGTTTACTTACTTTGTAGGTTAGGGAGTTGTTTATTCGGGTTCTTCTTATCAATAAGCTTTGCTTCCATCATAAATGACTGTCGTTTTGTCATTTTTGTTGATTTTCGTTTAAGGCTAAATAAATTGAGTGGAACAAAGAATAGGGTATAACTTTTATAGATACCTGCGGTCCACATTCAGAACAACTAAACAGAGTTTAAGAATAAAATGTTAAATTAACTGAGTGTTACATATAAACTTGGGATAATTGCCTTTTTCCTTTATTTATGAGTGTTTCAAGCATACCGTATTGCGAAAAACGCCACTATAACTCCGATAACTACAAACAAGGATGCACCAACCGTTCCAACAGTACCGGCAACATTGATCAATGAAGGATTCAAAGGTTCAAAAGAAACTGAATCAAATGAGAAAACAAAAATAACATTTAGGCATTAATGCGTTTTGTTAGGAAATTTATCTGAAACAAAATATATGAAAAGAGACACAAAAATCATACAGGTTCCCACAAAACAAATGCTTGCCGTTTTAACAACCTACGTAACAGCTGTCGTAGATTCTGTTACATTCCTGGTTATTAAAGGGTGTGTTGCATTATTACTGGAGTTTGCAACATAGAAAACTGTTAGATATACAATACTCTTAGACAATAGGAGTCAGTGTTTAATCTAATCTGCAAGGTAAGGTTCAATAAGCAATGCATAATTTGATAAGAACACACACTTAAATATAATCTACTTTATTTCTAATAAAGGTATTTGGTTTCCAGCGGAAGAGCCTACGTTTTTTTTCAGTCATCATGTATTTTGTATTGCATTTATGGTTTAGACAATGTCTTGTTTGATTTCCTATAAACTTTTAGGGTTAATGTGTAGTCATCGTAATTTTTTGCGGTGTACAAGTTTTTGTAAGTTTGCTTTCGGTCGGAGGTTTTCGCCTATAACGATTATTAATGACAATTTTAATCTGCAACAATTCTCATAAATTAAATTTTCAGCACTGATGAACGTCATTTACCACTTTGGCCAAGAGAATACCCCTCGACAAAAACCAACTCTGGTCGCCAGCGGGTATTACTAATATATTTTAATGGTTTATAGAACTCTGTTGTAAATGTAAAATTGACCCTCAAATTATCTAGATTTTGATTTTTAAGGCTTTGAAGCGATTATTGTGATAAATTTTTGGTTAGAGTTGTTGACTTCGGCCAGGGCGACTATGGAGGGTAATCGTGTACAAAAATCCAGATCTGTAAAATTGTAACTTGAAGTATGCAATCGTGTTGATGTGTAAACCTGTGTATGAATGTGTGTTAATCTGATCGTGTAACCTATAAATACTCGGGCATAAACACTCTCAAGTTGACTCCGCAGACCTTCAATGTAATTTTACCTACAGGTGAACATTTTCCACTTTAAAAAAATACTGTTTTTTACATGTTACCTATCACTATTATACGAATTTTTCTTAGGCGACCGGGATTCAAGCTTCAAGTGACGAATTGTGAATTGTACAGGTGAACATTTTCAACTTAAAAAAAATACTGTTTTTTACATGTAACCTATCACTATAATACGATTTTTTCTTAGGCGACCGGGGTTCAAGATTCAAGTGACGAATTGTTTCCCCTCTTGTGCTTAGATTTACGATTCATTTTTAAAATCATGGATTGTATTTTTTTTCTGTTTATTTTGTAATTTACAATACAATGGGACTTTATATATTCGACGCCAGATATCCAGACGCTTCAGTTAACGGATGATTTTATTTGAGAACAGATTTTTTATACGTTATTTTGTCTCATTTATCCCGAATCTCGCGTTCCGGATCCAGGCGGTCTATATTTGATGAATCCCCGATCGAAAATAACGTCTGTCAGTTGAGTTTTACCTTCTGTACGTTCTAGACCCTAGTGAGTACGTATAGACACTCCGACTTCCCAAATCAAATTACCGACAGTGCTGTTAGAATAAGATTAGAGATTAGGCTCGCATCACTGCACGTGGCCTGTGTTTTTTAACCTGCGCACCTGTCAATTGCCATCGCTGTTTTAAATAATCTTTTATTTCAAAGGAAGAATGTGCTATTATCAAGAAAACTTATTTTTTTTTTTTACATATCTTTGTGGTTTATTAACCGTATTCAAAGTTATTTTAAATCAAATTGAATCATTTTAATTTATCGAAAAAACATTGATGGATCTATTTTATCAATGAAATTGAATTTTTAAAATAAGTTAATAAATGAATTTAAAAAAATTAATCATAAAGTATTGTGAAAAGTACCGTGTCAAGAAATAATAAGTTATAAAACATTTTGGGTTTTCGGATGACCATCATGTCTGTATAAAAACTCAAACACAATTAAATTAAAACTCTTAAAACTTTCAATGATTAAAGACGATATGTTCTAGCACTGCAATACTTATTCAAATTTGAAGGAAGTTCATCGTATGGATATATATGATAAAAAGGACATATATTGATACGTTGTAGGTAGTGAAAATGAAAATACAAGATTTTAAATAAAAACATCCTTCCAATGTTTGCAAATTACCCCTGACAAAGGGAACAACCTCATAGTCTTTCTATTTTAACGAAACTTCTAAAAAGGTCTAAACCAAAAAGTCTTTAAAACCACACGACCTTTTCTCCGAAATCAAGGAAAAAGGACTTACCCTTCAAATGAGGTGTCAGTATGGGCCAACATACTTAAGTCTTTAACTTTCAAATGATCAAACATTTGTTGATTTACTTCAACAAAAAATGTCAATTTTAAGAATTTCCCAGACTTAATGGCTGTTGAGTTTAATATTGGACGGAAGGCCCAGTCGTTACTTGCAAAGAGAACACTCTAGCTTAAAAAGAAATTCAATTTTGACTTCATTCACACATTTTCTTTTTTGCTGTTTTGGAAAAATATTGGAAAGAAAATAAAAGATTGTGTCAATGCTTGTTTATTCTCTTTTTTGCTAAAGTCCCTATAAAATCAATCCTGTTGCTTTACAGGTATATTCAATTTGGAAATTTTTTCCCGTTGTTACGCAATTTGCTTACTGTGTTGCAACGTTGTGATGTGACGAGATTAGGCTCGGTGTATATATGTTCACTTGATTTAAAAAAAAAAAATCTTTGCATGAAAGTAAAATTTTATGTTTTGGTTTACATTGATTAAGCTTATTTGATTACCTTTGGTTGTAATTTGTTCATTGGATATAATCATAGAATATACAAATATTTTTGGCTAAATCAAATTTTTGAAAAGAATAGATTTAATATGGAAGTTCAAACAATTGGTTTGCTTATGACACACAGTAACTCATTACTTTACCATCTACTTAAAAATGCTGAGGTTTTATTGAAATAAAAAGAATGCTTAACAATGAAAATATTGACCTAGTTACTTTTAAAGTTTTTTTTAATGAAAAATATAAGCAAAACGTGTAAAAGAGGTTCGTTCCTCTGCTTTTTTGGTAGCCATTTAGGGTCACCTCTTTTCTAGAAATTATGCATTATGTATGGATTCTACCCATAAATTCAAATTTTTACTGCCAATTAAACAATCTTAAACAAAATAGTAATGGTAAAATTACATATTAACAGAGTTTAGTATGGGATTATATTTTGTGGCAGAAGGTTTTTAGAAGAAAATGAACATTTTTCATAGCTTAGTTGTTTTAGAGTACCGTCAATTTAGCTTCCTTGTTTTCAGTGCAAACAAAATTTCCAGATAGTTTGTGTATTATGATATCTTCATTTTGTTTCGAAAAACAAAATTATACAATTTGCAATATTTCTATCGACACATATTAACAAAATTACCTTATATCTCATAAAAGTCAAGGAAAAATTAATCGCAACTTTTGCCTAAAATCAGCTTATTTCATGGCATATTTCAAATTTTACATTATTGAACCATACTTTTTGGTGTATTTTCTGAATTTTAAGATTTTTATGACTAGTTTATCATAGTGTGAGAAATTTTTTTTTTAAATAATCTTATTACATGTTAAATTTGTAATGGATAGAATTAGCGTTTAATCAGTGCAAAAAGGTCAAAATATCAATTAGGTGAAAAAATTGTAACATTTTTCTTCTTGATAATTTAAGTTTTATTTATTTTATAAGTATAAACTTGTATTTGGTGCCATAGTTCATCCTGTTAATAAAATATAGAGAGAAAAACGATTTATGTACAATCTGCACTTTCAGTGCAGAAAGTTCATATTAAATACACCACAGAGCCAAATGAAGCATATTGACCCAAAAATTTTGTTTTGAATTTTGGTTAAGCTATGTGTGTTGATTTTTAAAAAGTACATTAGAAAAAAAACTTAAATATTTAAAACTTAACTTTATTTATTTTACAACGATTGATTTGCAAGTTCTACAACTTATATTAATATCTCTCGTTGGCACTTACAGACTTTTGATCGCAGGATCCAACGACCTTTAGTGCCACTGTTCTATTGTTTGTTTTTGTATGTAGGGTTTAAACTATTACCAAAAAAATCAAACATTATAAGCTCTGCAAAAGTTACCTATGGTACAGTTATCAGCAGTCAAACCTGCTGCACAAACACACAATCCGTCTGTTGGTCGACACGTGTCTGATTTACAGTTTGGTGAACATACCCTGGAACAGTTTTTGCCAAAAAATCCTTCCGAGCAAGCTAGATAATAAAACACAAATGGGATCATAATTGATAGGAAAGAAAAAAAATCTACAGCGGCGAAACCATTGATATAATTTAAGTTAAATATGTTGAAAGCGAAAAAAACGATAAAAAATATTGTCATAGTGTTCTATTAAAGCTACCATGGTCAATTAATTTTTGTGGTGTGATATTTGTAACTTATTCAAAATTTAAAACCAGGAAAGTGCATCATTACAGGGATGACATTTATAAGTTATATTCCTTTCTTGTTAAGAATATGTAAAACTGTCACAGTTTAATCTTATAAGGCTAATATCAAATAGTATTTTCTTTAGGGTTAAGTAGTTTAAATTGAATATTACACCAATTTCAAACCTAACCTCACACTCAAAACAAAACACAAACATACAAACAAAACGCTTTCAATCATTTTAATTTCTGAGGATTTTCGAAATATTGCGTTGCAGTAAATATCAATAAAACAAGAAAGACCCAAAACATAATCAATGAGGAAAATTATAAAAACTTACATTGACACAGAAATAACAGGATATTTTGAAACGATGTGTCCCCGTTTGATTAAAAGGGAAAGTTAATAAAATAATTTACACTAAAATACCATTATAAATCAGGTTCCCAATTCATAATTGCAACAAAAAAATTGCATTTAATTCTGTGAAAAAAAGGAATCGACTGCACCCTAAACTTTTAGACCATGAGATCTGATTAAAAATTAATTCACTACTGTTCTGGATCGGGACAGTTCGCCATATATACCAACTTTCAAGCATTCAACAATGTTTTATATCAACATAACTAATAAATAGATCTTACAATTATTACAATGTGTTCCTACAAAACCGTCCAGACAGCCATTCATGCACTCTCCACTAACATGGTCACATCGATCCTTGATTAAACAATGTTTGCTACAACGTTTGATGCAGCCAATTCCAAATTGCCCATCCGGACACTCTATCCAAAGAATAATAAATTCGTTACTTTAGCAGTATTTTAAGACTCAACGGTAGTCATTAAATGCAAGTAAGTAATAAGTTTAAATGATCGTTTCGATGTTGTTTTTTTTTTTTGGTCAGATTGGCTTTATATTTACCTTTGTTGCAGGCACTGTCTGTAGTATATCCCGGGCTACATCCCTTGTCACAGTGTCCAGTCTTTTTGTTACATGGATAATCATATAAACAGTGACCACTACACTTGTTGAGACAGTTATATCCATAGGTTCCATCGCTACACTCTGTAATCATTTATATTATCGATAAAGAATGAGTGTCCTTAATAACAATGGGTGAATAAAATGGCATTATCAATGCGATAAATGTATAATTGACTTTATCCTGAAAGGTTGTTAGATATAGTTATGGGATATCACAAGTTTTACCTTTGCTACATGTAGTCCCTGTCCATCCTGTAGCACACCCTTCGTCACACTGACCAGTAACGTGATTACATTTCATGTTATCTTTACAATGTCCTCCACAATGTTGACTACAGTTAACACCGTACCATCCCTCGCCACATTCTGTTACATAGAAAACTTGCAACATGATTAACCTAAAGGTCAGTTATGATTGAAATGATGCATGGATTCAAATTTATAAATTTAACTACCAAGCATGTACATCGTCATCTTACTTGTATTGCAATATGTCCCAGTCCATCCAGGTTTACACATGAAACACACTCCACTCTGTATGTGACACGTGCTATCTTTACAGTTGGTTGGACAAGGAGTGTCACAGTTACTGCCGAAAATACTAGCATTTTTACATCCTAAATCAAAAAAAGATATAAAATCCTCAAAACAAGGGTGTCTCCTTATTCATAGTGAACGCTGGTAAAATTTAATGATATTGGGATCAACAATTTACTCATGTCAGCACTTTGAAGAGTTAATAATTTCAAAAGCGGATTATAAAAAAGCGTACACTGATCCAACCCATGTTATATACGAGGACAACTTCGGTAGATATTGAGTTCATTCCGTATAATTTAATTTCCTGTAATTTACCGTATAAATCGAGTTTTACATATAAAAAGGAAAATAATTTCTTCAAAATTCAAACGTAACGTCAAGCGGATTAGTACTTTTTTGACGTCGGTGCATAGAGACGTGCAAACCAGGTTGTACAAGTTTAAGTAATTGTTTCTGTCCAGTTTTGTTCAAATGGTGCGTTACAGCCATAATTGAATTATTGAATTAATTTTCAAATTGTTTACGGATTATTCCGTTTTTCCCTATTACGACAAAGCGCACACGGCGGGTGTGACCGGTCAGCAAAGGACGCTTACTCCTTGCTTATATCCTCGCAAACGAAGTTTAGGGGGGTATACTGGTTTCACCCTGTCTGTCTGTCTGTCTGTCTGTCCGTCTGTCTGTCTGTAGACGCAACTGTGTCCCCCTATAGAATTGTTTACTACTGCATGGACCAGTCTGAAAATTTGTACATATGTTGATCACTATCTAGAGATGTGCACCAGCATTTTTTTAAAGATCAGACAAGATTTAATGATTTTATGACAGTTTTCAGTTTCCTTATTTTATATATTGTGCATTGATGTTGAAAAGTAAGGGAGGTAATCCTTACAGATTTTATGAATTAATTAATAGTATTAAATACTCTTAGATATATTGATATAAATACATCCCGATGGAGGTTTTTTGTCTTTATGTCTTAACTAAAATGATTTTTTATAAGTATTCTATCAAATGACAATGCACAATGTTTGTTTGTCAATGATACATTCTTAGGAGCTACTAAGACCATCAAAGACACGTGTGGCTGAATTCATTTGTCCAAAGGGGGCCATTATCTGAGCCATGGTTTAGATGGAGCATGTGTTTAGGGAAAAATAAAAATCTGTAAAATGGGCGGTGGTTTTGGGGCTATTTTAAAACTGTTTCATGTAAACCAAAAGTGTCTATCATTATAAGGAAATAAATAATATCATTATTGATAAAGAAGTTAACTATTTTTAGAAGTTGTTTAAATTTATTTGTCAAGTAAATTGATGAAGTGACCCTATAGGGCATTAATTTAAATGAAATTCAAAATTACTGATATGATTGTAGTGTTTTGGCAATTTTAAACTTGTTTGTAATATTAAACTTTCTTTTTTACATATTTTTACATAGTATAGTAAATGTTTTTGGAGTTTATTAAATCTAACAAGCTCATCAAAGAAAATCATAGTCCTATCAGATCAATTTTCTGATATGGAGTTTTACTGTACCGTAGGAGAAAGTGAGGAAAATTTGAAACAACTAACTGCATCTGTCAAAACTCTTATAGAAAGATATTCAAAGTCTTATCAACAGCAGAGCATTGCTTGGCAACCGGTATTTCCATTTACTGCAAAGAGAGAGGTTATTGTCATTTTGTTGGTTTTTCTTTAAATCAATTAAATTAAAAAATATATATCATTAGATACATACATTTGTAAATGTATTACTGTTACACATATGCATTTATAGTGAAATTCTGACAATTTTGATATTAAAGTTTTCTTTGTTAACTAGTTATTTTACAATTCTAGATTTTTTTATTGTTTGTATGTGTTCCAACCCTTTATTATTCAATTCAATTGTTCGTCCAATTTGAAATTAGCCTTGCGGGGGTATTAGTCCCATTAGGACAGTTCTAGTTTTTTTTAGAGGTCCGTGTTTGCCCTTCTCCTGTTTTTTTTTTCTTATGGACTTTTGATTTTGAAAACTGTACGTTATCACCGTATTTCATGCATTAAAAATCTTAAAATCATGAATATTCAGCCATCAGCTTTAGAGGAGTTTAAATGACAATTTAATTTGATCTTTATTTTAAATGTATAAATATCGTAGCTTTATAAATACAGAGTTCAGGGGAAAACAAGGGATCAATTTTGCCAGTGTCAACAAATTGTGCCCTTATCCCCCACATACTAGTTCCTTTTTTAAAGTATGAGTAATGATTCAAAACAAGTTGCTGTCCTTTAAAAGAATTGCAATACGTGGACCATATGCATCTAACGGAAAATTGAACGCCTTCAGGTTATTTGAGATTCCAATTACTCTAAACCACTACTTTCATATAATGACACGTACATGGGAGACATCCAATGGCAAATATGTTATGGTGAATACTAGAAACAGGCCTAACTATTGCTCAAAACCACTGTTGTACGTTGTGTCACGTAAAACTCGAAACCTTTTTACCTCAGAAGTTAAAATGTTGATACCTTTAATATAGATATGAACTATATGAGTGAAAATGACATGTATTGTATTAAGCATTCGGCAAAGTTTACTCATAGCGTATCCATTACACATCGCACTACTTTGCTAACTATGCAGTGACAGTTACATGTACATTTTTTTTAATTTTTCTTGAGATTTAAACTTTAATACAGTAACATAATTTTCTAATCATGTATACAGTCAAATATTTAATCAATCATGTTTGGCTTTCGATGCATAAAAGTTTAGTCGTAAGTACATTAGCCTTGCCTAAAAGTAGAAATAAGCTATTTTGGAAGACAACAAAACATCGCGATTTATGCTATATATTTAAAGCATGATGTAGTTTCAGTATAACATGTGATTTTGACTGTTGATATCAAATGTTGATAATTTCTTTTAAAGAAATACTTTGCTTTTGTTCTGTTTACCGACACCTTTATAATATCAGCGCCCTTAATCCATAACATGTGTTCGTTGACGATCCCAATTCAGATAAAGACGTGTTTTACCCTGGCCTACCCATAATTCCGAAAATGGACAAGCTGAGTTTTCCACATCACATCCGGTTTTAACTCGCACATATATTTTCTGCGTGGACCTCAGGAACCATGCAATAAAATGAGTTGACATAAACATGACAGACTAACAGTTAGTACAGCTGACTGTCTTGACTTCCTGGTATATTGATGGCCCAATGGTCATTATTTTGTCACATGGTTAGTAAGTGGTTATGTTGCTTTCGAAATCGCCGACCCTACTTAACACCGTTTGAATGGAGTTGTACTAATTAAAAAGGATAGGTTATTGGTCACACACACACACACACACACACACACACACACACACACACACACACACACACACACACACACACACACACACACACACACACACACACATATATATATATATATAAACATAGTCACCTTGTACTATGACTTCGCATAACTCAGTGTAGACATTGACGACTTCATATCCTTCTGGGTAGGTAACTCCGTCCAATCGTTCGCTGTAATATATGACGTAACGTCCCTTCACTGTACATATTTCAGTAAAGTTTAGGGGAGGTAACTGAGGTCCATCCTTGTAACACAGAGTGGAGTCCTTTATATCAGCAACTGTTGATACATCGTAGTTTGATACATAGAGCGAAAACCCTGCAAATCGTCCTCTTTGACGGTTGACTGCAAGTAACATGTTCACATCTATTAATTAAGAATTAAGTAATGATATTGTTGTGAAGAGCTGTCTTAAATCAATGGATTTTACTTATTTGCCACATGGTTGATTTAACTTATCAATACCTCATGTATTTTTAAAATATTCTTTTTTCTTTAAATGATATTGACTTTATACCAGACAGTTCCTTTTTATAAACTAAATTATGTAGATTTATGGTAGTTGTTCAAAACAATCAATTTATTTTCGCATATGGAATATTGGATAAAAAAAATAATTTGTTAGTAAATGACTTTGAATACGCGTAACCACAACAAGTCCAATGATCAATAATACTTATTGTGGCATGTCAAATTGGCTGCATGTTAGGATCTATAAACAGGGCATTTTTAATGTTTGCACAATAAAGAGCGACATATAGAATAATTGCAATTTGTGCCAACATAACTAGGATATTTGTTGATATAAAAATTGCATACCTATATATTTTATAAACCATATTGTCGTTGTAAATAAGAACATTGCTGCGTGTTGACTTTTGGGACAAAAATTATTATATCTATAATTGCAGACATCAGAAGAATCTGTATTGAGTCAGATAAAACATTGCACATCTATACATCATAATAATGCATACCTAAACCGCCGTAGTTTTTGAATAGTATGTTTATACTGTAAATGCTGTATACACCTCCAAGATCCACCTTCCACCACACCATCTTGTCATCAGAGGTAGAACCTATAACTATTGTCCGCATACATGTCTCTAGGTTTCTGTCAACTGCGTTACTGGCCTCAAAATATGGTCCTGCATAGGTTTTTGACTGAGTGGCAACTTTTTTGTACGATATATCCTCTAGATACAATGAATTGTATATAAGTCAATGTTGTGTGTTTCATGTTTATCGTATATATTGAATATGACCCTTCACTGGTGTTCTGTTTACCGCCTGGGTTACATATAATTAATAAAAGAGTACGCCTCCTAATTTTTAAATTGCCGAGTCAGGGTATTTATTTGACAGACGGGGGTTGAATTTAAAGGCAATCTTGTCGCGTCCATGAACAATATAGAACATCGGGGTGCAGGCAGTATAATGTCCTATAGCGGTGCAACAACGCAATGGCATTTTCATGGGGAGTTGGGTCGTTAATTTTTTTGTTCTTCATCTAATATTTTTAATTGTAATGTTCGTGTACGGCTAGGGGAAAAAATCCCTATTCTTTAGAGGAATTTTTGTACATAAAAAGTAATTAGTGTGTCCACAACAACTGAGGCATTAAAATAGAATTTTATTTGTATTCAAAACTGTTTATCCTATTTTATGCAGACGACAATGTTATTATAGCTGATTTTGCTAACAATTTATATTTTGCTTTTAATGAATTTTTAAATGTTGTGATAAGTAGAAACTCTCTGAGAATATTAGAAAAACAAAATTGTTGTATCTTGTAATGGTCGTCAATCCCAATATAACTTGTTAAAAGAGTTAAGAAATTCAATTATCTTGGTGTGATTTTTTCAAGAACAGGTTAATTTTTTTAAGCCATAAAAAATTGTTACGAGAGCTTGCACAGAAATCCATTACATACTGTAGAAGCAGTTATTGTAGTTTGTGTAACTGTAACAAAATTGGCGATGCATTTAATTTGATCTTAGACATTAGAGAGGTTTAATATGCAGACAAACGAGTACGCGTACTTGCATGTGTAGGTTACAAGCTAGAACTACGCGTACCAGCTCACACTACAGATGTACTTGTCTTGTTTAGCAGTTGTAACGTGTACCTGTACGTGTAAATGTTTAATGTGATTATAGATATCCTCTCCAACTAATCTGAGAATTTTAGTCATGGTCGAAAATTAAGAACTCTGCAAGTGTTAATTTTATTAAACATCATTGTTGAAATATGTATAAAAATAGTTATCATAGATGAATAAAATACATTAATAACAGAAACATTGCACGTTCTGGAGGAAGGTATTAAACCTCAAATAATATATTAAATTTTAATGAAAATTTATGTTTGTTGATATCAGTATTCGAATTAAATATTCAGGCTTAAGAAAAATAAACATATTTGTTGAAATAAAAAGTTAACAGGGAAACAGAAGCTACAAGTTCGACCTTACGGATACTTTTCAATTTACTCGTATTTTCATTCGGGTACATACGTGTAGAAATTCGTCAATACACAAACTAATGAGGTAATGCACATATTTTCCTTTCTTCACGTACACGTAAGCGTACACGTTGGTTTGATAAACATCTCTATTATGTAACTTACGAAGTCACAGTTACAGTCTGCTGGTTTTTTTTTTTTAATTTTTTAGTATTTTTTTTTTTACAAATACTTAAATGTTTTGTTTATTTATTACTGCAAAACCCATATGACTTCATATTTAGAAAATTGTGTCTGTTTATAACAAAAATTAATCAAATATATTGTGAACTCCATTTACTTTTTTAACTTTATAACTATATTAAATATATATGTAAGTATGTTATTTTTGTTCATATATTTCATGTACTATTATATGAACTGAACTAGCCACGCAGGTTACTTGCAGGAAGACATTTTAGGGTCATTTGGGATGCTACAATGTCACATAGAGCACGCAGTGAACGCAAGGTGAATACTTTCAGCACGCCATGGGCTTTCGGCGGGTGTGCAGTGAATTACCAAGTAGAATTCCACGAAAACGCAGTTACACGCCGCGAAAGCTTTGTCGAAACGTCCCGATCAAAATTACAAGCCACCATGAATGATGCATTTTCTTGTAAACTGGTCCTAAACACTATGCACAAATTTTCTGAATGTTCTTGTGATCTAACTGCGATTCCGGAAATTATGACGCAGTGTTAACTTGGGGCCTTTGGGGAAAAATATTATTGTGCAGGCAGTCAATACATTGAATAAGTCTTAAAGGGGCATGGTCACGATTTTAATCCAACATTTCTTCCCGATTTTATTGTTTACAATGCTTTAGTAAGGCATTCTTAATAAGCAACTAAAAATTGAGTGCCATTTGGGGAGTCATAAGGAAACTACAGAGCTTACAATTCTTTGCTATGGAAACAGCTTCTGTTTACATTTTGAACGTTGAAGTGAAAATTCCAGTTTTAGATTTAAAATAAATGTTTTACACGCTACGAACTGTTTATTTATGCTTAAAATCAATAAGAAGATAAATACATCAGGTTGAAGATTTTTTAGTGGTATATTGAACCTATGTAAACACAAAAGTGCACGAGTCTTGTTTACTTAACAATGAATTGTGGGCACTGTATCTTGCTTATAACTTTGCGACTGACTCTATAATTTTTGGTATTCATTACAAATGCACATTTAAAGCATCGAAATAATAAAAACAGAAGAAAAAAAAAGAATTTTACCAAAATCGTGACCATGCCCCTTTAAACGCAACGAACATAGTCCTTGCCCGTCATTAGTATTCAGCTGGACTAAGACTCAGTAATATCTTTATTACACGCCGCAAAAGCTCCGTACAAACGCATCGATCAGCACTAGGGTGTCATCTTTTTTAAAATTAAATTTTACACATTTAGGAAATATCCCTGTGATCCAACAACGAAAATTTAATAGGTCGGTGAACGCAATTTAGTGTTACGGGGATTTAAGGTCACATATAATTTTTTTATTAAATATAGGAAACCCTGTCTTAACTTTTGTCTCCAATGTTATTGAAATTATTTACATAAAAGTATTTACATAGAAGTGTTTTCGATGGAAAAATGATATTTATTTTGGAAATAATAAATCACCCTGCGTTCTAAAACGAAATAGAAAAACCGACATATGTTTTCAATTAACAAAATTCTAGGATAGTAAAACAATCTAAAATTTGTCACAAAAAAAACCCAGATAGAATAACATACCATATGCAAATGCTACAAGTAATCCAACTACATAGAAAAGATAGTGATTGCAGACCATGATTCTGGTACAAAACTGTACTGTTCACATCGGCAATCTAACGGTAAAGAACCAGGAAGTCTGAATTTACCTGTACTATTTTATGGAGTCACATTTATGTGACCAATCATTTTGTTCCATAAAGGATGACGGGACTAATTCGCCTTGCACAGACGTATTGCACACCTTAAATAAGTAATTTCTACAATCATATATTTCTCGATATAACTTCACAATCAAGATTACTTTCCAACGAGCGCAACTGTCTTTAGGGGTTTAAAAGTCCGTTAGTAAGTTTTATGTTTGCTCAAGATTTTTTTTTGAAAATCCACATATGCTAATAAACGGAGTTTGAGCCAATGAATATTATTCATATTACTTCATATTATATATATATATATATATATATATATATATATATATATATATATATATATATATATATAATTTCAATAACATTCCGATTCGCTTCAATACCCGAATTAAAAATAGAGTAAAACTGTCTTTGTGCTTAAGTTTTGACATATTTAAAATGTTATCTTATTACAAAAAAAAAAACCCAAAAAACCAAACAAACAGACAAACAAACAAAAAATAAAAAAAAACAAAAAACAAACACAAAACAAAACAAAACAAAAACAAACGCATAATCATGATAGTTGTTTTTGTTTCACAAATCAACTTCAAAGAGATGTCCATAATCCTGTTTTTTTTAAGATTACGCAATTCTTTGCATGAGCAATTAAGAAAAAATAAAGACACACTGCATTGTTGCATGTGACCAGGTTATAACAAAGTCGATGACATGATCATCTTTTAAATTTTATTAATTCAAAATAATCACAATATAATTTACGGTGCGTCATATAATTGAGGTGGCACAGGACACTTTCTATACAATTCATTGTATCAAGGGGATGGATGTCTTCGAAACTCTGTAACTAGAATTTCTTCAGTTCCCATTCAGCACAAATACCGTTAATTCACTCCTTATAAGGTCATTGACCAATTTCTGAAGAAAACAAGAGACGAGCTCGTTGCAAGCAACGATTAGGTTTTCCGTCGCAGCTGCGTCATACTTGTGACGTATTACAAAAAATTGATAGCTGACCATAGTACAATATTAGATGTGTAAACACTGAGAAACAGAGTATTATATTTCTGTGACCGCGTAGATTTTACGGTGATAGAGAATTCGTCTGGATCTGCATCGGTCGTGTGCAGTACGAACCGGGTGAGGGAATGTTGGCGTTAAGTGTATAAGGTATAAGGTTGTGGCGCGCTGTGGGCCGTTAGCTAAAAAGAGGGGTAGGTTTGCCGTATTCCCGAAGGTCCACCAGTATACAGTTCCAGAGAAATAAACAGGCAATTGATGCAGGATTCCACATTATTGGACGAGACTCAACGATGGCAACATTATAACAATTTAACAGACAGACATGTTACAAACAATTCGGATATGGCAAGTAGTGGCCTCCGGACTCAAGACTCTGGGAGAGTCGGACGTGGCCGGGGCTGGCCGCCGTATTCCAGACTGCTCATTGACAGTTGTACATAACTATTTATAAGAATCTTAACAATGAGTATAAATTGACAGGTAATGATATAAGTAAGCTGAGTGAAAGGTTCACAGATATAAAATAATTAAATAAACTCAATGAGTCTTTGATGTCCAAGAAATGAAAATCTGATAATTGCACAATGTTGTTTTAAGAGATTAACAGTCCTTGAGACATGACACTCTGTATCTTTGAAATCACATATAAAATCTAAAATTAAAAGTGTCAATCACTAAATAAAAAAGTAACTTTGTAAGAAATAAACTGTGAGAAAAAATTACGAATTTTACAAGTAAAGTAAAAAAAAAATTATAATTGAACAGTGCATTTTGCACGATGATACTACATGTTTATAAGCAAATGCAGATCTTAACACGTTGTCTCTAGTTTGATTCGCCGCATTTTATTCACACAGAGTGGGACTGTGGTTATGCCCGGTACGAAGGTAAAAAGACCATTGGCAAACGTTTTACACGCATTTTTATCGAACGCAAGCGCCAATGAATCTCTTAGTATATATGCGGAGATCCTGGAAATTTTACAAGGGGTTTTGAAGAATAATTTTGTATTTCGAGGAGGGGGAACATGCGCAGATCAGAAAATTTTTCCGGGGAGGGGGTTGAAAAGTCAGACGGTTATTTGAGTTTGCCAAGGGATGTCCGAGGCATATTTAGGGGTCTGGAACCCTTCCCCTTCTAGATCCGCGCACGGAGAAGACCGATGCCGGTAATTTTACTATAATTTTAACCATTTTTATTTAATTATTCATGTTCATGATTATCAGAAAACCAATATTACCTTTCAAAGCAGTTAAAACTTAAGATACGAACCATTTAGTCTCGGTGAGTATTGCGTCCGCGTACGAAAATAATGGCAATTTTCAAGAAATTCGGATGGACGATCTGTGTCCTAGGTCGTCAATCCGATTCTTTTTCTGACTAAAAGCTACAGATTTGCAGTGAGAGATTGTCAAACTCTTATTGATTATGTCAATTTGTTTGTCTCAAAGAATCATTTTTTAAATCAATAAAGTTTTACCTTAAAAGAAGAAAGAAATCGGGCACAATTTTCAATGTTAGCATTTTACAATTTTATGGTCTAACAAAATTTCAAGAAACAACTCTTCATTGCTTTATCCGAAATATTGCATGAAAAAAAATTTACATCGCATTTTTTAAATTACAAAAGGATATTCAAAATGAACTTGGATTAACCGCTAACAAACGGGCATAAAGAGAGACTGAGAACCAATTTCTTCTCCTTTTTTTTTACGTCAAAAGAAATTCAAAAATAAATCAAAATATTTTTTTCTTTGTATGCGTTAATGAAAATGTAGATCAGCAAGGGGTTCTTTGTCGTGCAAGCACCTACTTACATATATAATGTAACAGATTGTTACACGGGTCTACAACGATGACAAATATCGAAAAGGCAATATTGTGGGTGAAGGATGAATGTGTAGTTTGTTTTTGAAGTTTATTTTTGAGACATGTAATAATATTTATCTGGATCGGTTATGTTTGTTAGTTTGTTTTGTTTATTAAAGAAGGGAATAAAGAAATGAGTAATTTCCAAGCACGTAGCATCGTTTTTGAAAGTGGGGGGGGGGGGCAAACTCATCCAACAAATCTTGACAAGCAAAAACAGATTTTTTTTTTTTTTTTTAGAATTTTCCAAAATTTTCAAAATTTCACTCATAATTTCATGATTTTTATACCTTTTTTTTACATGCTACAAAAATGGGGGAGGGGGGGGGGCAACTCCATGAGAATTCAATTTTTTATGTAAATTTTAAAAAAATAGTTGCTGCGAGAAAAAGTGGGGAGAGGACATCTTTATGTCATATAACATGTGAAACTTATTTCATTCCACCCACAAGCTTGAAATAATGAAATAATTTTAATGAAAACAATAAAAATAGACGTCATAAATCCCATATCAAACGACATATTACCACTTGATTCTGCGCGTCTTTTTAATGAATTTATAAATAGCGGCAAATTCTAAAATGTATTTTTAAAGGTAATGTTAGCTGCAAGTCTGTAGACCTTGTATGAAAAATTTCGGATGGTAGTCAATTTTTCGGGATACAGACCGAGCGGTACATATATGCATTTAAGGTAACTAAGAATGATTCCAATAAAATACTTTGTTGAGTAATGCAAGCTTTTAAGAAAGCAAAACTTATATTTGTTTAAAATATAACACCCAAATACTTCGTCTTACATTTGCTATTTGTAGAACAAGCAGAACCAGTATCAGTCTGACCGGCCTCACCATATACATTGTTGGAATTTAATTGTCCTAGCATTGCATTGCTCTGCATGTACACAATTTCTTTTAAAAATTAAACAGTTAAAGTGTTCATCTATATGGCTACACATAACGTACACACGTGATTCAAAATAAACAACACGGAAAACGGTAAAGAATTCAGTCATTGAGTCTACATTTTATAGAACTTGTAAAAAAAAACCCATTGCGGGTCTGAATGTTTGTTGATATGTCAATCTATCAATATACAGTTTGTTAATTATTTTCGATTGCTAAGGCTACAGCGTATTTGATGAACATTGAACAACATTTTTTCCATGCCACTTTTTTCCATGGAAGATAGCGAATGTATACAAGTATAAAGCATTTATAAAATTCATTGAATTACCTCTTTAGAATTGTGTATGGAATAAATAATTTATAAGTTGCTGCTGAAGGTTGTTTGGTATTTTCGTTTGTAGATGTTTTGCAAGTAAAAAACCTGAAACGCGGGGCAAGTCATAATTAATATCCCTAATAACCGTAACTTAAAACTAGCGGCTTTGGATTCAAATATTATCGTATAAGAATATTAAGTTCACTTTTAAAAATCTTCTCCACGATGATAAATATATTATATCCATCGCAAATCAGTATTTTTTTTTTTTTGCTTTAAAAGAATTGTTCTATCGGGAGCAATCCCGCGTTCGTTTAAATAGCCAGCGTACATTTGTCATGTCAGTAATACACATTGTGCTTTATAAGACGGCCGTGTATACGTATTGTAGAAAAGTTGAGTTTAATTACCATGCATTGGAACCATCTTATTAACACATCTCCCAGTACTGAATCAATTCAAAATGTCTCTGTTACAGTAACACAGTGGGGCGTTAAACGTGTACGTCCAGCTCTACAAGCACATGCACTATCGTCTAGGCGACGGCCTGAATACAGCTAGCGACTCTCCTATCGATCGGTTACCTGAGTCTCGTAATGCATCTAAATATAGACAGGGGCACAGTTATGAAACAAACAACAAAAATAAGGTCAAAGAGGTTCATCTATATGAAATGAAATTGTACATATGAATAAAAACATTTGGGAATTTTATGTGGAATTATTTTTGCGCACTACATGTATCTGTAAGTGCATTACAAGAAGCCCTTTCATAACCTCATAAACGTGCGCACCCCCACAAAAATGGACCAAACTGACAACAATTGTTTCTGCAAATACTGACTATAAATTACGAAAACTTTAAATTGAATACTATAGAAGGATTCAAAATAAATTTCTTTACAACTTTGCTTCAATAATGCATTAGAAATTTTTATTCCTTTTTAAGTTATTGACAAGAAACTTTGGACGCCTCTAACTCCCTAATTATAAGGGCCAGCCCTTTTTTCGGCATACCGAATGAAAGGTCTGAGTAAGACAAAGAACTTTTAAAATACATGTTATAACAAATTTTTATCAGGTAGAAAACTAACACGGAAAATACGCGAATTTTTTTTGATTTTTTTTCTTACCTTTGTTTCAACATCTATACCACCCCTTTTATTTGCATTTAAATAATAAATAAAATATATCTCGCACAAATTCAATGTATTAGCTTCCAAACCAGCCCATCTTTGAGATTCTGCCAGTCATCGTGAAAGCTAAACCCCCTGGACAAAAGAAGTCGTTAAATTTTACTAAAAGGGGAATAACTCAAAACCGGATAGGGATTTTCCTCAACTTAAATATGCAACGACAACATCACGCGGCATATTATCAGTATTGAAAATTTCAAAACAATCGGTGAACAAACGAGCGAGATATTAAGGATCAAAGTTGGCGTCTAGAAGAAAAAAAAATAATAAGAAATTTGAAATTTTTTTCAGAATAATAGTAAGGTTTTCCGCTCCCAGCGGAAAACCTTAATTACTTATCGAAACAGTAAAATGTTCTACCTTCTGGTTTGTATAAAATTTTGATCCCTTAATATCTCGCTAATTTTTCATGATTTTTCAGCTATTTGGACCTGCCCCAGCTACTTCCCCACAAAGCGTTGACATTCCGTAACTTTTGCATGTTGCAACATCACATGTCAGAAAATTAACAGTGTACTCTTAGTTTTCTAGGTTCAATCAAGAATGTACAGGGATTGTGGCCTCAGGATGTGTAGAATACAACTAGCCTCGGGTAAATCCTCGTACACCTTTGTATGGACCTGGATAACTTATTTATTTCCTATATAAACAGAATAAATCTGTTTTAAATGTCTTATCAAGGGTGATTTAAGAAATGAAGATAATAATTTTCCATTGATCGACGTATCAAAAAAAAAATTGACGGAAAAACTTCATCAATGCGCGTACTATTTTTTATCATTTCATAAAACATTCTCAAATCATTTAATATTTATTCGTTTGATGACATATTGGTGCTTCTGATTGGTCAAAAAATTTCTTTAATGCCTGCTTTTCTCAACTGTTCTGAACTAACACTATTTATAGAACGGGAATTTCCAAAATAAACACTGTCAACAAAATGTAAACTTGTGTCTTTTTTATTGTCAGCAACCAAAACACAACTTTATAAACATAAAAACTCGAAAGTTTAACCTTAAAAAATAAACAAAACACATTTTTTGATTCACGAAATAGAAAATTAAGCGTCTTCTCACGATTTCGTCTACTTGAGATAAATCAACATTACTGCGAAGCTAGCTGTTCTTTTTCCAGAATAATTATAACAAACATACAGGCCTATACACTTTCACTGCAACACTGCTGTTCAAATTTTGTAACAATGATTTCTAAACTTACACATGTACATGATCGGCCATCAATAAAACGTTAAGTATCGTAAAGCAAAGCTCTGAGTAATGCATCAACCCCTTCGGCGCATTCCAAGCGACATATATACCATTTAAGTATATCACTGGCTATCTAGTTACCACAACGTTTATAAAAGTCGCTTACACATACTATTCTTTGTCGACACATCAACTATTTTCGTCCATGATCGCCTCTCTTTGGAAGATAAGGTCCAGTTGCATATTCCAGCGATTTCGCATAAAAACAAGTTTTATAACGAATAACGAATATTTCTGCACAGTGAATAATATCACAAGCTATGGCATGTATTTTCTTTTAGTTTTCAGTTCAGTCGGTTCAGATTTTAACTCACTATTTGTGTTTAGTCCATTAAATTCAGCCTCAATAGCTCTGCATCAGCTGAAGGCGCATCCATTTTAAATATTGTTGCTGTTGTTGTTTTGTATTCACACGCGCCGCTTCATTAACATTATTTACATTTTTGATCAACGACACTTCATATTTGATTATCTAAGAAATGGAGATAATAATGTTTTTATTGATCGGCGCATCAAAGAAAAAAAAAACTGACCGGAAAACTTCATCAATGCGCGTAGATTACGATGCTTATTCTGATGACCGATCATGTACGTGTGTAAATTTGAAACTCATCGTAACCAAATTTGAATAGCAGTGTTACCGCGAAAGTGGAAATTTTTATAGATATTCTAATCCGAATGTCTTCTTTCAGTTTTCAAATTACTACCCTTTTTTGATTCAATATAACAAAAAACTGAATGATGATATTGCTAAAATATTTATAGCATTAACCTAAGTATATTGACCTTTCTCGGCTGGCATAAAAATTATATAAGGTCAATGATCAAAATTTTGAGATATGGTGTCTTTTATCATTTTTAAACATTTTTCAATATTTTTGTAGTGTGTGCCATACAATTATCTAAACGAAAAAGCAAGATAAAACCAACAGAAAATATGCAAAATTGTATTGACTAACAAATAAAATTTATAGTACCACCAAAAATATTTCAGTGGAAAACAAAATCTGAAAAATTTAGTCCGAATTTCCTCTGGTTTCCTAAAAGTCAAACTTTGTCAGAACATCATTACATAATTTAGAAAAAATGTCGATTGTTATGTTAATAATAATTCATTTCATTTCATAATTACTTTTTGTATCTTAAACAAGTTTTACTCAGGAAATTGAACTTTTTAACAATCCGATGAAAAATTTTATTTCTGATCGTAAAGCTTTTTCTAATTGACTGTTTTTTTGTAGGATGGTATAGAAAATATTGTCTACGTTACAGTAAGACGATCAAAAACGTATTAATCCGCCTGACGTTAAGTTTTTATCTTGCTGATTCTTATGAGAGTGGGAAATCGGTTTCCATATTGAACAGAAGTTGCTGGTTCGATTACAACAGGGAGATGTTGGTCCGAGCACATGCCTTGCCGGTATCGAGAGCTCGCTTCGCGCCTGTGTAACGAAGAATTTTGACCCGGGTTGAACATTGAACCGGGGGTCATTTTTTCACGTTGAATATTGAACCAAAGGTGTTGAATAAAGACCCTGATCCGTTGAAAATTGATCTGTACTTGGGATTTTGATCTTGAAACCGGTTCAAAATTCAACAGCAAAGAAGCACAAATTAACAAAACAATATTTATAACTTAAGTTCATTTAAATAAAAATTACCAGTGTTTACATATTTATTTTTAGATTTACATGTTTCAACAAAGGGCAAAACATGAGACTTAAATGATTATTTTTTCCAATTTACATATTATCCCTTTAAATATGTAATAATTATTTTATTCGTAATAAACCGTTTGCTTATAATTAGTTTTGTTTGATATCTAAAAATATATCTCTTTAGTATTTGTAGACATGGTTACACGTTTACTTAAACTATTTAATTCAGTAAAACTCTTTTTCTTTTAAATCGCTGGACAGGTGTACATATAAAAATCTAAAAGAAAATTAAAAACAACCGTCAGATTGTTTAATCTAGGCCTTACAGTTCATAAAAACGTTGATATTGTTCATTGTAAGTTTACTGGGTGTGTGTAAATACAAAATTTACAATATGTCTTATTGTGATTTTTGTGTATGCATCCACTCAGTTTGTTAAAACTGTGATGATCTGAATTATGTATTTAAACCCATCCAGCCAATTACAGTTTACAAAATGATGATACGCTAACATGTACTCTTTGATGAACAATGCTGTATATTTATCTTGAAAGCCGATTATTTTAGTGTTTTATTTGTGCTGTTGGAATAAGTTCGGATAAAACTATATATAATCAGATCGTTTTTATCTAGTCATAAAGAATTCTGCTTCATGGAATCTGTAGCAATTTAAAAATCAAATTTTTGTACAGGATGACAATAAAATAGTTTTGCTGAAATAGTTTCTAAATTGCTGAAAACAGTATTTTTTTTGTCAATTAATTGGTAAATTACATTTTTCGAATGGAAATATGTAATAGAAGATCACACAACAGCGTTGTAGTAGATTGTTGATCTTCCTATTAAAGGCACCTACATTATTAATTTGATTTAAAAGTTTTTTTTTTGAAATTCAAATGAATTGTATAACAGACATACAAAGTCAAGAAGAGCTGTTATACGATAATCTATGGTCTTATAAAAAAGTATTACTAGTCTACAGAATATTATTGATATTGTGTGTATATAAGACAGGGGATACTTGAATATTAAATACTTATCTAAATAATAACCATATATGATTGTAAGACATATCGTTGGTTGACACATTCAAACATACATTAACAAACCTATCAGCTTCATTTATATTTGCAGAGATACAAACATAAGAATGATATTTTCATAATACAGCGAATTTGAAAAGAACAGTAAATAAAAGAGAACTATGTAATAAGTATATAAACATGTATAATATTTAAATATGTTTAAACAGTTTGACTGAAGAGAATCGAAAACGCTTGGAAGCTCTAATATAACAATAAACATGGTAAGCAATTTTACGATTTTATTTATCTGAAAATCAGAACGACCATAAAGTATATACAACGTAGTTCATATGAAAATGTACACTAATGTAAATAAGTTGTTTAAAAAGTTTGTCTCTTTGTTGAGTGTATCTTGGACATTTTAGAAAAAAATCACAATTCTTTCAGATTCAGAGCCACAGTATGAATATTGACTATCATCAATTAAAAAATCCTTGAATAAGTAAGAATGATATATTACTAGCATTATTCCATAATTGGCATACAATAATATTTTTTCTATTACCTAATCTGAAGTGTTTGTAAGCTTTCGGTATTTTTTTTATATGTTTTGACTTAAGTAGCACGGTGTAGTGGTCGACAGTAAAAAAAAAGTCATTCGACTAAAGACCATATGCATGTTAAGTTGAAAAATATGATTGAATTAAATGTAACATGTATTGTGGTTCTTAACCATTTAAAAGCTTGTAAAATATTTTAAAACTAGTTAAATAGTTTAAGTTTATCCCTTTGGGATTGTAAAGTTTCCAAACCAAGTTCACTATATCAAATGATTTTAGAAGAATTGACTTTTATCCCTGTTACTGTCCTGGTTGCTTCAATTTGTACATGTTTAAGCAATTGGGAGCTTAACTTGATACAGTTGCCCCACACAACATCGCCATATTCCAAT
Source organism: Magallana gigas (assembly GCF_902806645.1). Taxonomy (NCBI): domain Eukaryota; kingdom Metazoa; phylum Mollusca; class Bivalvia; order Ostreida; family Ostreidae; genus Magallana; species Magallana gigas. The sequence goes on along the minus strand of NC_047560.1, from coordinate 938,000 downwards.
CTAGGTCTGAAAAAAGCCGATTTTTAACAAATACTTGTCTATGCTTTAGTAATCATAATAAGTTTAACTTCTATCATGCCTATTCATATATAGCATTAATATGATTAGATCAAACATCCTCCGACTGTACAATCATGTAGCTACAAGCCTACATTTTTAAATTGTTTACATTTTTACTCTATAGGGTATATGCTTTTGATTATGAGAAAATATATAACGTTATATAACGTCAGTTGCCTGGGTTTCTAATTTACAGGTAAATTATGGAATTAAAAACTGAAAATAATAGAGATGAATTGTTTTTTTTTTCAAGAACAATGACTATGCACATGCAGAAAGTTGGCTGGTGCTTCAAAAATAGTTTATCGGCAAATTTATGAAAATATTAAAATAGATAATAAAAAATATAAAATATTTAAAAAAAACTGTTGACGACTTGTTGAATAAAAATATGACAACCATTCATTTATCATTTTGTCAGGGAAATATTCTGACTTTTATAAATGAAGCACATGTAACAGACGTTATATATTGTTGTTTTATTATATAAATATATTTATACCCTTTACTATATAAAGCAGAATAGAGGTTATATATTTTTGATTATTAAAAAAATATACAACTGTAGGTGCTTGTCGAATAAAACTCTATTGAATTGTAAAAAAAAATAACGATAACGATCAGACATGTTAGACATATTTCTCAGAGAGAACGATAAGGTTAAACTTAAAATGCTGTCACACAAGGAATAAAAATCAATTCTATATCACAAATTAGTATAGCCCGACTCGCTCGTTCCACTCTGAAACAAGCGTCCATCTCCTTATACATTTATTTACATAGTATTGTAATAATAAATTGATATAATATTTTCAGTCTCAAAGTTAAATAATGAATCGGACAAATCAACCAAAAATAAATCAGCCATGTCCGCACATTTATTTCAAAACTAAAAATTTCAAGTATGTGCATGATTGTACATTTAAACCGTGTAAAGTAAATTTCAGTTTGATTCAAAACTCTGAAGTTGGGGTCAATTCTCAACAGGATCAATTTTTAACGTGTCGAGGTCACCAGCGTTTAGAAAAATCGTTCTTATGCCGTGACCTCCGGTATACATTTTACGATTTTGGTCTCAATTTTCTACGTTGAAAAATGTCCCAGTGTCAATTTCAACACAGATCAATATTCTGCGTTACACAGGCGCTTCATATTTCAATTTTGATAGAAAATCTATTGCAAAATTTAAATTAAGAAAACAATTCTTAAGAACGCTTCACCACACTATGTACAATTGAAAAAGAATAGTCATACAAACGTTTTTGAAATGGTCCGTACAAAAAAAGATAATTCAACATTTATATATATTCACGAGATACAATAATTCCTCATTTTGTAAGATTTGATAAAGCTTGGTGAAAAGATAATTCTGCAGTTATGATTTGTATGTGTAAAAATCTTTGAAATTTATACTATACTTTGAAATAATAACACATGTGTATGTGTTGATTAGAATGATCTTATTCGATGTTTTAAAAGCCTGCAAATTTTTGAGCTGACAAAACAAAAATAAAATCAATGTTGATCTATCAAATATCTTTCCATACAGAATACAATAATAATGTACGGTCAGTGTGCAGATTTGTTCGAACTTCCATACATCAAACAGACCAAAAATAAACATGTTAAAACAATCATTAAATAAAATTAAAGATAAATAAAGTGCTAGTAACTTATGGTCAAGAGGGAATAGATCAAAACATGCCAATTCTTAACAATTTTAGAAAGAAAAAATAATTACTGCTGTAATGATGAAAAAGCAAGCCTTACAATAAAGTCTTGTTTAAACACGTAGAGTAGAATCCAAGAAATAAAGTTAGATGAATTATTATTTTTAGAAAATGTTGCATTGCTAGTAAATGTATCATTAAAGTTATTGATTTGTACGGTAGTTTCTGTACCTACAAATCTATTACCGTATGCTTTGTACATAACGTGTCTGAGAGGGGCAAGTGTTGAGTACATCGGAATACATGATATGTAGCAATGCACGCTGAATTGTTGCGCATTTTCGAAGATGATGATACTCTTGAATATAAGAGTTTTCAAAAAGCTCGGTCATTCGGTGACATAATTTTTTCAGTGAATAGGGGCAAGGTATTGAATCGTTCTGTCTGGCGTAGAGTTAGTCAAAGATGCAGCAAAAATGACCAACCAGCATGCAGGGTAGATGTCTCAAAACAATTGAGAGTGAGGACAGACACAAGGTTTCAAATATTGGCAATGCTGTTTGCATATCGCATTTCAGTTTGATGCGTAAGTTGGAAAAAAAAAACGAATGCGTTTGCCAGATAGATACAGCTTATATTGAAACTAGAGTACGAGTAAATACCGCGAAACAGTTGATATCTCCTACCACCGCAAATTCAATCTAAAACAATTTGAAATTTTTGTTTCTTTCGAACCAGTGCGAATATTTGAAAACAAAATATGACAATGTAAATACTACAGAATGCCTTAATTACCAAAAAAACATAACATAAAGAAAGTTCTTTAGTGTATATATATCCGTAGAGTGAAGATATAGCCGTAGTTAACCGAAATTAACCGTCTTACCACGCCCAGAATACTATCCAGATCTAGACCAATGCAACTTTTTCGTTTTTTCAAGAACTATGATAGTTCTTATCTCGTCGTCGTTACAGTAAAGCCAGTAAGCCCTTGTCTTAACAATCAGTCAGTCTTTTGGATACCTACTTAAATCAGCATTTTCGAAATGGATTCAGTGATTGACATTATAACTTAAATTCACCATTCAAGCCTGTCATGTGTATAAATAATGAAAGATGCATCATCCATGCGAGTTTGTTGAATGTAGGACCAGTAATAGCTAGGGTATAATCAGCAGAGGGCACCTGCTCAAAAAACTTTAAACAGCTTCAAAAACCTAAACCTCATTCAACATTTGAAACCTTTGGCTCAGATTCAGCATTTGTGGTGTATTTCGGTTTATAATAACTACAGTATGGGGTTCACTGTTATATTGTGCTGCGTATTAATATAAATAAAAAATAGTTTTGAGTACAACACAACATTATTGGCCACGAAGACGGTGAAAGACACACACTGACACAGAATGGGTGAGGAAGGAGATGTAAACGCACAACAATTCATACAGATGAGATCGTCATCGGTAAGCTTGAATCATTCGACGAATCAATCGAAACATGGGATGTTTACACGGAACGTGTTGACCTCTACTTCAAGGCTAACGGGGTATCAGCAGATTTATTAGTACCTTCATTCTTAGCAGTAATAGGAGCTAAAACGTACGGACTATTAAAGAACATTGTTGAACCAACTAAACCTGTAGATCTTACATACGAACAAATTCTGCAACATTTGAACAGACATCTCTGCCCAAAACCGTCCGTTATCGCGGAGCAATTTCGGTTTTACAAGCGTGAACAAAGATCTAATGAGACTGTTCTTATATATGTAGCTGAACTCAGAAAACTGTCCATTCACTGTAACTTCGGAGATACTTTGAATGATACTATAAGAGACAGTTTTGTTTGTGGGATAAAAAATGAATCGGTACAGAAGAGACTGCTGGCTGAATCAGCACTTACCCTGGATGGAGCAATAAAAATCGCGAGGAATTACGCCAACAGCGGAACAACAGTGTCACAGTACACAAAGTTGGAAGTCAGAAATCGAAACCTAAACAACAGATGCAAAAAAATTCACCTGCATCACAGCAACATAAGGACAGTCATAGACCATGTTGGAGGTCTGGATATGATCACAGTGTGAAATCTTGTAAACACTTGCACAGTATTTGTCACTATTGTTCAAATGAAGGCCATATTGAGAGAGCATGTTTCAAGAAGAAGAAGGATCTAGACAAGAAACCAAGAAAAATATTGAATTACTTAGATGATGATGGTGACAACGATGAACATCAATTTGAACCTATACTACATGTGCATTCTGTGAACAATGTGAAGAAAGTGGATCCGATTATACTTCAGCTAATGATCAAAGGACAACAAATTGACATTGAACTTGATACTGGATTATCTGTCTCCATCATACCAGAGACGTTCTATGGGGAAAATCTTAGTGATGTTCTTCAAAAGACCAGGATCAAGCTAAATACTTTTTCGGGTGAGAGCATTAATCCCTTGGGCATAGTACATGTACCGGTGACGTTGAATAAACAACAGAAAAACATGGACTTGATGGTTGTTGCTCAGAAAGGACCAGCACTATTTGGGCGTGATGGACTTTTACAGTTTCAAGTGAACTGGCATGAAATCAAAGTACTGAAGCTGCAACAATCTACACAGAAAACAGACGCGGTACTGAAGGAGATTCTTGACAAACATAAAGCTGTATTTGGATCAGAGATCGGAAAATTGAAAGGAATCACAGCTACATTGTACCTGGAAGACAATGCCCGACCAAAATTCTGTAAAGCTAGACTCGTGCCCTATTCACTGAAGCCAAAGGTTGAGGAAGAACTTCAGCGTCTGGAAAAAGAAGGCATTATTAAGCCTGTTACTCACAGTAAATGGGCTTCACAGGTTGTGCCAGTAGTAAAGAAGAATAGACAAGTACGTCTTTGTGGGGACTACAAGGTAACCATAAACCCAGTCATGAAAGTCGACCAGTATCCATTACCTCGAATCCAAGACATATTCGCCTCACTCGCGGGAGGAAAAAAAAATTTAAAGATAGACTTGACTCAAGCTTACAACAAGATGGAAGTTGATGAGGCGACAAGAGAATTGATGACAATAAACACACAAAAGGGCTTGTACCAGTATACACGCTTGCAGTTCGGAGTAGCGGCAGCCCCTGCAATATGGCAACGTGCAATAGAACAAGTGTTACAATGGGTACCGTTTACATCTTGTGTTTTAGATGACATGATCATTAGTTGGAAAACAGATGAAGAACACCTTGCAAATCTTGAAGCGGTTTTAGAGCGCCTAGAGAAGTTTGGTCTACGAGCAAACCTTAACAAATGCGCCTTCTTTCAAGAACAAGTGTCCTACTGCGGTCACATGATCTCCGAAGAAGGATTAAAGAAGTCACCAGACAAAGTCAATGCAGTACTTAAAGCACCTAGACCAGAGAACCTACAGCAACTACGGTCATTCTTGGGATTAGTTAATTACTACCATTCCTTTTTATCAAACCTGTCAACAGTCCTAGGTCCACTGAATGAACTTCTGCAAGGAGAGAAAACATGGAAATGGACAAAACGGTGTGAACAAGCCGTCTCTGAAGTTAAGGAGTTGATGACGTCAGGGCAAGTTCTTTGTTATTATGACCACACAAGCCTGTCAAGCTAGCCTGTGACGCTTCTCCATATGGGCTTGGTAGTGTACTTTCACATTTCATGGATGATGGTACAGAAAGACCGATAACATTCGCTTCAAGATCACTTACAAAGGCTGAAATGGCATATTCTCAAATCGACAAGGAAGCCTTAGCTTTATATTGGGGAGTAGTCAAATTCACACTTATGGCCGTCGATTCACATTAGTAACCGACCACAAACCTTTGGTTAGCATCCTGAATCCGAGTGCTTGAATACCTGCCATGACAGCTGCAAGATTACAGAGGTATGCACTGTATCTGGCTGGACATACTTACAACATTGAATACCGAAACACCAAATCTCATTGTAATGTAGATGGCCTGAGTAGACTACCTCTCTCCATAACCACAGATTATGAAGACACAGCAACATTTTTTTGCAATACTCAGATGGAGAACCTACCAGTTACCAGTGCACAAGTTAAACTGGGAACTCAACGAGATACGATCTTATCACATGTGTTGGACAGTGTTCGAACAGGACAAAATGCTTTACCTACAGACGATGAGAGATTTCGTCCATACAGTTACAGATTTAAGGAACTGACCTGTCACCAGAATTGCTTGATGTGGGGAAATCGTGTTGTTGTGCCCGGGAAACTTAGAAACCTTGTTTTACATGTTTTACAAGAATTGCACGAGGGGCATATTAGGATTGTGAAAATGAAATCTATTGTAAAATCATTTGTATGGTGGCCTAATATGGATCAAGATATTGAAAAGTTATGTTTTACCTGTAGTGGTTGTCAGAGACATACCAACATGCCAAAATATGCACCCGTACATCCTTGGGACTGGCCAAAGGAACCCTGGGACCGCTTACATATAGACTTTGCTTTGTCCTTTATGAACTCAATGCTTCTACTCATCATAGATGCACATTCAAAATGGGTAGAACTTTTCCCGATGAACAGTACTACTACAACAAATACCATTGAGAAATTGCGAATTTTTTTCTCAACTTGGACTTCCTAAGGTGATTGTGTTTGATAATGGACCTCAGTTTGTTTCAGAAGAATTCCATTTATTCCTCACACAAAACGGAATCAAACACATTACATCAGCGCCCTATCATCCCCGGACCAATGGACAAGCTGAGAGTCTCGTTCAAGTTTTCAAACAGGCAATGAAGAGTGCTAAGGAATCTTGTGGTTCTATTCAACAAAAACTGAGTACATTTTTATTTAGATACTAGTATCGCACAACACCGCACTCTTTTACAAATGAAACACCTGCTAAGCTACTTTATGGACGCAATTTACGAACCAGACTGGACTTGATCAAACGGAGCCTACACAATACAGTGTCATCTGGACAAGAGAAGATGAAACTTTCCATTCAGTCCAGTGTGAGGGAGTTTACAGAAGGACAGAGAATGATGACGAGAGATTATAGGAGCGCGGAACGCAGGTGGATTCCCGCAGAGATACAGTCTCGTACTGGGCCACTGTCATACACTGTTGACACGGGACTTGGCACCACATGGCGACGTCATGCTGACCAGCTTCGCAGTGCAATCAACGATACCAACGTGGAACCAGTTATAGATATACCGGAAGTCGCCCTTCCCACAGCAACTCATACCGCAGAAGAAAATGATGCGATTCCTCCAACTGTTTTGAAATTTCCGGTAGTGTCAGAAAAACCTTCCAAACCTTCCACAACTGTGCCAACTCAAATGGCTCGACGCTATCCTCAAAGAGAGAAACGGGCTCCAAAGAAGCTTAATCTGTGAATAATATTTCTGATTACACTGTGTTTGGGAGCATAATAATCTCCGTGTAGTCAGTTAGAACCAGAGGTTCTTTCCTGTAATGATGTTTATGTAATACAATTGTATGCATTAATATTCTAGTCATTTATTGTAATATGATTTTGTTAGCTAAATAGCTTGTTACATAAAATATTCAAAGGCCATTAGCAGTAATATCAGTAACATTAAAAAGAACACTGAAATGGTTAAAATGTGATGTAATTTTATTGATCATTATTGATATGGGCGATATAAATGAAGGCGAGGAATGTGGTGTATTTCGGATTTATAATAACAACAGTATGGGGTTTACTGTTATATTGTGCTTCGTATTGATATAAATAAAAAGTAGTTCTATAATGGCGATCACACGTGCTGAGTTTTGAGTACAACACAACAGCATTCAAGCCTGGCAAGCGCAGAGATATTGTAAGCCTTCCGTCTTACGGATCCAATTGAGGGTCAGCTCAAACTTAGTGATGACAAGTCCAGTATTTCTTTCTCAAGCGGTTTTATTAAGCGTGATCGTATAGTTACAGTTACATCAGCTAATAGCAGCCCAAATCAGGAGTCTGCACAATCTCATTTCATATGGGTATATATAAGGTTTTACTTATGATGGACAGTTTTGACTAGTTCGGCCCATATACGACGATCATGAGTGAACATTTAGTGTTCAAAATGAAGATTAATATTTTATTTCTAAATAAAGTAACAAAACCGTCAAAACTGCCAATCAAAGAGTCTGGATGCAGGATGTGAGTCTCCGAGTCCTGGGTCTCGGAGTCCCCCACCTAGTATGAGGCATTACTTACACACTGCACGGCATAAAAGGTTACAAAGGTTAATATATAGAATACACAATACATGACTCAATATAGAGTACTAGAGCTATCGTTGCAGACACAGAATCGCCAAATATGTCACTTGTTGTTAAACTCTCAATTTGGATATTATTATGCCCGTATTATGCACCTGGTTTCATAACATCATTTAGGAATACTACGCATTGCTACAAGAGTCACAGAGTTCATTCTGTTAATTATCATTAATACCATTCAGTGCGCAGTATTTAGGTACACATAAATATCATAGTGACCATAATGTAATACTAGCAATTCAAGGTCATATCATGGCTATCTGTTTACAATATCACAAAACGCATTATCCATGCAAGTTTGGTGAAGATAGGACAGTAATATTTAAAACATAATCATCAAAGGGCACCTGTTCCAACAATTTTAACCTCATTTAGCATCTGCAACCTACGGCTCAGATTCAGCGTTCAAGCCTAAGGTACAACAGCAGTATCATAAGATATCCAATACATGTAACTTGAAGAAGTAAGGACTAGTAGTAACTTAGAAATGGCTATCAAATTACACCTGCTCAAAAAACTTCTATCTGATTAAAACACATTAACCTCCTCCAGCATCAGGAATTCATGGCTCAGATTCAGTATCCAAGTCTTTTAGTCAATGACTAAGCCCAGATGCATCATCATTGCAAAAAAAATACTTCTAAACACTGTTGAAAAAAGACGTTGAAGAAACGTAATTATTTTGTGCACAGCCTTAAGAAACTCTAACTATATGTATGTATTCTGTACTATCTTAAAAGAATAAAGCATTCCAGATTTTTACCAAAATATTAATATATTTTTAAATGCTCAAATTATATGTGGGAAACAAAAAGATGATATTTGGTATCAAATGAATCAATCTAATAGAAAAACCTATTTGACAATTGACAAAACATATTTGATACAAAAATGAGGTTTGTTATAACTCACAGGATGAATCTCTGCCATTCAGGCAATTGAAAGGTGATTGAACGGTAGCTGAAACGTGACTGAATGGCATAGCTGTGCCATTCAGTCACCTTTACAGACCACTCAGTTATTATTTAGTTGACTGAATGGCAGAGCTTCATCCTGTTATTAGTCTTTATCATTATAACACGATCATCTACCCATAACTACTCCCCCCTTACAAATAATTATCATCTACATCTTAATCTACAGTGGCACCATTCTACCAATCCCGTCCCTTTGCAGTAGTACCAATAACATATTGCGGGGTAAGTTCTCCCCACCTAGTCATGGAACCTATATGTATACCCAGGTAAAAAGGTGACAAAATATTTCATCTTACATGAACACCGTATGGATTGATCTATTCTCCAAGGAGGGGAGGGATTTTATACACATGCATCCACCCCTCTGTTTAACATTAAAGACTTAGTTTTGCAACTACATTCCTTCGCTTTGATTGAAATAATCACCAAAGACGCAACTAGTTCAATATATCAGCAGTTCTTTAGAATCCTGTGATCCTGAGATATAGATACATTTTAATTATACTATAAAATGACTAAGTTAAAATTAGACACAAACAATTAAACTATTTTTTTTTCTAATTGTGATATAACTACATTTTAGTTATACTTCAAGACGACAAAGACATGTGTATGACATGATACGATCTTTCCGAATTTTTGAAGGACACATGTTTCAACGTTTCGAGATTTTGTGTATATTTATCAGGCATGGGGTAATCGTAATCAAGTAATCGTAATCGATTCTTTTTCAAGTAATCGACAGTCATCTGTAATCGAAGATATTTCCGATTACTTGTAATCGTAATTTAATCGATAACAGCTAAAATTTTCAGTGTAGTTTATAATTACTTTGTTATTACTTTCGATTACTCTTCACATATATATTTTGTGATGCTCATATTAATAGAAAAAATACGCTACAAGTGTTTTTTTTTCATAATATTATTAACAGAATAAAATTAATTGTATTCATGTAGTATGATTTTCCACTTTCACTTAAAATATAAATATTGGTTAACTTGGTTAATATTGGTTAAGAGCGCAAAAGGTTATATGCCATCTCAGATTCTCTCCGGGAGCAAAAAATTAAGTCAAAGGTGGAACGAGGGCGGTTGATCCTACCCAATGGGGAATATTACCGAGATCCTGTTCCAAAGATTGAGACGGCGGATGCCTTGCAGCTAACACCAGACGCGATTGATGCCCTACAACTACCCACACAATCAACGCAGCCTACTAAACTTAAGGGTTCCGAAATTTTGGCAACGGGTGTAAAAGTTAGCTCGGTGGAAGAGGTCCAGGACCTGTACAGAAAGGTGTGTGTTGATCCATATTCTGCGGCGGCGGATCACCGTATTCTGGTCTATAGGTTTGTGGATTCTACGGGGAAAACTCATTAAAGTTTCTGGGATGACGGGGAGCACGGTGCCGGCCGACGCCTTCTACAATACATGAAAACAAATCAAATAAACAACGTGGGTGTGGTCATTACGCGCTGGAGTGGCCCCAGACACCTCGGTCCGGACTGCTGGCGAGTCATGGAGGAACACTTGTGTGAGGTAGCCAATACTCTGGATGGGTGAACTTGTTATTTCATATGGTTAAAATACAACCTAACCAATACAATGACAAGGAATAACTATTACATATACGTAATTTGTATATATCGTTAAATTTAAGATTTTTTTCATTGTTTCCTTAAACTCCTTTTTTCATTTATTTATTTATATATTTATTAATTAATTGTTTATTTATTTATAAGTCATAACTACTTTGTATCTCAAATATGAGGCACTAAAAAGTTGCCAGTCTAGTTACAAAAGAAAAAATGATAACTATATATTTTTTGGTATAGGTTATTTTGGATTAGTTTCGTATAATTATGATATACTTTTGAAATGTTCGCTTCAGAGATGATAGGCTTTTAAATAATGCCTAGGTATTATAAGGGTCATTAATGTATATTTTGGGCTTACCATTACACATAAAATGGGGTATCATTGGTAAGTTAATGTTACATGTAATCGGGGTATGGTTGGGGTTAATTTTCCATTAAGTATATGCATATTCTTGTAAAAATAGGATTTATTTCTGTATCATATGGACAATTAAATTACTTTAATATATTAAAAATTTCTAATGTAATTGATGAAACCATTGTATTGGTTTTGAATTGATATCTGAAAATGGATTTGGGTCGCGATTTTAATAAGATCGAGACTTTAACATCAAAACATTGTATTTTAAAGTGTATTACTGTTGTATTTCTGACAAGTTTAATGCTTGAATGAGGAGAAAAATTATAGTATTGTGGTATTCTGGTAAGTGTTATCTGATATGTACAGTTCTTGATAAGTTGTCGTTTCATCACTTTTTACGACTGAATTTTGATACACAGACTTCTCCCGGCATGACAGTAGACTGCCAGTAAATGTCACTCGATTCGTGGCTATTCCCCTAAAACGTAATTAAGAAAAAAAAATATTCTGCATGTATTTTGTTTTATAAAGTTTTAAAAACTAGAACTAGTATTTCATTGTTAAAAAATATGATGGTAACAGAAAATCTTTTTATACTTGTTTCAGTTTCATATCATATATATAAATATTAAATACAGTATCATTTCAAATTCTATTATCAATAAAACTAAATGTCAATTACATGTAAATATAGTTTGATCATATTGACTAATATAATGGTAGAACAAATACCTGCATATCAAACTTCCACACACTATAAAAATGAGGTTTATCAAAATGGAAACTGACAACCCAATAACTAACATGCTAGAATTTGACGTATTCTTTTTCCTCAGCAAATTATCTGTAAAAGGAAAAAAAATCTAAGTATATTAGGTTGTGAGAAAATATCAGTTGCAAGAAATACGCCTTTAAACAATGAAATGGAAGGTCAGTATAATAAGTAAAAACCTTAAAGTATCGATTTGCATCATCACTCATTCAATATGATTGCTATCAATGTACATGTATAACATATTAATTGTGCTTACAGTCTATAAAGAATTTGGGTATATGTATTTGTACATTATTGAAACAAAATTGTCAGATGATGATTTTGCTTAAGAATCCTCTATAAAAAAAATGTTCGTCACAGCTCTAAATAAAAAGAAATAATATAGTAGAAATTTTAAACCAAAAAAAGTACATATTTTACATGTAAATCACATTCAAATCCGGTTAATTTGTAAATCTAATGATTTTTATTAATTAAAGAATATCCAGTGGATTAATCATACAATATTTAACTTTAACTACTTTTTTTTTTACAATCATCTTTGTTACCATGGTTATATTATTATATATTATATTATATTGTTACACATATCCATCATTTTAAGCAAAAAAGGGTCATGATTTTTACTAAAGAACACACTTTTTTCTGCTTAAATATTTATTTCAATTAGATTTATTTGTGATAAATCTTTATCAAACTCTCAAAGCATCACATCCAAACTATTGAACAATACATTTAGCAAATCAAAGTATTTAACTTTCTTTATTGTACCACGGGCTTAATAGTACTTAGTTAGCGACTTTGTAAAAAACCTAGAAATGGGGCATTTTTGGTGATGCCCTGTAAATTCTTGCGGACAGGTTGATGCAAACCGACACCAATACTGAAATGACTGGATCTTCTGTTAACAGAAACAATCAAAACATGATGGAGAAGTTTCCTTGTATTTGTTGTTTTCATGGAAACAAAGGTGTATATTTAAAAACTTACAAACTTTATAAAACCTTTACCTTGTCTATCCGTCTGTTTGAGGGAGTTTTTTTTTTAGAGTAATCTGATATGACCTTCATTAGATGGACAGATGTTTGGATGGATGAATCACTTTAGGTCACATTCAGACTACGACTCTTATTTATAATTATTAAAAATTTGTTGGCATTATTTAAAAATCTTCTCAAAAATCGTTTGGCCAAAAAAGCTGAAACTTGTGGAAGCATCTTTTAAAAGATCATTCGACAATTATGGGAGGGGGGGGGGCTCAGTTTATATTTGAGTTTGTTTTGGGGTGGGGGTTCCAAGTCATATATTTGACAATTTTTTAATTTAATTTAAAATAAGACTAAGCCATACTACAGTCATTAACATGAATAGTATAGAACAAAACACAAACTAATACATGTATATATATATACATAGGAAATATTACAAAACAAAGATGATTGATCTATATCTGGGTTCTTAAATTGAATCATATATCGTGTTCATATTATATTTTTGCTTCTTTGTTCAAGGCATTTCAGATCGTATGTAGGTCATGATCCCAAGTGCTCTTCCTGAAATTATCACAAATCATAAAAACCATTGAGATCCCCACCTTAATCCAAAGATATTATTCCTCATTAAGTCATGGCGCATCAGATCATTATGGCATGTAAGTCATGACCCTAAGGTGTCATCCTGACCCTCTTAGAATCAGAAATTGTTAATTATCTTTAAATTATTGATGTTTGATGATCCTATCTCTATTTAATGTTTATTATTAAGTCCCCTAAATGAAATTTGGAGACTTATTAGTTTTGTACGGTTCTTAATACATGTATTATTATTCTTTGTCTTCTTCTTTTTCTTCTTTGAACTTGTTTCTCAGAGATAGCTGAACAGAATTGTACAAAACTCTAGGATATGATAGGCCTACATATCTAGTTGTGCACCCTGGTTTGATTTTTCTCATTTTGGGTTAGACAACCACTTTTCGGGGGGGGGGGGGGGTCAAAAGGGTCTGGGGTCTAACATTGAACCTTGTAGGAAGAAATGTAGACTCTATTGTAAATGGTAACTTGAAAACGGACAAAGATAATAATATAGGGTTTTCATAATCATATATTGACTGTTACTGGCAATATATAGGGTTTATAAGATCTGACCCCTGGGGTCATCCCCACCCCCCGGAATTTGAAATTACCATATATCACAGAAACTGTTATAATCATGACGCCTAAAATATATAAATTCATGTTTCTGATGTCAAGAGGCATCCAATGTTATGTAGGTCATGGGCCCTGTGGGCGGTCCTGACCCCCTCAAACAGCAAGTCCCTTAATATCTTCAAAACAGTTGAGATCCCCACCCTTAAACCATATATATTCTTGTTCTTTGTGTCAAGGGGCATCAAACAGTATGTTGGTCACGGGCCCCGGGGGTGGTCATGACCCCCCTCGAACAGGAAGTGCACGAATATCTCGAAAACGGTTGAGACCCTCACTCCCTAACCATATTTATTCTTGATCCTTAAAGGGCATCAAAAGGTATGTACGGTAAATAATGGGCCTCAGGGTTAAATTTATTTTTACAAAACCGTAATGCACATCTATGGACCAGTTCCTATCATATCCCAAGATATGATGTGTCTATTCATTAAATCATAAAAGGAGTTCTATGATCTGTTTTTTGAAGTGATAAACGTCTATTTTCGCCTATTTTTTGACTCCCTGGATGAAATTTAAATTTTTAAAAACTTACTGCACATCTTTAGAACAGTCCCTATCATATTACAAGATATGATGTGCCTATCCATTAAATCATAAGAGGAGCTCTTGGATCTTTGATTTTTTTTTGGTGATAAATGTCAATTTTCTGCTACTATTTGACTCCATGGATGAAATTTAACTTTTTAAAACCTTATTGCACATCTATAAGACAGCCCCAATTATATCCCAAGAGATGACGTAGCTACTCCAAAAGTTGTAAGAGGAGTTCTGGGAACCTTACTTTTTGGGCAAAAAAACGTCATTTTTTGTTGCCCACTGATCCCCTTAATAAAAAAAAAATTCTGGAACCTGATCACACTTCAATAAGACCCCCCCCCCCCCCCCCTCCCAATTCATATTCTAGAAAATCACTTGGCTACTTCCACCCAAAAATGACGTTTTTGAAACCAGTTGTTTTGTAAAAAAAAAGAAGAAGTCATTTTTCAGCCATTAAATGACCCCCAGGACAAAATTGAAAATTCCGAAACGTTATTGCGCATCTATAAGATACCCTAAAACTTATTCCAAGAGATGATTTGTCTACTGTTAAAAATGAAGGAGAAGTTCGAGGAAGAAGGTTTTTTGTGAAACAATTATTTGACCCCGAGGACTAACAGAGAATTTTTGAAACCTTTTTACAAAACAGCATGATACACCAAATCAAACTCCACGAGTTTAGTTTGCTGGTTTAGAAGATGTAAGAGTAGTTTGAGAAAGTAAAACGTGACAGACGGACGGACGGAACAGGGTAACAAAAATATACCCGAACTTTCTTTAGAAAGTGCGGGTATAATTAAACGATAACATAAAACATCCGTTTTTCACAAATTCAATCGTATGACGTTATAGATCTGCAGGTATGTTATGACTCTCAAGCAAAATGATGAAAGGAATATAGATTAGTTTTTGAGAGATTTTTTCTTATAACATCTGGGCCACGACTAAATAAAAATAAAATGGTAAAAAGAAAGACAACTTTAGCAAGCTCACTAAACTTACGTCCCCCATTACTTGACATTACTGCACATTGTGAATGGTATGGTTTATATCATCGTTTCAAGTCATGCCCGGTCCGGGGTCCGTATAGCTTTGGATTGGTAGGAAATTGTACATATTTGCCGTGCTTTGCATAAATGGGTTTTAAATTAGAATCAAAGTACTGAAGAACTGATTGGAGTTGATTTTGTCTATGTTTATTTATTTAAAAATCAACGATATGTTATTTTGCATGACAAGTACATGTAGTTTCTAATTGGAATTACGCTCATTTTTTATAATATAAATTTTTCGACTTTTTCGACAAGAATGTCAAGGTACCCCCATATGAATTATGTTAAATAATATTTAGAGATAAAATTAATTCAATCAAACTATTTCTCAATAATAGAAATTTTTCTCGAAAATTGTATGGATCCAAGCAATATTAAACTCTAGTCTCGTTCAACCAAACGCTCGGCTGACACCGTAATTATCCGACAAGGATTCACGGAGACAGCCGATCATCGAGTTGAACGAGACTATCTTGAACTCTGGCGTAGGAATTGATACGACTACTAACAATATTTAAATTGTTCGTACCATTTAAAATCTGACCACTTTCAAGGTATTTATAAATAAGTTTCCTTGAAAAACAATGCTTTAACATATATTAAATCGAATTTATCAATTATTTTCAAGAACTAAGTGTTGTCAGCAGCAATGATTTGTGCTGAGGTCCAAACACTGCTTCACTTTTGGTTTGTCTGAGGAACTGCATAGGAGAGTTGATTAAAATCAACTCCCAAAAAAGAAACTAATAATGTAATACACGTACAGAATTCTCAAAATACCATTATGCCTAAACGTCAAGCAAATATACGCATTTTTGTTTTTAATAACAACAGCATTAAAACTTCGGAATTGCAAAAAATGCATGTATAAAGGAACCACGTGAATTCACTAAGTATATTCATGAACTAAGAACACAAATGCAGACGTCATCACGAGTTTTGAGAATAGTCATTATTGTAAGATAAAATAAAACGTTCAAACTTACTCAACTAAATTAATACGTACTTATAAAAAGTCAAAAATAAATCATATCTACTCGTTAAATAAAAATAATTTTTCTCTTCAAATCTGCTGGCTCTTTAATTTCAGTCGTGGAATCGAAATTAATAATATGTTACTACACCTTGTCTATGATTGCTTCATATCCCTGAGATGCTCAGTCTCCTTGGTTAGGTTTTAAAAGCAAAGGCACATAAACTTTTTAATTCAATCAAAATTCAGGGCATAACACAAATGTTTGTGAGTGGTAGCTGGCACGTTTAACGGTGTTTGCGCAGTTGATATGTTCTCCTAATTTTAAACGGCAGCCGTTCTGTCGCTATTGCTGTAGTATTTTAATTTTTTGGCTGGTTATTTTGATCCACTCAATCTTACCACCCATAGGGATAAATAAGGTACATGGCACATGTGAATGAAAATCATTGACCGTAATTTGAGATCTGCCAAATTACAGTCATTGCTGTAACTGATGATGCTAAGAACATTCTCTGTCTTCATGCCGCATTATAATTATACACGTACTACACTGCATAATTAAACCTACTTACCTAACGAAAGATTAACTCGTTACTTGCAACGAAAACAAAACAAAAATGTTCATCTGAATGTTTAAGAAAACCTTAATCACAATTTATTGACACAACTTCTTTTCAGTGCTGTAAGGACGATTTAAAGCTAGATGTACATGTATTAAGTACAACATTTCGAATTTTGACTTTGCCTTTAAGGTTCAAACTATAAAAAAAACGGCATTTTATAAAACAATGTATGCTATATATTTGTGCTTCTATATTTTATTTTTTTATGTGTTATGTGCAAAACAATTACCTATGGTACAGTTGTTAGCAGTCAAACCTGCTGCACAAATACACCATCCGTCTGTTGGTCGACATGTATCAGGTTGACAGTTTGGTGAACATACCTGGGAACAGTTTGTGCCAAAATATCCTTTCAAACAAGCTAGAAATACAAATACACAAAAAGAATCATAATTGATAAAAATGATTTAACCTTAAATAAAAACAAGTGATAATTCAAGTTGAATTTAAAAAAGAACTACGATAATAAACTGTCAATCATTCCCAGAAATCCATTTAGAGAAATACAAATCGAAAGCAGAGCAAAACACTCGATCATCTAAAAAATAATCGTGTTTAATGGCGGATCAAAATGAAGAAAGGGTACACCTGACTGGCGCCTGCTTAATTTTTTTGATCGTATTTTTTCCTGGCTAAGATAATAAACCACTTGTTAGTCTTAAGTATAAACCTTTTAGAAACTCAGGCGATATTTTTAACCAATAATTGGTTACACTAGGTAGTGTTTATATCCTGGTTATTATAATACAAGCAGCTAAGTTAGATCAATTTTTTTTTCATTTACCAATCAAATTTGATTTATAAAACTTATTTTTCTCTGGCCATTTATAAGAAAGGAAGAATTTATATTAAATATTTCCCTAAGGCAGATCCCTTTAATTGTATTACATTAGGTCTTAAATGTACAAACCTTTTAAAAATTATACTTTTATTACTTTTGAAAGTATCGCTCCCAGGACCCCTCTGACCTTTAGGCATTCCATGATCCCTGCCTTTAACAGGCCCACTCTAAGTTCAAATCAATTAGGCCGCTATTAAAAACCCCTTGATCTTATCTAAACAAACAATTACTTCAGGTCTGGATCGGTTAAACATTTAAAACTTTATTATCCATGTATATTATATTACAACATAACTAATAAATAGATCTCACAATTGTTACAATGTGTTCCTACAAAACCGTCCAGACAGCCACCCGTACACTCTCCACTAACATGGTCACATAGATCCTTGATTACACAATGCTTGCTACAACGTTTGACGCAGCCCAATCCAAACTGCCCACCCGGACACTCTATCCAAAGAATAATCAATTCGTTACTTTAGCAGTATTTTAAGACTCAACGGTAGTCAGTGAATGCAAGTAAGTAATAAGTTAAAATGATCAATTCGATGTAGTTTTTGGCCAGATTGACTTTATTATATTTACCTTTCCTACAGTCGCTGTCTGCAGTATATCCCGGGTCACATCCCTTGTCACAGTGTCCAGTCTGTTTGTTACATGGATAATCATATAAACAGTGACCACTACACTTGTTGACACAGTTATATCCATAGGTTCCATCGCTACACTCTGTAATCATTTATATTATCGATAAAGAATGAGTGTACTTAATAATAATGGGTGAATAAAATAGCAATACCAAGGCGATAAATGTAAAATTGACTTTATCCTGAAAGGTTGTTAGATATAGTTATGGAATATTACAAGTTCCACCTTTGCTACACGTAGTTCCTGTCCATCCTGTAGCACACCCTTCGTCACACTGCCCAGTCACGTGATTACATATCATGTTATCTTTACAATGTCCTTCACAATGTTGACTACAGTTCACACCGTACCATCCCTCGCCACATGCTGTTACAATGAAAACTTGCTACATTATTAACCTAAAGGTCAGTTATGAATGAAATGATGCATGGATTCAAATTTATAAATTTAACTACCAAGCATGTACATCGTCATCTTACTTGTATTGCAATATGTCCCAGTCCATCCAGGTTTACACATGAAACACACTCCACTCTGTATGTGACACGTGCTGTCTTTACAGTTGGTTGGACAAGGAGTGTCACAGTTACTGCCGAAAAGACTGGTATTCTTACAGCCTAGAACAAATATAGATATAAAAACCACAAAACACATGATGTCTTCTTAATCATAGTGAAAGCTGGTAAAACATTACGATTTTAGAATCATGGCTAATATTTCACTATTTTTGTTGGAAAAGTCTCGTCACTTTGAAGATGTAATGACTTCAAAAGATGTAAACATACCAAGGATGTATATTGTGAGAGATTCATTCTTAATTTAAATTTAATAAAGAATAACTTTCTCATGCAACAAACTGGAAGTGGAATCTGAAGTGAATCAGTCTTTCGACCGAAGCATAAATCTTTCACTTTGATAAGACTTAATACTTAAATCAAAGTACAGAAGTACTGACGGGAGTTGATTTTATCGAGTACTATTTATTTTAAAATCAACGATATGTTATGTTTCTTGGCAAGTAGTGTACAATCTGTATTTGAATTACGCATATTTTTATATAATACATGTATGAACTTGCGGATATTTCCGACAAAAATTTCGAGAAAATCCCGTATGAATCATGTTGTGTAATATCTAAAGATATAATTGATTTTATCAAATTATGTATCAGTAATTGAAATATTCCAAAAACTGTACGGATCCAAGCAATAATAAAGTCTAGTCTCGTTCAACCAATAATCTCCAACAAGCAAGAGATACTCTCTGTACACCAGGTCACGTGATAGCTTGATTACGCGCCTCTAATTATAGATCGACTCTCTGCTTGTCGTAGATTTACGGTGACTAAATTGAACTATGGCGTAGGAATACATACGACTGCAAAATATCGTAATTCATCATACCATTTAAAATCTGACTATTTTCAAGGTATTTATAAAGAAGTTTCCTTAAAACAATACTTCTGACTTTAAATCGAATATATCGATTATTATCACGAACTAAGTCTTGTCAGCAGTAATGATTTGAGTGTTGATTAAAATCAACTACTAAAAATCGAAAATTTATATGTGATGTACTTATAAGCATTTTGTCTATCAATTGACAAGTTATTAAAACTTAAAAATTGTAATGTAAACAAACCTAGTTGTTTTAAACATTGGTTTAAGTTCACGTGTTTCCGATTTCTGTCTAAAAGTAATGACAGTGGAATTGACACACTAAGAAAATAATTTGAATTTGAACTATTCGACGTCTTAGGTAAAATGGATTATTTTTACTAAAACGTAATCTAATATTAAATTATGGTTCGTGCAAAATTATATACTGTGAAATCATTTAATCGTAGGGGTCAATAGTCTTTGGTGGCTATATTTTTTCATGTTTCGTGGGGACCTTATTTCGTTGGAAGCTATTTTGGGATAATTGTAAGAAGTGTTAAACGAATCCTTGTATATAAATTCCTGAGAATGTAAATTCGTTGGCAAGTGCTAGCCACAAAAGCCACGAATATGTGTCCCCCACAAGAAATAATGATTCCACGGTAGAACGTCAAACATGTTTGTAAATGTTATTATTCTCTTAAAACTGGTACATATATATTTGCATTTACAATAAAGCTATTACAGCTTTATAGGACTCGATCATTCCTGATAGTATTTAATCACCTCAAATTACTAACAGAATCATTCCTTATTTCTTAATGCCTTTGTTGGTCCTTTGAACCAAATGTCAGTTTCAAAATTCAAAAACATATACACGTGTCAATAAAAATGGTAATCATAACTGGAAATACTAATGGCCGTTAAGATTTTGTATACAAACTAAACATACCATTCTTATTTATTTTGTAAATGCACGCTAAAACTCTTTGGCTAAGCCCTACAACTCGAGCTCTTTCATTTTGGGGGATGATTTTAGATAATACACAGGAAAAATTGTAACATATGTTCAACATATGTTTCGAGTAACATATGTTGAACAAACGTTGAACATATGTTAAACATATGAATTTTTCACAGTATGTTGAACAAATGTTTAAAAAATATTGTTAACATATGTTTGAAAAATATGTTTAACATATTACAGACTCAAAACATATGTTAAACATATATTTGTGGTAATCATATGTTCAACGTATGTTGAACCTATTTTAAACATATGTTTGTTTAAAACATATGATCAGCATATGTTTTCAATCTGCGTTATGATGATTAGACATGTTTGTTGGCTTAAATTTTTACATATGTAACGTTAGTAATAAATACGCGTATAAACAAATTAAATAATCAACATTAGACATGCATTTTTTTTATATTTAAAGTGTTTAGTTAACAAATCTGGATTTAGGCCTGAATCAGTTTTAAATTTAGTGTTCATAAACATACGTCATATATTACGTCACGGAGGCAGAAAATCAATCTGAAGGATGAATTTTGACTTGTATATCAATAAGGTAAGAATGCGTTTTTATTTACCTATTTAAGATTATATAGTGACAACGAGGCAATCTACGGGCTGTAGTTGTGTTCTAGGGAAACGGTTAGGTCTGTAAAGGACTAAGTGCGGTTTTATGCAATTTTTGCCCCCCAAAATCAAAGTTTTAGAAAGAGCTTTAAAATAAGGTGAAAGATAGTTAAAATCATATTGGAAATAAAGGTGTAAAAGGTTATCACCACAGTGACGTCATAATGTAGAAATGACGTCATGAATATTGCATTATTTTGATAAATTGATGTTTTGTAGCAAAATATGGGTGTTTTCCGATGGGTTTTCGACTTGGAAACATCGAGCGCATGCTTGCTCAAGTACCATATTTTAGTATAATGTGTATAACTATCTGAAGAAAAACATATGTTAAAATCGCACTTGAGCAGACCTGCGCTCTATACTTCCGAATGCAAAATATAGAGCAAAAATGAGAATATTTTCATTTGTTTGCAAATTTGCGGGAATTGGGCCATTTAGGTGACGTCATAGATACACAGCGAAAGAGCAATGATGACTAAAATCATTATTATAGTTATAGGCATCCTCTATACAATAATTTGTGAAGATTTTATTTTTATACGATACTATTTAAAAATTGGTTAAAATCGGGGGCAGATATTCGACCATACCGCACATAGTCCTTTCTTCACACAAAGCAGCTACAAATCAACAGCTTAAATAGTTTATTTAGACATAACAAGTTTAATGGTAAACAAATATAAGAATGTGGATTTGAAAGATATATTAAGATCAGACACATTTAAAAACTAGCCCCCAAAACTAGAGCAAAGCTCATTGCAAAGCAACGAGTCTATCGTCTGTCGCTGTTATTATGAAAAAAGTCTTTACAATCTCACAGCGAAATCCCGAATGAATTATTTTGTGCCAACACAAATTGTACAATGATTTATCTCACTGAAATATTTATATATCAATTTAATTCATTTTTCATCAAAAAAAATCTTTATCAATATTTATAGTGTAATTTTTATTACATGCTAGTTGAAAAAAAAGTTTTTTTACTTTAGGAATGCAGTGACTACTGGACACATCACAGATGGCATCAATTAACACAGTGTCAGATATTATAAAGAAGTAAGTACATAATAATAAACATATCTTACACTTTCAAAACTGCAGCATGGTGTATTTTTTTTAAAACTTGCAATATTTTCTAGTAAAATTAATTATGTACAATAATTTTTTTAAATGCACCATTTTATACATAAATTATTTAAATAAAATAAATAAATAAAAGATTTTGTTCACATTATTTTTAAATTCTGTTTATATTATAATCATACAAATGGATAAGAAGAGGTGCAAATCATTTTTATGTATTAAATATTGAGTGACACTGTTTGACTGTATATTATATTTTGTAGCAAATGGATATAGTAGTAGTACAGAGGTTTGTAAGATGTCTTGGATGTAGTCTGAAGACAATGAGGGAATAAGTGATCCAGGATCCAGATATTCTTCTTGAGCTCAAAGATATCTGCGTTACATTTGCTATACAAGTTATGGTAATCAAATTTAAATATTGATCTGACTGTATGATTTATGTTATTATAAAAATTCTTAGTTCTAATGATTTTTTGTAAGATTTTAAAATCTCACTTTGTAGAAATAAAACAAATATATTAATGGTTGTCCACATCTTAATTTGCAAAATATTTTAATGTCTGATGGTTGTTTTTGTTTTTTGTATTAACATTTTAGACAGAAGTTTAGACTTGACTTGTCAAATGATAAACAGCATTATATCAAAAAAAAAAGTTGGGCAAAAAGTGGGATTAATGCAATAAAGGTAACGTTATAGGTCTCTCTCTCTCACTCTCTCTCTCTCTCTCTCTCTCTCTCTCTCTTCAGAAATTACAAATGATGTAAGTATTTACTATTCAACAATATTTACGGTAGTAACAAAATGAAAAAAACTTAACTTGTGTTGTATTTGCAACTTCACCCTGATACTCTTCAAACTTTTTTTTTAACTTTTGGAGTAACTGAGGCAATTGTAAACTAATAAACCATCTAAAAAAGTTTTACATTCTTTCTGTTTCTTTTTGTCAGAAACAATTACAGCTGCAGTGAGTGAGAACCATTCACAGGAGAAAAACAAACTTGTCTGTGTGATATTTGCAGGAATAAATATTACATGTTTTTTTTTTTCATCAGATGGCTGGAGCTCCAAAATTAATGCAATTTTTAAGAGATATGGTGTTGTGAAAACATGATAATCAGTTGAAGATGGTAATTTAGAAAGAGAATGTGTATCAACAATGAACCAAAAAAATGAAAAATATTTAAAGGCATATTTTGAAATATGCATAAGACATATGTGTGATAAGGAAATTTAAAATGAAATTAACGTGTTCAAAATACGTCTACCATATGTTTATAAACATATTGTAATCATATGGTTATCAAAAACATATGTTTAATATATGTTAAACATATGATGAACATATGTTTATGAACATATGTTTAACAGATGGTGTTCGTTTTTTATGGCGAACATATGTTTCAGAACATATGTTCAACATTTGTTAAACATATGTTGAACATATGTTACAATTTTACCTGTGTACAATATATGCAGAAGATTCTTGCTACAAAATTTTACTGTGAAAATCAGACGCTTTTTTCTTAATTCTTGAATTATGTAGAGAGTGTTTATGGGTTTATCTGAGGTGCGTCTGACAAAAGTCTGACGTATGTACGTTTATTGTGTTTGAAATTTATGTTGAACATGCAACTCTACCGAATAGTTTTAATAAAATGAAATTCAGTTTTCATATTTGAAGCATGTTGTTTCGCTATATCAAATGATGCTGACAGCTAATATCGCATGATATTCATTTTTTTTAAATGGAATGTTTTGTTTTTGTTCTAATTATTAACACCATTATAATCTCAGCTCCTTTTTTACTTTAAGTTGTGTTAGTGGAATGGAATCTCGATCCCATATCAGATAAAGTGTGTTTACCTGGTCTCATGGCATACTCAAAATTCTGCACATGAACCAGCCAATCTCTTGCGCAAGCTAAATATTTTCTCCGTTGCACTCGCTTTGACCTCATATTTATATTTTCTACCTGGACCCATTCAATAATGAGCTGAAATAAGAGACTTACACACTGACCTATAATAAGGCTGACTGACTAAACCTACTGGAATATCTATGCCGAATTGGCCTTAATTTGTCATATGGTTAGTTAGTGCTTAGCCCAATTTTCGACCTAAATTTAATACCGTTTTGATATATATATATATATATATATATATATATATATATATATATATATATATATATATATATATATATATATATAGTCACCTTGTACAATGACTTCGCATAACTCAGTGTAGATATTGACGACTTCATATCCTTCTGGGTAGGTAACTCCGTCCAATCGTTCGCTGTAATATATGACGTAACGTCCCTTCACTGTACATATTTCAGTAAAGTTTAGGGGAGGTAACTGAGGTCCATCCTTGTAACACAGAGTGGAGTCCTTTATATCAGCAATTGATGATACATCGTAGTTTGATACATAGAGCGAAAACCCTGCAAATCGTCCTCTTTGACGATCGACTGAAAGTAACATGTTCACATCTATTATTTAAGATTTACGTAATACTATTGGTGTGAAGAGCTGTCTAGAATAAATTGATTGTCACATTGTTGATTTATCCTATCCATAAAAGAATGATGTTGAGATTATACAAGTCAACTCCTTGTTTTTCTTTAGTTTATATTTTGAGTTTATTTATGGTTATGTTGGTTGTTCAAAGCGATCAAATTATTTTCGTGATTTAAGTAAAATGCAAAACGCAAAACTATTGTTTGTTTCTTTTAAATATTGAAATATCCTGAACGCATTTCTTACGCATATGTTTCATTTGAGTTACAAAAATGTTTATACATGATATTTAAACCATAACAAAAATTTTAGTGATTTTGTTGCATATTGATTTTGTGTTAGTATTTTAAATGTTTGTAAGGATTTTTAATTGGACATTTTCATGCTTGCACAATAAAGAGTGACACTAGAGTAATTTCAATTTGACCGACATAATAAGACTATTTGTTGAATTAAATAACAATTGATTTTATAAAACATCACTCTATGTAAACAAAATAATTATTGCTGTCTAATTTAGGACAACAATAGTTATATCTATAACTTCAGACAGCAGAAGAATCCGTATATTTATGGATAAATCAATGCACATCTATACATCATAATAATGCATACCTGATCCGTCGTAGTTTTTAAACAGTATGTTTATACTGTAAATGTTGTATACACCTCCAAGATCCACCTTCCACCACACCATCTTGTCATCAGAGGTAGAACCTATAACTATTGTCCGCATACATGTCTCTAGGTTTCTGTCAACTGCGTTACTGGCCTCAACATTTGGCCCTGCATAGGTTCTTGACTGAGTGGCATCTTTTTGGTACGATATATCCTCTTAAAATGATATAGTTATTTTTAATTTCGAACAGTATAAGTATTAGATAACACTAGTAAACATTTCTTATTCTTAGGTATTGTATTAACTGAGTTTATATTTTGCTTTTGCGAGAATCTTAAGATAAAAGCTAATGATAAATAAAAATCTACAAGTAATTTACATTACGAGTATTCAATTTACCAAGTGAGAATTATTTGTTTTGCATTCAAATCAGTTCAAATCGAAGAACTGTCTGTCTGAAAAGTTCAAAAATATAAATTCACAACTTCCTTTTTCTGCTTTATATTTTTCTGTAAATACTATAAAGTAAGGATGTCCCTTACAATCTATTTGAAGCTATCTTGATGAATCAGTAATTTTAGAAATATAAGTACATCAGTAATTTATAGGTATAACAGAAAAATCGAAAACAGTCAAACGGAAATTTTTTCAAACAGCAAATAATAGCAAGACCTTGTCATACAATATGTTAACAAACAATACTTTTTATGCAATTCATTGTAGCCAGGAGATGGGTGTTTTCGGAACTCTGTAACTAGAATTTCCTCAGTTCTCATTCAGCATGATTACATTTACCTTAAGATAACTCTTTTTAAGGCCAGTCACCAATTTTTGAAGAAACTTACTACCACAAGCATGTGAATAAACACCCTTTACAGATTAATATCATGGGGGGGGGGGGGGCTTTTTAAAAAAAAACACCACTTCTTTAAATTTAAAATAAAAAATAAAAACCCTGTCTGAATATTTACAGGAGTGAGCAGGGCTTTAAAAAATCCAAACTGAAATGAATGATACTAGTATATACAATTTTGTTCCAAGGTCAAATTTCTCTATAACTTTTTATTACCGTCCCAAATAAGAAGTTAAAGCAATTGGTAAGCAATTTTAAAGAGCAATTAGGGAGTGAGCGGTTCTCCCTTTCAACTTTCCCGTCTTCTGCATTTATCATTTATTCGTATAGACGTAGAAAACAATCTGTTCATTGTTTACCGTCAAATAAAGTAAAAGTACATGTATTAGTGCCTAATAAAATTGTTAAAAATGTTATAAAAATGAAACTAAAAACGCTAGCGTATGCGTATTTATCTGCATACTTTAAACCAAAGTTGCTAGATCCAAAGTATCCCACCTGTTAACTCGCCTTACACTTTTCGTCTTGATGTTATAATTAATTAGTCAACTTGCGATCATAAAATTTAAAGCAATATGAGCTGCATTTTTCATGTTGAATTTTTCTTTTACTAAAATGTCCTTTCCTACTAAAATGACAAAAATATCCCGTTTTTTCCATTTTTGTTAGCCATATTTTTGTGGAAAAGGCCGTTTAGAAACCTTATTTGGAGCAAAACTGAATTATTGTCGTCCTGTACAAAAATTGCAGCTTTATATTCCTTAGAAGAAAAATATTTCCTTTGACAAAAATGTATGATTTTTTTCAAATCTTATTTATCATAAAAGTTTAAGTTATATACAGACTTATCATTCTAGCAGGATTTTGCAACAAAATAAAATTCAAAAAAATACAGCTCATATTGCTTTAATACATACCCCTTCGACAATCTTCAATTGTAATTACGCACCACTCTCCGATAAGCATCGGCTATTATA
The DNA here is from genome assembly GCF_902806645.1 of Magallana gigas. Classification (NCBI taxonomy): domain Eukaryota; kingdom Metazoa; phylum Mollusca; class Bivalvia; order Ostreida; family Ostreidae; genus Magallana; species Magallana gigas. The sequence goes on along the minus strand of NC_047560.1, from coordinate 910,292 downwards.
ACGTACAGTTCGGTATGCGACGTTCAATTCCAATCTACGACTACGTCTACCCCTGTGAATGTTATTGTCATTTAAATTTTAGACCTCGTGGTTTTATTTGACCCCTCTATTTTTCGGTAAAAATCTTGTCTATTTCATAGAATCTAAGTATTTGTAATCAAATATAAAATCTTGAGATTTATTGATTATAAACTTTATCTTCATTAATTGGTGGATAAAAAGTGTTCTAGAAATAAATGTGAGAATACAAACAATAGTTTTTGTCTGCTGTTGCAACAATTAACATGCTTTAGTAGAGATCCCGCATAGGATTAATTTTCGATCCGCGCATGACCTAGTAAAAACATCAATTGTGAAACACACTTTACTATTTTTTGCGGAATGTTCCTTGAAAATGGTTCGATGTACTAGGTTTTTATGCAAAACAGACACCCATTATATTTTTTAAAAAACATGGTTTTGCACACCACAAGCATTAAACATGGCTATGATTTGATTCAGCAACCCAATGTTAATATTTTCAACCACTCTACACGTGGTTGAACACGAACGATAACTCTGATCTGAATATTATCGTTTAATATAGATAAGCGCTAGACGGTGAAATAAAACATACATCTTAAAATATTTTAATGTTTTAACATAAGCAAAGTAGGATATTATATGAAAAATACGAAAGCCGAGAAGGATCATTCGAGATTCGAAATTCAAAATACGAGATTCGAAATACGAGATTCAAGATTCGAAATTCGAGATTCCTAAATAAAGATCATTCGTACATGCTCTTATGTTCACTTCTCCCTAGCTAACTAAATAATTTTTTGTATTTATTTTTACACTTAATATTTAAGTAGACTAGTAATAATGCAGTGTGCTTCGTAGATCTAAGTGATTTTGTTTGCCCTGGTGCATTTCCACCTGATGCGTTTGAACCCTGGGGTATCCCACCACCAATAATAGTTTAAACCCCGAGTTTATTCACCCCTTTTGTGTAAAAATGCGGTTATGGTAAAGAACTTAATAAGCGGAGCTAATTTGTTCTGTAGGGGGGGGGGGGGGGCAATTCTGGCCAATTTCAAAAAATTTTACAATGTAAATTTAATAAACTCCAATTTTCCCGAGGAGGGGGTCCAGACCCCCTGACCCCCTCCTTTCTAAATATAAATAATCAGTCCGGTTTCACCAATAAATATAAGCATTACTTATCGATTTTAAGTATGTATACAGGCATACACTAGTACTATGATTATAAACTAATTATTGAGATATTATCACATCATACGGAATTATTGATTAATACATTTAATTTTCCTTTTCTTCAGTAAACAACTTATCATGAGTCTTACTTTTGGCATTGTTTTCAATATAGAAGGATACATACTCTCTTCAATTAAAGGTAGGGATGATAGTGTGCCAATTTGTTCACATTGCCGATTTCTTGTGCAGAGAACAGTAAAACATATTTTAAAAATTTGATTGTGCATGAATTTTTCAAAATGAATTGTTGCATTTTGTTATAATTCATTCATTGATATATAAACAAGAAAGAATAAAAGATATAGACAGGCATACTAGTATGTATCACAGCCAAGTTAAGTTTCCCTGTAATTTCCTACTCCCGCCCCCCCCCCCCCCCTGCACCAAAATTGACAATAATTACATATAAATTTTACAAATATTTACTTTGTACATGTATGAACATGTAAGTAACTCTCTAAAGATGTAAATAAGCACTGCAATGATGTGTGTACTTAATATACTACTTCATTACACTTAGCCAGATAAAATGTAATCAGGGTGAAGCTACAAGGGGCGAGTGGTGCATTTACCAGTTTGTTGCCATACACACAGAACACCAAATAAAGAAACTGTGAGTGACGTGGGGAATGCATAAAAGATTGCGGCAAATTATCTCAAATAATCAGTGCAAAAACCAACAAATAGGCTGTTATTTGTTAACTATCCTGCATAAACATTGATAAAAAATGTTATCGTCACATAACATAGCCGATTAAGTTAATGTGTAGTTGTGTACATACATGCAATTCTAATATACAAGCAGACGGACGTTTCAGGCGGGGGTCCAGAAAAATAAATTCCAAAAATGATCGGTTGAATTACATTAAATGCTTTGAAAATTGTTTTTAACTATCGCGCGAGTCAAAATGCATGATAGAAGCTATGTACAGTGCAATTGGAAACTTTCATTTTATATCAATATGTAGTATTACCTATTAAAACAAATGAGAGTATAGGCCAACTGCCACACACAATACAGGTCCTTTACCGGCACCACCCCCCTCCCCATAAAAAAATGAAACAACTGTCGTTTTATTTGCTAAACATGTGTGTGGTTCAAGATTTTTCTAAAGGACATTCCCGATTAGAATTGATAAATGAGTCGTTAAAAACTAATTTTGTCAAATTTTTAGATTCATTTGGTTATATTTTGGTCAATTTGGGTAAATAGATGCACCAGCGCAGCACTAATTTATATATAATCAGGCCATAAATTCGAAATATTTTCAAAAATTAATAGCCAGTGGATAAAAAAATGTAAGCAAGTCGAACTCGATGAGTGCTAATACCTGTGTTGAATGAATGGTATAGTAGGATATGCGCAAAAAAGTCCCGTCTACTTTATCCTACCCTATATTTATTGGAACATTAAATCCGATTATAAGAGTCAAATTTAATCAAGTCTGGATATATATATTATTATATATACCTGTTTATCAAAAGTAAAACTACTAATAATTTATCTATAGTGCATCGTTATGGAGCTACTCAGAAAGTTTGAAATTAATTTGCCGAGCCAAATCAAAAAATGGCCTGGAAAACGAAGAGAGAACGAAGTGGGGACAGAATTACTGACAAATTAAATAAGGACTATATACCCCCCCCTCCCCCCGAAATTTATATACTGAAAACAGATTGTTAAGTACAACATCCGCACGCAATTTAAAGAAAATTTTATGTTTTTTTTATCATTTTCGCTAGCTAATGTAAGACATCACAATTACCCCAAATCCCTCCACGGAAAAGGAAATGATAGGTGATGAGAGAGAGAGAGAGAGAGAGAGAGAGAGAGAGAGAGAGAGAGAGAGAGAGAGAGAGAGTCGATGTAAATCACAGTTGCGCTAACACCGTTCAAATTAAAGCTTGTAAGTTGCTCTGTCCTACCCTAGCTACCTCCTCTCTTTTCTCCTTTGAAAGGATTACTTATTGTCTATATATGCTTGTATCATTCAAATCAATTTCAAATTCTAAATCAAAATTGAATTCGACACTGCAAAACTCTCTCTCTCTCTCTCTCTCTCTCTCTCTCTCTCTCTCTCTCTCTCTCTTCCTCTCTCTCTCTCTCTCTCTCTCTCTCTCTCTCTCTCTCTCTCTCTCTCTCTCTCTCTCTCTCATATCGACAATGACATTGATACCCTACAATACACAATTCCTATCTGGATTGTTGTCGTTGAGGTTATAAATTATTATATCTTCTATGGTTTAAAACTTTATCATAACCTATATTTTGACATGTCGATTAGTTCATTGAATTTCGATTCATAGCTAAAACCACACTCAGTTTTAATTATTTAGATAAACAGATCGTTTTTCGCGAGCCGATTTTTACACAGTTGGGGCGAATACACTACGAGTTAAAATGGTTCGGGGGGAAAATACATACAGGACAAACAAAACCACATAGATTCGCAAAGCTAAGAGTGTTATCACTAATTTAATTGTTTATATTGTGTGGGGTTAATTCATCAATGTTAATTTAACCATTTTATAACCACTACATAAGAGCTATTCAGACAATATTTGTAGGAAAGAGCATGCACGAATGATCTTTATTTAGAACAGTTTGATGATGCTAGGATACAGGTTTCAGATCCATGATTTGATTGGTTAATTTAGATATTGAATCTCGAATTTCGAATCTTGAATCTCGTATTTTGAATCTCGAATCTCGAATGATCCTTCTTGGCTTTCGTAGAAAGACGACCAGTACTTACGTATTTTCAGAATATTATCCGAACACTTATACTTCCGCTCGAAATTGCACAGGAACTGAACAAATCTCGGTGAAGTTTCGTGAACTTTCATTTGACCACCTCTGGATTTATTACATACTTAGTAACGATAAAGAAAACATTCCAAACACATTTGCAGAGGTGATGTCGTTAAATAATTTAAGTCAACTTCAACCTCCTTTGACTGGCGGATCCAGGATTTGTAGTTAGAGGGGGCGTCAGATTTAGGTAGGGTGTGTGGTTCGTTGCGGTTCATTGTGGTTGAAAGGCGCGCCGAAAATAAATATTTTTAATACAGAGATGCAAACATTAGTTTAGTTTCATTTGTGTTTCGGAGTTAGACTCTAATTTTCAATCTTCGGGAATTTGTTATTGCAACTCAAGTGCAGCATTAATTATATTTTGTCAGTGTATATATGACGTGTTTGTTGACTACAATTTTAGGAGAAATGTAAAGTGAACCTTTTGATTAACACATGAATAATTCAAATGAGTTTTTTAAAATATCTTAATAAGACACACAAGACGTTACTCAATTTTAGGTTCTTTTCCATGTAAGATTAATCCTTATTAAATTGGACGCGGAACCTCTCGGTGCGAGCATGAAATCGGAACTAAACCCTCCGGTAGTTACCAATAAAGTTATATGGAATTATAGATGTTCCATTTCCACTATATATTCAAATAGAAAATATCATATAGAATTGAAAATAATTATTTAATTACGTTGGGAAAGTCTTTACATTGGGGTGATACGATTTTTTTTAAAATATAGAATAATGAAATATAACTAAGTCGTGTGCTTTTAAATAATGCCTAGGTATTTTAGGTTAATGTTATTTTGGGTCTGATTGGGACTTAATTGTTCATTTAATACATTTATATTCTTGAATCAATGAGATTTATTTCTGTATCATTTGGAAAATTAAATTGCACATAGCTCATTTCAAGTTTATTGTGGGGATCAACGAAATTTGGGTAGGAATTAATGGGTTCACTGGGTAATCAATTGGTAAAAAAGAGCAGCGTAATTGATATTTTATTCATTTGTGTAGTATTGTGTTATATAACTTTCAATAAGTGTATCAATTATGAACATACTTAGTATCATTTTGGTATTTAAAGTTCATTGGGGTATCATTTGGGTTCATTGGTGTATCATTGTGGTTTATTGGGGTATCATTGGGGTTCATTGGGGTAAAAGGTAAAAAGACGCACCCGTCAAAACCTATAAAAAGTTTCTACATACTGGTTCTATATGATATTTTGGCCCTTTTATATTTTGCTAATTGTTCATGATTTTTCAGTCTTTTAGACCTTCCCCAGCTAACTCCTTGCAAAGAGTTAACCGTTTGTGCACGTTTAACCATCACATGTCAGAAACTTCCCGGTGTATAGTTTACAATGTCCCATCCACCTACTTTTCATGTTATTTTACCTCCCATTTGTAACTTGCACTTTCACTGTGTAATGTCAACACAACAGTCAGAGCTGCAGGTTTTGCATTTTACTTCTGATTTTCATGAACCTAACATATGGAGCTTACATATTGCATATCAATTTCAACAAGAGACACCCCTCTAACTAATGATAATCATTACAAATCATTTCATGAATTTTAGCAACAATCATAAGCCTTCAAGTACAGCAACTCTCAATTTAACAAAAATATTGACGGGTTATTTATCCGAACCTGAAAATTGTCCCTTGCTACCTTATACATTATTTATGTAACCAAAATCAGTTCCAAGTGCATCAGATGTATACCTTTATACTACAGATTTTGTTTAAAATACATAATTAGATACAGTTTCACTATTCATAAAGTGTATCCATTAAACTCTGTTTTATCCTGTATCCTGCATAAACTACAAGTATGTTTATATTTATGTTCATTTCATCTCAGGTTAAAAATTAAAAAAACTATTATTAAAAAGCGAAGAATCTTTGTAAAATGTATTTAAACCCTTCAAATAAGAGATTTACATTCAAAATAATGTATTTACATTTTTTTTAAACACATGTAATTCTAAAAATCTGAATCTATTTTTGGGGAGTTGATTTTTACCTTTTTACTTTTACGCATGGGGATCATATTTTAGCAAATTTAAATATGAAGCTTTCAGAAAAGATTCAAAATTTTCTTGTCAAATTGTTGTAAGAAAATTGTAAAAAAATACTATTACCTGAGACGAAGGCTCAGGTGAGCTTTTCTAATCATAGTTTGTCCGTCGTCAAAACGTTGTACTTCTTATTGTCGTATACGTTTTCAAATTTTCATCTTTTCAGAACCATTAGTCCGATTTAACTTCGCACAAAACATCCTTGGGTTAATCGCTTTCCAGTTTGTTCAAATGAAGGGCTATGTCCTCGTTTTGAAAAATTGTTGGCATTATAAAAAAAATTCTTCTCAAAAATCAGTTGGCAAGAACATATGTAACCTGTGAGCAAACATCCTCAGTAGTGTAGATTCAAATTTGTTCAAATTATGAGGGTACGGCACAATCGGGGTAGACTTTTTAAATAGGAATAAACAGAGAAAACATTCTTTAAACACATTTTTACTTTTAAACTAATTTGCTGAACAGCTATAACTTGATAAGAAGCATCCTTAGGTAGTGTTAAACAAAGTTTGTTCAAATCATGATCTCCGGGATAGAATATAGCCACAATGAAATGGGATTAATTTTTTTCATAGAAAAAATGGTTATTCCCAGAAACTTTAATGTTATAATGTAAGGAAATACTTATTTGCAACTTAATATTTGTGGATTCTCAGTTGTTTAATTGTGGCCTCTGTACAATTCTGCGGCGGAACAAGGGATTCAAAGTTTGAGGTAAGTTTATGTTTATATGAATAGTTCATCTTTATATTTTTGATCTTTTTAAAATCTGCAATGCTCAGTATGTAGTCTGACTATTTAATCACCAAATTTCAAAAAAGGCTTAATGTTTAGCGTAAGATTATGCGGAGATAATTGTTATAGTCGGTTCATTCCAGATCGATTTTACTACATTATTTATGACCCCATAAAGCTGATTTTATTATTGCTGTTCTTGCTCAGGTGAGCAATGTGGCCCATGTGCCTCTTGTTTGGATGCGTGGAGCCAATTCTAATTAGAAGGAAGTTCTGGAGAGAAGATGAAATGTTAAAGGTCAACAACGAAAGACAAGGGACTGATTTTAATCAGAAAAGCTCACTTAGCATCCGGCTCAGGTGCGCTTAAATCGAACAGTGGATATTGCACATAACAATTCACATCCGAAAAAATAGATTTTTAAGCAAAGCAAAAACATATTGAAAAAAGAAAATATCAATCAGTAGAATTTAAATATGTTTAAATGTATAAATTATTCAAAATAATAACAAAATGAACATCTTTTCTACCCGGTTTCTTATAATGTACCTTTATAAAGCCAGACACGTAGCATCGAAGGGGGGGGGGCACTTTTTGTCGCAGCAACTAATTTTTTTAAAACTACATATAAAAATCGAATTCTCATGAAGTTGGCACCCAACTTTTTTTGGAGCATGTAAATATATATGTGAAAAAAAGGAAATTAGGATTGACATTGAAATTATATACTTCGCCAGCCCCCCCCCCCCCCCCCACAGTTTTTTGGGAGCATGTAAAAAATAGATGTGAAAAAAAGGAAATTAGGATTTACATTGAAATTATATTCTTCGCCAGCCCCCCCCCCCCCAGTTTTTTGGGAGCATGTACAAAATAGATGTGAAAAAAAGGAAATTAGGATTTACATTGAAGTTTTATACTACGCCAGCCCCCCCCCCCCCCCCCCCCACCACGGATTCGGATTTTGAAGATTTTTGGGAAGTCCTTATTTCTTTTCTTTTTTTTGTGGATAAGTCTGGACCCCCACCCCACCCCCACCCCGACACTTTCAAAAACGATGCTACGTGCCTGAAAGCAAAATAGTATTAAGCAATTATCTTATAGTTTAAAATTATAACAACCATACATGTACCATATGCAAATGCTAGAAACAATCCATGCACATAGAAACTCCAATATTTACAGTTCATTTTCTTCAAAACACACTAATTACACCTCAACTCTTCCTAAACAGGAAGTTAATGCGTACTTTGTATGGGTTTTGTATGGGTTTACATTTTTGTAATAAATAAATAGTTGCATATACAGCACTTACAAGTATTAGTTCATGGACGTGGCTTGGTTTGGCTACATTTTTAATCGAATGGTAGCACTATTATTACACTTACATGTAGTAGTATGATATATAAAATATAAGTGTAGAAATTTAATTCGAGCATTCTTGTTTACTAAAAAGGCACCTCTGGTGAAATGTTTGGACTGTTCCATAAATATTTGTATAAATTGTGTTTTATAATGACATCAAACAAATATGTAACCTATGATAAAACTATATGCGTAACGGCATTTTTCTGCATGAATTCCAGCGTTAAACATCAAAACCTTTTTGTTTATTTTTTTTTTTTTTTGGGGGGGGGGGGGGTTGTTGTTTTTTTTTTGTTCTTTTCTTAACAAAATAATATCATTCTAAAAAAAATGACTTTTGTACTGAAGTAATATAAAAACTTCCATGCTGGCCCTTATGACCACTGGGGATCATTTATTATGTTAATAAAAAAAAAAAACATATGTTTAACCGTTGGGGCGAGCGCAGCATTATTTTATAGATTAATTAGGAATTAAAGAGTCATTCTTTGAGTATTATGGGGTGATAACTTCGGTCGGGGCGTGGTCAAATTCAATAAAGCCCGAAAGGCTTTAAAATAGATTTGGCCACACTTCGACTGATATAACCAGCATAATACTGTAAAAATTTATTCGCGGCGACTTTATTTCGCGATTTACTTCCAACAAACTGGTTCGCGACGACTAATGTTCGCGACCAAGCCATATACAGATCCCTATTTTGTTATAGTAACCATACTTTAAAGACTGGTTCGCGGCGAGAAATATTCGCGACGACGAGGCTCTTGCTAACCTCGCGACATTTTAAAAAACTCTATCTTTTATGTAGCACATGCTATGCATTACTTCTCAGCGCAGCCAGTATCGTTTTCGTTTATGTTATAAGCCACGCCCATTTTATGTCACTCATTTTAATTGAAGTTATTTGGCTTAGGGTTCAGAATTTATTCGTAGTGTAATCACAGACAAGGACAGTTGACAATGTTAATATATAATGTTAAATAAATGAATTATAAATATCAACGTAAATAAATTTGAATAGAAATTGAAATACTACATACCTTCTCTTGTCAGTAAATTTGTTTTTCATAGTTTTACGCTAGGTTATGTATGTTTTATATAACTACCGTCATGAGAAGAGAGCCCTTATCTTTGGACGTCACAATGCTCAGAAAACGACGTCAAAGTAGCGGCATTGTAAACGCAGTTCATTTTTATGTTGTGTTTCTATTTTTTTTTCTGCGTCCGTGTTGTGTTTTTTTTGCATAACTAGAGTCTGGCCTTGTTTTAATACCGCGATTAATATTTTTTCAGTCGAATATTACTTGTTAATTTAAAAAATAAACAATTAATGAATGAAATATGACACATGTAACGTCAATATTTCCACATTTCGAACGCGTAATATTGCACACAATTCGTTGCTGGGATATCATAAAATTGCTGCTTTTGTATCCGCTCTGAAACTTAAACACCACATTTTCCATTCTAGTGTGTGATGAAAATATGCTCTAATTAGGAAATCACTTTTTTTAGCTCACCTGAACCGAAGGTTCAAGTGAGCTTTTCTGATCACCCGTTGTCCGTCGTCCGTCCGTCCGTCCGTCCGTCCGTCCGTCCGTCTGTCTGTCTGTCCGTCCGTCTGTAAACTTTTCACATTTTCAACTTCTTCTCAAAAACCACTGGGCCAAATTTAACCAAATTTGGTACAAAGCATCCTTATAAAAAGGGGGTTATAAATTGTAAAAATAAAGGGCACAGCCCTTTTTAAAAGGGAGATAATTGCGAAACAGTAAGTATAGGGTGCATGTCTTTAAAAATCTTCTTCTCAAGAACCACTGCACCAGAAATGCCAATATTTACACAAAAGCTTGTATATATAGTGAAGATTCTAAATTGTAAAAATCGTGACCCTCGGACCAAAACTGGGGCCCCAGGCGGGGTTCAAAGTTTAACATAGAAATACATAGGAAAATGTTTTGAAAATCTTCTTCTCAAGAACCACTGCACCAGAAATGCCAATATTTACACAAAAACTTGTATATATAGTGAAGATTCTAAATTGTAAAAATCGTGACCCTCGGACCAAAATTGGGGCCCCAGGCGGGGTTCAAAGTTTAACATAGAAATACATAGGAAAATGTTTAAAAAATCTTCTTCTCAAGAACCACTGCACCAGAAATGCCAATATTTACACATAAGCTTGTATACATAGTGAAGATTCTAAATTGTAACAATCGTGACCCTCGGACCAAAACTGTGGCCCCAGGCGGGGTTCAAAGTTTAACATAGAAATACATAGGAAAATGTTTTGAAAATCTTCTTCTCAAGAACCACTGCACCAGAAATGCCAATATTTACACAAAAACTTGTATATATAGTGAAGATTCTAAATTGTAAAAATCGTGACCCTCGGACCAAAATTGGGGCCCCAGGCGGGGTTCAAAGTTTAACATAGAAATACATAGGAAAATGTTTAAAAAATCTTCTTCTCAAGAACCACTGCACCAGAAATGCCAATATTTACACATAAGCTTGTATACATAGTGAAGATTCTAAATTGTAACAATCGTGACCCTCGGACCAAAACTGTGGCCCCAGGCGGGGTTCAAATTTAACATAGATATACCTTAGGAAAATGTTTAAAAAATCTTCTTCTCAAGAACCACTGCACCAGAAATGCCAATATTTACACAAAAGCTTGTATATATAGTGAAGATTCTAAATTGTAAAAATCGTGACCCTCGGACCAAAACTGGGGCCCCAGGCGGGGTTCAAATTTTAACATAGAAATACATAGGAAAATGTTTTGAAAATCTTCTTCTCAAGAACCACTGCACCAGAAATGCCAATATTTACACAAAAACTTGTATATATAGTGAAGATTCTAAATTGTAAAAATCGTGACCCTCGGACCAAAATTGGGGCCCCAGGCGGGGTTCAAAGTTTAACATAGAAATACATAGGAAAATGTTTAAAAAATCTTCTTCTCAAGAACCACTGCACCAGAAATGCCAATATTTACACATAAGCTTGTATACATAGTGAAGATTCTAAATTGTAACAATCGTGACCCTCGGACCAAAACTGTGGCCCCAGGCGGGGTTCAAATTTAACATAGATATACCTTAGGAAAATGTTTAAAAAATCTTCTTCTCAAGAACCACTGCACCAGAAATGCCAATATTTACACAAAAGCTTGTATATATAGTGAAGATTCTAAATTGTAACAATCGTGACCCTCGGACCAAAACTGGGGCCCCAGGCGGGGTTCAAAGTTTAACATAGAAATACTTAGGAAAATGTTTAAAAAATCTTCTTCTCAAGAACCACTGCACCAGAAATGCCAATATTTACACATAAGCTTGTATACATATTGAAGATTCTAAATTGTAACAATCGTGACCCTCGGACCAAAACTGGGGCCCCAGGCGGGGTTCAAATTTAACATAGATATACCTTAGGAAAATGTTTAAAAAATCTTCTTCTCAAGAACCACTGCACCAGAAATGCCAATATTTACACAAAAGCTTGTATATATAGTGAAGATTCTAAATTGTAACAATCGTGACCCTCGGACCAAAACTGGGGCCCCAGGCGGGGTTCAAAGTTTAACATAGATATACCTTAGGAAAATGTTTAAAAAATCTTCTTCTCAAGAACCACTGCACCAGAAATGCCAATATTTACACAAAAGCTTGTATATATAATGAAGATTCTAAATTGTAGAAATCGTGACCCTCGGACCAAAACTGGGGCCCCAGGCGGGGTTCAAAGTTTAACATAGAACTACATATGAAAAATGTTTAAAAATTTTCTTCTCAAAAACCACTTCACCAAAAATGCCAATACATACACAAACGGTTGTATATATAGTGAAGATTGTAAAAATCGTGACCCCTGAACAAAAAAGTGGGGCCCCAGTAGGGGTTTAGATTTTAACATATATAGGAAAATGTTTTAAAATCTTCTTCTCAAGAACTATAGTGCAACTGTTTGGGATATTACTATGCATACATGTACATCCTTAAATAATGTAGATTCAAAAAATTGTAACTCCCGGACAATTGATGGGCACCAAGAGGGGTTCAAAATTTAAACATTTTAAAAAACATAAAGGAAAAGTTTAAAAATTTTCTTCTCAAGAACTACAATGTTTTAGTTTGTGGAATTTCTATGCCTTCGCTCATGTAGATTCCTAATTGGTAAAATCGTGACCCCCGGACCAATACTGGGGCCCCAAGATGGGGTCAAAGTTTATTATAGAAATATAAAGGTAACGTTAAAATATCTTCTTCTCGAGAACTACAATGCCTCAATTTGTGAGATTACTATCATGCATACAACCTTGGATAATGAAGGTTCGACAGTTTTAAAATAGTGACCCCTGGACTAATACTAGGGACCCAAGATGGGTTTAAAGTTAAATGTAGAAGTACCGGTATATATGGAAAATGTTTAAAAATCTTCTTTTCGAGAACTACAATGCATCAATTTGTCAGATAACTACGTAAGCACCCTCAAATAGTGTAGATTCGAAATTATAAAAGCTATGACCTCAATCTAATACTGGGGCCCCAAGAGGTGTTCAAAGTTTAGCACAGAAATATAGAGGGAAAATGTTGAAAAATCTTTTTCTAGGGAACTATAATGCTTCAGCTTGTGAGATAACTATGCAAGCATCCTTAAATAATGTAGATTCCAAATAATTAAAACTTTAGCCCTGGACTAATACTGTGGCCCCAAGAGGGGTTCAAAGTTTAACATAGAAAGATATATTGAAAATGTTTTTAAAAAGTTTTTCTCGAGAACTATAATGCTACAGTTTGTGAGATTATTATGCAAGGATCCTCAAATTGTGTAAACTCTAATGTAGTGGAACCAAGAGTTATCTTTCTTGATGTTCTGTACAGTCTGAGAGTTATTTCTCTTGAAGTGGAACTCTGCTACGTTCAGTTTTTCAGGTTGTGTACGTGCGGTCCTACCGCAGTGCTACACATTTTCATTCCTATGTTACTGTTTATGTTGTTCAAGCCAACCATAAACCTCGGACCATAACTGGGTCCCCAGAAAGGGGTTCAATGTTTAAAATAGAAAAAGCATATACTACGAAATGTAATGTTACAAGGAACTGCTGTTCAGGTGAGCGATGTGGCCCATGGGCCTCTTGTTTATATAAATCATCGTTGGAAACCAAAGACCCGTCTCGCATACGCTTACTGATTGCATTGCGTATAACTGAATGCGAGACGCGTCGTAGATTTCCTATGATGAGTTAAAAGTATTCTGAGTAAAACTGTACAACTTTAGTTTGCATGAGCACATGTATGATTAATTATAGTAGAAAAAACACTACACTGCGAACTCGTTGTTGAAGGCTGAGACCTACCGAATCGATGTAGAGCAGTATTTTTCAAATCTAAAGTTATCTTCGCAGTAATTACTGTGAAACAATACTTGTAAGTCAAATATTTCAAATCATAAGTTTGGAAGTTCACCTCACGGAATACGATTCTACACTTTGTCTCAATTATAGTGCTACTGCCAACATACAAAATAAATTCTCGCATATTCTATAACTAAAGAATTTGCTATCAGAATTTAAAATTATTTAACGAATTAAAACGCATGTAACTAACAGATTGGGAGAGTTTGAGAACAATTTTCACAGCGTAAAAATCTACTCTGTTATATCGCATTTGATTTCATGGAAAAATCTGATTCTTAATGCCATTTTCATGTTAAGTACTTTTAATGAAACAACATAAAAATAAACCTGTACGAATGAAAAACTTTTGAAAGTTTATTATTTGAGCGCAACATATTTTGTTTCCCTGTGCAATTTAACAACCCAAATCCACATGTACTATTTGAGCCATTTTACGTTAAAATAACGAGTCATAACGTGCCTGAAAACTCAGCACATTGTCATGGATATTTAGCATTTTATATAATTATATTCATTTGAAATCAGTTTCGTACATGATTTAAATTCCTTAAACTAAACAAGTTTGTAAATGCAGTCATTATACTACTATAATCTTTTGATATAAAGTCGATAAAATTGCCGTTTTATAAATCAATTCATGTTTATCGATAGATAAAAACACTACATGTGTGACTTTTACAATTTATATCATGCATGGCCGTACAATTTATCCTCATAGATGATAGTTTCTCATATTTTCTTTTTTCTACAAGAAACAAATTTCGATGATACTGAAGTCAATGTTTATGTGTGTTTCTTACAATGTACAATGTACATCAATGAAAAAAAACCGAGAATAGGGATATTTCTTAAAATTCGGAAAACCGTATGCAACTATATGCACTCTAGTAACGTCTATTATTTATTTTTCCTTTTTTTCTTTTGATAATCACTTGGCCGATATTTGAATTCAATGAGAGAGAGAGAGAGAGAGAGAGAGAGAGAGAGAGAGAGATTCATCCATCGTGTAACATTGATAATAAGAAAATTAAGTTTTGTCAACACGTAAAAATGTTACATCTCGCTGAGTATAGGCTACGTCTATCGGCGCTGTAGTATCGATTAGTGCAAAAAATGGACAAAATTAATGCAGAAGTCTGATTGAAATTTACTTGGAATCTTGCATTTTGAAAAAAAAGCGATTGAATACAAGTGTAGATTCAGCACGTTGGGTGGCTTTTGTACTTTGTTGGTCTGTCGTATTTGATACACTTAATTAGGTGTGTACGAGTATATTCAAACAATAAACATAAACAAAAAGTAGCGATCAATACCGAAAAAAAATTATCGTAACCTGCGTTCTGTAATGTTGCTATTTTTATAGCCTGCATGTATCACCGAAGAAAGCATTTTATTGTTTACACAAGGCTTAACATCTTTCTTTTAATAAATTAATGAATTGAATTGATCGTAAAAAGTAAGTAAAAGTCACTAAATTATTGTTAATGTACACCAGAACGATAGAAGAAAGCTGTACCCAAAGCGTCTTATATGGAAATTTGAGTTTGGCATCATCATGATTAGTTCGTGCAATCCCAGATTTTTCTTAGGTTTCTGAAGATTTCGACCGATCGACAAACTGTATGGTTAGATCTGGACCGAGTGGATTTCAGTCCTGACTGTTTATATAAAGCTGTGAATTACAATCAATTTTCGTAAGAAATAGAGGGAAACATACGAAGTGGGTGTAAATTTAAATCTATAAAATCGTTTATCTCAAATCAACTGTCCACATTTTTGTATAGCCTGTCCCAAGATATCTTGGATTCACATTTTGCTTAATTGCTTGTTATTTATAAAAACCTCAGGGTTCAAACCATGTTCATTCAAAAGTATAAAAAATTTCCAAGATTTCTCAGTCGAAACGCCCCTGTTAGCTTATCAGGTTTCAATACAATGCTAAAAAATGTGATGTCTACGGAGATTTTGTATTGCATCACACCCGGATGATAATGTTGAAAAATTGCGCGATGTAATCCAAGTGTATTCCGAATGGAGTAAAGATGTAAAAATACCCCATTATAAATCTCCGTAAGGAATCTGTTTTCGTTCCTGTGAATTTTTCTGAGTGACAGTTGATAATGTGTCAATGAAATTATCTTGGAAATTATCCCTTTCAA
Source organism: Magallana gigas (assembly GCF_902806645.1). Taxonomy (NCBI): domain Eukaryota; kingdom Metazoa; phylum Mollusca; class Bivalvia; order Ostreida; family Ostreidae; genus Magallana; species Magallana gigas. The sequence continues at coordinate 894,453 of NC_047560.1, read as the reverse complement.
CTATTACAAGTGCATTTCTTTCACTGGTATGTGTATTTTGTTTAAAAATCGTCCAAATGTGCTGCATAAATATCTTGGGACAAACTTTAGTTGTAACTTTTCTGTAAGACAGTCAAAGCCGATTTTTTTCACTGGTAATTTCATTAGAATTAAGTGTTGATAACGTATAAAAGAGAAGAAAATAACGAAAATAGTTTACATGTATAACACCCTCTCCTTCGAGTTTCAAAAAACAGCTATTGATTTTAAACTTGCTTCAAAAGTATAAAGGTACTTAAACAGTAATATCAGTAAATATGCGATAAAATTTCCGTGCAAAAGGTTGATCAAAAATAATAATTATTTCTCTTTTTAAAATAAACTCATGTATGAAATCTGACAATGCCCAAAAATTGAGGAAACATAGACATCGAATTTGACCATCTTTATCTGTGTTTGTTACATGCTTTCCTTAGTTGCTTCTCGGCAGCTTAAATAACTTTGACGTATTTAAAGGTTGGGGAGAAGTTTGATATTTGTTTTTCTTTAAATATCCTTCATCTATCTATCTTATGTGCGCGGGGGGGGGGGGGGGGGGTATTGCATGTGGATTCATCGGAAGTATCTGGATTAGCTGCAGAACTTTAACTTTATCTGGATATTCAAAATGTTTTGTTCTCTTTTGTTAAAATTGTTAGAAATCTAGAGGGTAGAACATTATTAATTAATTCTACTTCAAACAATTAAAGACGATGAAAGGAAGTATAAAAGAAAAAACATTGCAAAACAAAATTTGACGTTCGTGACGTCGTGACGTTTTCGACGAGCTAAGTCAAAGTCGTGTTAACATGTCTTACTAAAATTGTCGTAAAATGCTTAAAACACACAAGATCTTGGAAATCTTTGTATATTTGTATTCAGAAAGAGTAGACTAATCGTAATTGACAAAAAAGTGAGTTTGTGAAATTTTGACCTTAAGGGCCCTTATCTCATGACGGCATTTATGAGTAGAACTATGGTTTAAATTAAAAAACAATGTCCCTGAAGAATAAAATGTTAAACTAAATGTTCAATGCAGAGTTGTGATCCTTTTTGGAATTAGTATAACGTCAGTTTACTTTTTCAGTGGTGTCTGGTAAGACTTAAGTCTCAAATCGCCAAATTATGATGATATTACCGTGAAAATAGTTAATCTAAGAAATGTGAGCACTGAATCTGAGTAACATTTGATTCATTTTTCTGAAAAACAAATGCTCGCATTCGCAATATTTCGCAGGCTTTTTAGTCTTTTAGTCTTTTCGGCAGATTTAAGATGGTTAAGATATTCAACTATGTATATTTCAATTGAAATGTTTTCTTTGATTATGACTCAATAAATAAAAAGATCGATATCAGATAGTATGTCCATTATAGAAATGATGTGTATTTATGATAGAAACTGGACCTATTAGTTTGGTGAAATAATATATTTTGAAGCTTATAACTAGGTCTCGACTTATTAATAATAAAGTCTTTAGAAAATGTATGCATATAAGTATATCTCGTTGATTATGTTTCAACTACTAGGAAAAAAACATGCCTGAATCTGAACCTAAAACTTTTAGAACGAATAATAAGATATAGTCACTAACAATTGAATCGTAGGTAATATTGTACTCATGTACTACACCATATTTTGACTTCAGAAAACAATGATTGAGAATCTCGACAAATCGATATTCCCAGTAAATTTTTGAAAATATTAAAATGATAAACAAAATAAAAACAGTGTGTAACAGTGTCATGCATCGTGTGTCAGTACCATATACATGTACAGTGGCACTCTGGACACTGGCGTACACTAGGGTCCATTGCTGTTCAGTATGTATGTACAGGGGGTAGCTTTGTACAGTAAATGCACAGCGGATTTTCTTTTGATGGTACAGTGATTATAAAGTTGATATCATTCATGATATGTTATAAGCTTTTGATATAATTATTTAAAAAAATAGCTTTAAAAAAAACAAGCAAAGTGTTACTCATGTTTTCTTGAAAACACTTGCATTTTAAATATAATAAACTTTGTACAGAATTGCACAGTGTCAGTTAGATTAATTGTCAACACAATAAACTTTATAATATGTAAACAATTTACAAACTATTGTATTGAGAGATAAGGTACAAGTATGTTTCCAAAAGATAATTTGAACATTCGAAAAGAAAGACCAAATAACAGACAAAAATTAAAGAAAATACAAAAACAATACAGCGCAAAAAAGAAAACAAAAACAAGAACATAGAAAAAACCCAAGCCGAACTCAAATGCGTAACTACAAAGAACTTATACAACTCTAAATTATATACATGTTTTAAAATTACCGATAATCATGCAAGAAAGAAAATTGTATCGGCACAGTGCATTCTGATACTGATTTAAGGTAATTATCCATACGTCACAAAACAACGTCTGACGTAATTCACGCGTTATTACGTTTTTTCCGTGCCCGATCTAATCGAAACCTAACGCTACGGTGTACATGTGTTTCAAAACAAAAAAATCAAGCTGATCTAGAAATTAATTCAAAACAAATCTATTAAAAATCCTGAAAACTGCAATCAATTAGCCTATTACTCAGCGAAATGAAAATTTGACTGGGTTGTGTCGATTGAGTACTCGTTTTGAAAATATTGACCGCTTACTTTTGTCCTGCATAAACATCAATTCATTACAAGGCTGAACTTAATCCAATTCTTTGAACATTAATCCCTGAAAGTCCATAAACATCCAAAATGAAATCCTGACCGAGATCTATATATATTCCAGTGCATAAATAAGGGAGATAAATACACAAGGGGAAATAATTTGACTTATTTCATCTTTATCCTATATTCGCTTAGCAACGAGCATAGATATATTTTCAACAAAAAAAAAATGTTTTTAGAATTAAAATCATGCGCTGAAGAAAAGTTATTTCATTTTAAGAACAGTCTTTAAAACCATTAAAAAAAGGTTGAATAGAGGTTCTGTCGTAAAGGCATATCAGGTAGTTAGCATTATCCACGCGTGTGACTGCAATTTCTAAATACCGATCTCGAACCATAATACTTACCGATATCCAAAGATACAATCTTTTGCGGTTTAAATAATACAGATTAATCAACAGTTTGTTTAAATCATGTTTTCTAATTAACAATAATTTTAACATATTTTTTTAGAATGATGAAATAATAAACCTATGCACAATTTAAATTTTACGGATCCTTTTTCAAAATATATATTTTAATGATTTTTACCCAAAATACGCCCATTGTGATCCTGAAAAGGCCGGTCCCTTGGGTAAATTTATTTCCAGTTGATTAAGGGCGTTAAGGTTTAAATAATATCAAAATTTTAGAGAATTCTGTACGTAAATAAAATTATAAGAGCTTAAATTCTCTTTGAAAATTTATTTCATTTTATCTCATTTGTATGCGGATTTATCTTTTTTCGATAAATAAGCAAGTGTAACATAAAAATTTTTGATTTGAAATAATAATTCCTTTATTTTACATAGGATATAAGTCAAAAAATGATTTTGTGAAATTCAAATTTCAGGCTTAGGCTTATATTCTCTATGTATGAAAAAGCGCCATTTTCTGCAATCGGTTCTATTTTTAGCAACGACCCTAGCTCTTATAATACCGATGGACCACCCAACAGGGTAAAATTTGATGAGAAGATATCCTCAGATACATGTTTGAAAAATATGAAAAAATTCTGTACGCATTTTATTTATCTAGTGGGGTATGGACCATTACCTTAAGCATAGTAACTTACCAAAATTATGTTTCATATTTGCTGATGTTCCCCTGCACAGACTTAAAACAAATGTATCTAAGGTCTTTGCCTCCGGAAGATTCAACCAGGGCCCATTAACTCCTTTAATAAATAACTCTTTTATTCCTCGTATTCCCTACAATAAAACGCAACATCAATTGGTCAAATATAAATAGTTCATTTCTTTTGCTAATGATCTTTATCGTAATATTCATTTTCATAGAATTTTTTTATTATATATTTCTTACAAGGACTGATGATTCTTTAACCGTATTATTTGACTTTATAACTTTGAAGTCGTTTAAATTTATTTTAGTTAACGCTATTTTGTCTAAATAAAACCTCGATTGAATAAATTCAAAAGATATACAAAAAGTAAAGACTGTAAATACTTTATCACTTTCTTTAAACATTTTTATTTCGGTCATATCAGAATAAGACATGTTTTTGTATTTTTTTCTGCACCAATCCTTTATCAAGTTGCAGAAACACCATGCATTCCTAATTGCGTATTGAACATAGACTTTGGTCTTTAAGCTTTCTGTAAGTATATAAAATCAAGATAATCATTCTTTGTAGAGGATTAATCGTAGTTATGCACAACAAAATATACTTTTGCATTTTTGTAGAATGTTGTTTTGGGTTTTGTTTTATGCAATACTCTAACTTGAAAGGTGACTCATTTTGCCCTCCCTGTATTATTATAGTTAGTTTTCGCGTGAAATAAAATACACTTTACCGTTTTTATTCCTTCCCCTTTATGTTACTTTTTAGTGTCAGTTAAGGTACATCGTATATTTATTTTTCTTTTCCCCCATATATATAGTAATAAATTTTACAAGTTCTTTAAAAACAAGGATGTTTTCAACTATTGGGCCAGACTTATCGCATATATATCTATTTTTCTATACAGATATTATTCAATATTTACTAGCTCTTTAAATACAAGGATGTATTTAAAATATTGGGCCCAGATACACGAACAAGTGTTTGGTCTTTCATGAATGTAAATCACGATATATTTGTCTACTTAACAAAAATCACCTATTTTGAATTAACCGGAAAATAACGAATTTATCATAACACAATTATTGTCTCAAATAGTATATGTGAATTAATTGTAAAGTCGATTGCGTGATTAAAAGTTGTATGGTTAGGAAGATAATATTTTAACTTTAAATATAAATGCAAATTTTTATTCGAGCTAATGTGTTTGCAAGTTCCTAACTTAGTCCCACAATACAATTTTTACACTACTTATTGGAATAAAAATGTTGCTTTTACCCTTCAGCCATTTCAGGTTTGTCAGAAATAAAGGTCCCGATCATTCGGCCTTCTGGTATTAGCGTAAAGTATAATTCAATGTTCCTGGGGAACCAATTTGTAGAAACATTATATAACAAATTAGCGATGGGTATTAGCATATCTTTGTCGAACCGCCAGAAACGAAAAACAAATCAGATGTAGTATGTTGTCGAAATGCTGAAATCATTAAAATGACCTATATTTTAGTTTCCTCTCCTAAGTCATTTATTTAATCTATCGACGGGAAATCCCCGGTTATAGTGATCGTTATCGCTATAATGAACTACTGACAATGAACCACAAAATTCAATAAGACAGCCTACTATACAAAGTCTTAGTATGAAGATTTGCTTTGTGAGACATCGTGGGTCCATAAGAAAGAGTCTTCCAAAGAAAAGGAGCTTCTTCGCATTAATTTCTGCCATAATTGGAGTGAGATTTAGGAGCTGTTCGCACATATCGGATCGTTTTTATTTTGGAAGACTGCCATGCTGTAATGTATTCAGACGTCGAACTTCCTCTTGTGTGATGGCATTCCATAGTTCACAACCATATAACACGGACGGACGAATAACTGTTTTATATAAACGAGACAGGCACGTAGCATCAGGCCTGAACCCCCCCCCCCCCCCCCCCCCCACACACACACTTTTTCTCACTAAATTTGTGACTAACATTAGCAACTAATTTTTTAAAATTTACATTTAAAAAATTGAATTACCATGGAGTTGCCCCCCCCCCCAACTTTTTGGGAGGATCTAAAAAAAATTATATGAAAATAAGGAAACAAGGATTGAAATTGATGTTATATACTATGCCCCCCCCCCCCCCCCCCACACACACACACACACACAGATTAGGATTTTGAAGATTTTTGGAAAGTCTTATTTCCCTTTTTGTTTTTGTTTTTTTTTTGTTGCTTGTCAAACTTTTTTTGGATGAGTCTGGCCCCCCTACTTTCAAAAACTATGCTACGTGCCCGTGAGAAATAGTGAGGGGGTTGACTGTAGTAATGCAGATGTCAGTAAGGCCGTAAAAAGATGTCCATCCTTTATTACAAGCAATTTGATCGCCGAATTTTGCTTTTTTGTTTAGCGCAATGCCTAGATGATGGTTATATGCTTTGCCAAATTGAATCGTAGAGTTCCAAAGATGTATTGTTTTTTCCGTTTGTTTTTTTTTTTCTCCTTTTGCTACAACTGTTAGAATACATGATTTATCGGCATTGAATTTGAATCGCCATTTTCAAGTGTATGTGAAAATGAGAAAATCCAGCAAAACGGCCACGTTGTCGGTTTTCTAAAAATATTTTATTAAAAGGATATAATAACTTTAATGCTGCCAGGCATATAGTGTTGTGAGTGTTGTAAAATTTTCGAACTTACTAATCAAGTTTTTCTGGTGATCATTTTTTCAAATCTTTAAAAATCTTCTTCTCAAAAACTATTAGGCCAGGAATGCTCAAATTAAAATTGAAGCATCCTCAGATAGTGTAGGTTCAAGATTGTTCAAATCATGGTCCCCGGGGGTAGGGTGGACCTAAGGGTGGAATTAAGGCAAGTGTTGCTCAGGTGAGCGGTGTGGCCCTTGGACCTCTTGTTTGTTACACAATATGAACACTTTGTGTTTGCATAAATGATTCCATGTTTTTGATGAGTTTTTAAATTTTTGAAATAAAACAACGTATTTCAATCCTAATATAATCAATTCAATTAAAAACTAAACAGTTCACTGTTTTTACTCCGCGTAACAATTAAACGATAGAGCTAAAATTATAACTTTTTTACAACATTTGGCTTAAATAATCATTGTTAAAAACTTATCTCCCAGTTAAACTTTGACCCTTAATGTAAAAGTCCTTTCGCTACAACCGAAAAAGTATCTTGTATGGAATAAAATTGAGACTTAAAATGCATTCACAGTCCTCTTAATTAGTGAGAAAGAAAGCAGAAATGTTTACTACGTTTAAGCATCAGTTTAAAATTCCAACAACTACGCTAACACTAACTCTCAGATTTAAAATTCAGACTTGAGCACATCTATGTATTCGTCAAGTGAAAGAACATGCTCTGTATGTGATTTAGCGGAAAGTCTACCCCCGATTACTTCGGGGAAAAAAACGGCATCAACTCGAGATCGTGCCTTATTTTTCAGAACTTATCAATTTAAAAAGAGCAGATATCATAATTAGTTAATACTTATGCTTCGTTCACAAAACAATCCGAATCAGATCGTGTGACGTCCCGTATTAGAGTTTATTAATAACTCTGAAAGCACCTAAATTTAATTGTTTTTTTTAATAATTATTTTTTTTTAATATGGTCAATAATCACAGCAAATGTTTTTATTTGATTTATCATACTACTTTTTTAACGGACTTCTTAATTTTAAACATATTTCAAAACTTTCTAAAAAAAATCACGACAATATCTTTTGTATAGGTTTTTATTTGAATCTGTAATTACCAAATCTGTTAGGATACCATAAGTATGATGTATATTATGGTATGAATATGATTATAAATGTAGAATGCATAATACAGGGTGCTGGAAACAGAATGGAATAATTATTATTAAATGTACTGATCTTTATGGGTGTAATACTTCAGTAGAAGTAGAGTGTTTTGAAATAAAAAGTAATTCGTTTTGAATATTAGTTATATAAAAAAAAATTGTCAACAATCTAGTTGGTTAAGTTGGTCATGTTTTAAAGATTTTACCAACCAAAAGCACAATGTTTGACAATCGCTGTTAACCCCCTTTGCCATTTGCTCGTTACGTCACTTGCAGTTATTCAGTGCATAACTATCCTAACTTATGTAGCAATATACCTTCATCACCTGTATATGGTGTTTTTGTCTCTCAGCTAATTCGATACGCAAGGGCCTGCTCTTCGTATGAACAGTTTCTAAGACGAAGCAAGCTACTGACAAACAAGTTGATAAAACAGGACTATCAACAGTCTCGTCTTAAGTCATCTTTTCGTAAGTTCCATGGTCGATACAACGACCTTGTCAGCAAATAAAATCTTCCACTGGGTCGCATGCTGACTGACGTATTTCATACTAATTGTTAGACCATAATTAATCAACTAATTGTCTACTTTTCTGATTTTTCCCGATTACGACAAAAAGCATGCGGCAGATGTGACCAGTCAGCAAAGAATGCTCACTCCTCCTAGGCACCTGATCCTACCTCTATCTTCTTAAAGGTCCGTGTTGCTCTGCTTTGAATTTGTTTTTCGTTTTATGGATTTTTGAGATGGTTGACGGTTTGTCATATTTTTTTGCATGCATCTAAACAATCATGCCATTTATATACATACTAGTTGTAATAATATCTTATTTGTAATCTGGAAATTATTTTATTAACCGTAAACCATGTTGTCGAATACAGTATGTGTGACCTGTACAGAACCAATTTCAAATAAAGATGTCACCCTAGAAAACTGAGTCAAATCACAAGTCATCCGTCCTTCAGAGCATTACACTAAAACTAATCATTTTTTTTCTTTGCGTGGTATACACAAGATGCTTTTGAGCAGCATTGCACACCTTAGTAACATTAGTCCATAAGTCAAACCTCTGACCCATACAGCTTTATTAACTATTAAGTGATTAACATTTGGCAGAACAGATTGTGTTAAACAGGATTTTTTAAATAATTCTATGAATATTCTTTTGTTAAATCGTGTGTCCCTGTTGCTGTTTTAGTGATTATAGTGGGTTTTTTTTTAGCTCAACTGAGCTATTCTGATCACATTTTGTCCGTCGTCCGTCTGTCCGTCCGTCTGTCCGTCCGTCTGTCCGTCCGTCCGTCTGTCTGTAAACTTTTTACATATTGAACTTCTTCTCTAAAACCGCTTACTAGTATCCAATTTCAACCAAATTTGGCTCCAAGCATCCTTATGGGAGGGTGAATATAAATTGCAGAAATAAAAGTCTGCATTCTGTATTCAAAGCGGAGAAAACCTTGAAACTGTAGGAAAAGGGGGGGTGGATATTTTAAAATCTTCTTTTCAAAAATTACTGAGTCCAATTCAACGTAGTTTAGCATAAATTATCCTTATGGGAAGGAAAATATAAATTGCAAAAATTAAGGGCTAATTCTGTTTCAAATCTGAGTTATTACGAAAATAATAATAAAGAAAAGGCGTGTTTCAATCAGTTAAATAGCTTCGGGTTCGGCATCCGGTAAAATGGGTAGGCAAGACTTGGCCTGGGGAAAACAAGAGATTGCCAGTTATTAATCTGCCAATCTCATTAAAATTTTAGGATATTTGATGGACCAGTATATTTGTATTCGCTGTAAATAATGCTGCAAAATAATGCGTATTTGGAATTGACGATTGCCGATCTGCCCCGGGTTTTTTGTTTGCCACGGCCCGGGTTTGCATACCCATTTTACCAAGACTCGTATTCCATACTTAAAAAACGAGGTTCTTTGTTTAAAGCAGCCATGACATTATACGAAAAAGGGTCGATCTGACTATGATGAATTTGCTTGTTATGCAACAGTTCGCGTATGAAGGGAAATTTTTGATACATGCAAAATATATTGGTGCCGATTTTGTGAAGTAAATTGAGGCTAAATATTGCAATGCGTTGACAGTTTTTACACATGACGTTGGTGTTAGCTTGTTCTGATTTTCGTTTCGTTTTCATTATTTATGTTTTGTAACCTGGGAACTATCGTCTGTATTTCGTGATTTTTACATATCAAATCAAACAGAGACTTCGGTAAATCAAACAGTTAACTGTGTACCTGCGCAAATTAAGCAAAATCTGATGTATCAAAAACGTACTGAAATACAATTCATTCTATCGGTAATTCAGCATTACCTTTTGCGTAATGGTAGATTAATGCAAAAGGTTTTGTTGAGATGCTCGGCATTTTCTCGAGTTTATTCAGTTTAAATAGAGTTTGATATAGCTGACGGACATATGTAGGTATATATATGTATATGTATGATTCATTTGAAAAAAATAAATTGTGTTCTTTATTTGTTATAGTGCATGTTTCTTGTGTTTAATTGCTTACAATTTCTTTTTACTAACCATATTTGAGTGTTAAGCTTCGAATTATAAGCAAGATACAGAGATTTGCTCACAATTCTATGTTTGTACACAGATCTTAAAAAGTAAAGATTAAAAAAGTAAAAAAAAATTGTCAATATTTATTAAGAAAATTTTCAAAGTCTGTTCTTCCAGAAACCAACTTTAACAACTTATTGTATTGTAAACTTAACCTTTTTTCGTCATTAGTATTCCTACTGTACATGTGATCCTTGACTGTGTTTGTGTACATTTGTATAAACTGATTTTGAACCTGAAATACTATTGAACTGGTCTTGAGTGAATAAAAGAATTGAAAATCGTAGGCCATTCTTTTTTTTCCATTTTGAATGCTGAATAGGAAATACCAAGCGAAAAATCTTAAGCTGAATGTAATAAACTCATGTGAACAAAATATGCTCAAACCTAGGCGAACTGTGAGCTCTATATCTTGCTTATAAATCTACCATTGGCGCTGACATTTTGGTTGAACATTAGAAATTCTATATGAATTAGAGTATGTTAAATACTTTTACAAACAAAATTAAAAGAATGATATTCTGTATATACCTACTCTCTAAGGCCCCCTCTTTATACAATAAATAATGAGAAATCGACATTAATTTTGATAGTTTTTCAGACACGAGTAAATAAAAAACGACATCTTTAAAACAGTTTCCATAGTTCTGACACATTTATGTTGCGGGGATAAAGTAATTATCGCTATTCCTAAGAAAATATCACAGCGGAAAAATTATCCTGGTTTGTACACAAAGTAAATAACAGTCATTTAAGGTATCCCACTCCTCAATGTTGTTGTATCAATATTTTCTTGAGAAGTATATCATTGAAATCTGTAGACAAAACAAACTTAAAATATACAAAGATAATGGGGGATCTGTATCCATCCGTCTGAGTTATGGCCCATTTAATTTGACCTTTTTGCACCTAAAATGCAATTTCATCCTGATTAGGATTTGTTGTCAGTATTTTTGATTAAGCAAACTTATTTCTTCAAATATTGTTTGTAATTTTGCACAATGGTCACACTGAATAGAGGGATTACGAAAAAAAATTGTACAAAGCTGCATACATTTTTGTGTGACCTTTTTGCACTTAAAATAGACAATTTCTATAATAGTTTCAATTTGATTTGAAATGAAAACTTCTTGAATATCAAGAATTTTATAAGATTAATCCACTTTGCCTAAATATGTATTCAGTATCATTTTGACATAATATAACATGGGGGTCGGTGATGTCAAATTTTAGATATAGGGCTTCAAAGGTAAAATTCTCGCAGCATTTGGCTTAAAAAAAATTCAGACATGTTCTATATATATACATGATTTTATGCTAAACGGCTATCACATTCTCAAGATTTTCTGTTGTACATGTCACACAGAACCTATAAAATATGTTACAAACCTATCAAATTTAAAAATGTGAATAACGAATAAAGTATAATAAAAAGAAAAGTATATTGAAAATTTATAAAATTGCTTGTTTCTGTCATTTTCGTCTAAAAAACCTTCCGCACGAAAAAATAGTTCCCAAAAAAACTTATTTCTTTCTTGAATTCAAATGGATTTTCTTTATGAGTGTTGTGTAATTATGAAATAATAAAATATCTGTGATGATTAAATAAATAAAATCATATTCATTTCAAATATAATGATCATCTGCGCAATGAAATCAAAACATGAGGAGTTAGATACCTTAATTATAATGGAGAAGACAAATAAATTGTTTGAATGTTTTTAATTTGAGGAATTGAGCACATTTAGGTACAATTTTCTTCTTCACATCTATACATGTAGGATTCTTTAAATAAAAAACAATAACTATTATATTTTTTTGGAAATACAATAACTAGTAAGCAGTTGATGAAAAAGAAATGTACATATATGCTCCTATATATTTTGATCGCTTTACAAAGGGGGGGGGGGGGGGGGGGGGCAGAACGAAAATATAGGGAATTGGAAGTTAACAACTTAACAGTGTACCCCTACCAAATGTTTAGTTTTATATCTTGCGTAGGATTTTCTCATTCTGGTAAAAAATAGTATTTCATGAAGGTACAATGTCAAAGATTACGTGTATGCAAAAATAAGTGTAGAATTTGAATACTTTACAATATTTATTTTTTGTTATTCTAATGAGGGACCATATGGCACAATATCTTTTGAACGCCCATTGTTGCTCAGGTGAGCGATGTGTCCCCATGGGCCTCTTGTTTAACTTAGAATAAAATATTAAACTGAAGCTAAATTTGGCCAGTTCGATTGAAAAACAAATATTTTTATTGCGTCAATATGCATTGAACGCTGGGTTTAAATGCACAGAAGTTGTATTTAAACGCCATCTTATTCTAATATTAATAAAACAAAATAACAAAATATTACGTTGCATAGGCGTCGGAACCGGGGGGGGGGGGGGGGGGGGGGGGGGGGCTAGTTATACCTTTGCAAAGTTATACCTAACCATTAGAAACATAGCATGATAGAGGGTTCACCCCCCCCCCCTCCGCCACACACACACACTTTTTCTCGCAGGAAAGATTATTTTTACTAAATGTACCTTGAAAGATTGAGAAGTTGGAGTCAGAAGCATACTAGTCGCCCCCCCCCCCCCCCCAGATTTTGGGTATAAAATAAGTTTTATTTTAATAAGTATACTCCCCCCCCCCCCCCCCCCCACGGATTAGGATTTCCATGATTTTGGGAATTACGTTTTTCTCAATATTTCTGAGAATTAGTCAACCCCCCCCCCCCCCCCCCCCCCACTTTCAATTTGCTTTCGACGCATTGAATTTGCGACTAAATTTAAAGATTATTGCCTTTAAACACAAAAGTTAAACGTTTAAGCGCAATAGTTAGTTTGAATTTCTACTCTATATAAACAGCCAAACTCCGTCGTGGCCCTGCCCTTTCATCAGCAATGATAATTTCATCAAATTTCAATCACACAACAAGAGGATGCTTATTAAGTATTTCTTGCGCAATTGTTATTGAGAAAACGATTGTTCATTTTCATTTGCCAACGTATTTCTAGTAATTCAAAATAATATCTCTCGAAAAAAAGGCGTGACCATTCATTTTAACGATTTCAATTTACCTTTTCCGAGAACGCTACTTGCTATTTTTTGTTGAAATTGACCAAATAGGCTTACGGACAGGCAGGCAGACGATCGTACATGTACATGTACGCCTGCAAAAAGCGATGCGTACTTATCTTTGAATCCATTCCGTTGGGTTTGTAACTGTCTTAGTTGACACATTATTAGAATTGTAAAGAAATTTATGGAAGCAAATTTGATTAATTTATTCCTAAAAAATATCATACTCTTCAAAACATTTAGACTACATTAAACACTTACCAAAACCGTCGTAATTTTTAAAGATAATGTTGATGCTGTAAATGTTGTACCGACCACCCAGATCCACCTTCCACCACATGGTCTTATCAGGAGATCTAGTTCCTATCTCTCTTGTCCTCATACACGTTAGTGAATTTCTATCCACGGCATTGCCTGCGCCATACACCATATCACCAGCAAGGTAAGTCTTTGATTGGGTGGCAGTCTTATGGTAAGATAAATCATCTTTCCAAAAAGAAATCAAATTAGCTAGTGAAGTAATGAATAACAAAGCGGAGAAATATATCAACATTTAAAAAATATAGTTATTACGGCTTTATATGAGAAAAAAAGTAGGTAAAATTTAACATATAATACCATTTTGAAAAAAAAATAGCAAGCAAGAGAGCTAAAGTTAAATTTGAAGAATGCATTATTAAATTATTGATACATGCGAATAAGTACAACGGAAGTCATTTAAAAAAAGAGTAATTTCTATGCGATAAAACGCAATAATTATTGAGTTTAACGCTGTTATTCGTATTTCATCGAAAACAAATTTGCCTTTAATTGCAAAATTTATAAAACTGTCAATTGATTTAATTTTATTCAGACTAAAATAATAGGTTCATATAGTTACAACATTCTTACATTATGCTACAATCATCCATCAATCTGTCCATCATACGTGATGTTTGACATGTCGTACTTTTCACATTGGCCAACTCCTCCATTTCTAATTGCATTTTATATTGTTTCCTCAGACCGAAATTAATCATCAAATGAAATCAATATACTCATACATGAATCATACTCATTCTTAAGCTGAAACCAAAATGTTTTATAACACTGTGAAATTTAGGTGACATTGTTTATTCAATATGACCGACTGTCATGATTTGCCATTCATAGTAATCTAGTTATATCACTAATTGAGAAAATGACACCTATTCAGCTTTTGATTTTGTCATGTCACTTTTTATAGGGCCTATAATGTATCTGAATAGTTTATAGTAATCTTCGGTTTAAAATTTCGAAATCACCTTTTCGGGGAGATGTTTTTACATTATTGGTAGATAATATCACCTTCATGTATTGACATTGGTGATATCCCAAAGACATTAAATACCAAAAAGCTTTCTGAAGATTTATCAATCATTGCATGTATGACTATCATGCCATTTGTGACATATATTATTCAATCTTTAACCCGAAGTATGTCCATATAACTCTCGGGTTTTTTTTCGGCGGGGTAATTGCGTAAAAATTGGTCTGGCAATTGTTGACTGAACAACAGTTGAAATCGTTCTAATCACAAAAATGTAGTTCCAACTTAAAAGAGAACGTGGAATGCATAGCATGCCATTTAGTCATTTTAGTTTATATTTAATATATTTAAACATATCATGGTACATAGCATTCACATTGAGTAACGCGCGTTAGCACGTTATGAAAATATGTATGCACACACCGATGCAGTTATGAGACTATATACTTCAGAGAATCATGCTTTAAGGATGACGTTTACTCAGAATGAAAAAAAATTCCACTGATGATAATGAAAAAACAACTATTGTGTGTTATAGACCTTACATTGTAGTGTAATTCTTCACTTTCAAAATAGTAAGTCAATGACCTACTTTTTGAGTTAATTGCCATTGAATATTTTTTGAAAATTTAAGAAAAATCCATAAAAATGTTACACTACGATTGATATTTTCTTAATTGTGAAGATAATACAAATTGCTATATCTTTAACAAATGAAATACAGTTTATGAATGGTAGTGACATTAAATAGATAAAAAGCCTCAAGTTTTCATTCACAATTTTTATAGATATTCTAGTCCGAATTTCCTCTATCAGTTTTCAAATTACTACTCTTTTTTTATTCAATATAACAAAAAACTGAATGATGGTGATGCTAAAACATTTATAGTATTAAACTAAGTATATTGGCCTTTCTCTGCTGGCATGAAATTCATATGAGGTCAATGATCAAAATTTTGAGATATGGGGTCTTTAATCTTTTTTAAGCATTTTTCAATATTTTTTAGTGTGTGCCATGCGCTTATCTAAACAAAGAAGCAAAATAAAACCAATAGAAAATATGCAAAATTTTGTTGACTAACAAATAAAATCTTGACGAGGGAGAAAAGCCGTCCAAATATTTCATTAACCTAGAGACTAGGAACTACATAATTAAACAAATACCAAATATTGAAAAAGATGATGGGTCGGTTATTTTCGATCAAATAAAAATATTAAAAGAAACTAAATCTTTTTATGAACACTTGTATAAGAAAAGAGAAATTATAAATGAAGAAAGTTTCCATGAAAAGTTAAATAAAATTAAGTGTCCTAAACTTAATAGAGAAGAGTCAAATACCCTTGAAGGTCGTTTAACTGATACAGAAATTCTGAATTTCCTTAAGAAAATGAAAAATGAAAAAAGTCCTGGCCCTGATGGTTTTACAAGTGAGTTCTTTAAATTCTTCTGGAGAGACTTAGGAATATTGATCACAAGAGCAATAAGCCACTCTTTTCAAATAGGAAACTTTTCAGAAATAAATAAACTAGGTGTTATTACATGCATTCCCAAATCTGGAAAACCTAAACAATTTCTGAAAAATTGGCGTCCCATTACTTTACTAAATGTTATTTACAAGCTAGCTTCAGGAAGCTTAGCTGAACGCATGAAAACTATTCTAGATAAATTGATAAATAATGATCAGACTGGATTTTTGAAGGGAAGCTTTATTGGGGAAAATATAAGACTTATATATGACTTTATGTATTATACAGAGCATTACAACATACCCGGCCTTTTAATGTTAATTGATTTCGAAAAGGCTTTTGACACCATCTCATGGAGTTTTATCTCAAAAACACTAGACTTCTTTAATTTTGGACCCTCCTTCAAAAATTGGATAAAAACATTCTATAACGGAATTAAGGCATGTGTGATTCAAAATGGTATAATTTCAGAATACTTTTATCCAGAAAGGGGCTGTAGACTAGGTGACCCAATATCTCCATATCTCTTTCTTCTCTACGCTGAGATTTTAGGAATATTAATAAGAAATGAAAAAGACATCAAAGGTATAATTATTGATGGAGAAGAATACAAAATATCTCAATATGCAGACAACACATCAATTATAATGAATGGTACACCACAATCATATGATGGCATTCTTAGGGTTTTAGACTTTTTCGCACAAGTATCAGGCTTAAAAATAAATTTTACAAAAACAAAAATGGTTTCGATTGGTAGCAGAAAAATTTCAAAGGATGTATTTCATCATTCACGATGGAAACTTAGTTGGAACAATTTAAATTTTGAGCTTCTAGGTATCAAATTTTCAGTTAAATGAGATGAAATGGAAGAATTAAATTATTTACCAAAATTGTCTGAAATTAGAAGATTGATAAATCAGTGGAAGTTAAGAAAATTAACACCAATTGGTCGAATTACGATAATCAAGACGCTAATAATACCAAAGCTAAATCATTTGATACTAGCATTACCCAACCCAAAAACTGAATGCCTAAAAACTTTTGAACATGATATTTTTCATTTCCTATGGGGCTGTAAAGTTCATAAAGTAAAGAAAAGTACAATTATACAAGATTATAATCATGGGGGTCTCAAAATGGTTGATTATGGAAATTTTATCACAGCACTCAAAGCTACTTGGATGAGAAGACTTATTAAAACTGATACAAAATGGGTAAAGCTTTTAGAATCAATTTTGAAAATTAGTATCTCTGAAATATGGAGAAATGGTCCTGATTATTCGTACCTTCTATGTAAAAAATTAGAAAATTCTTTTTGGAAAGAAGTGCTCCTCAGCTGGTTAAAAATAATTGAACAAACGCCACTTAGTAGACCCCAAATTATAAATGATAATATATGGCACAATCCCAAAATCACCATAGACAATAAATCAATATTTATCAAAAGTTATGTTAATAAAGGATTTATTTTTGTTAGTGATCTGCTTAATATAGATGGAACATTTAGAAACTTTGATGAATTGAAACACATTAATCCAAAGACAAATTTCATAGAGTATGCAAGTTTAAGAACTGCAGTTACAACCAGACTACATACACAAGATATACACTTACCAAACCTACAGAACACATTACAATATGGACCAATTGTCCCTAATCATATTCTATTGTTTATTAATACTTGTAAAGGTTGTAAACCCATGTACAACATACTATTAGACAAAAAAAGAGAAATATGTACATCGATATCAAAATGGAGAGAAAAGGGTTATAACTATTCACAAACTACTTGGAGTAGAATTTTTGAACTCCCTTTTAAGTGTACACAGGAATCAAAACTACATTGGCTGCAATATCAAATACTTCATAGGATTGTCCCTACAAATAAATATCTTTTTAATATAAAAAAAGCAGAATCTGCTGTTTGCACCTTTTTTAAAAAAGATGAAGAAAGTATTGGTCATTTATTTTATGAATGTAATATAGTAAAAGAATTGTGGTGTGATGTTGAAGAGTGGATTTCTACACAGTTTGAAATCTCGATTACATCTGATATTCAATCAGTTCTTTTTGGAAAATACAAAAATAAAGAAAGTTATAATTTTTTTAACCTGATAGCTCTTATTGTGAAGCAATATATTTTTTCATGTAAATATAAAAGTAATCCGACACCAAATATACATGCCTTGAAAAAGGTCATAACAGAAAGAATCTTAACTGAAAAATATTTGCTGTTGAAAAGATGTAATTATAAGGAATACGAAAGCCACTGGCAGAATATCTGTGAAAAATTGTAGTTATAGAGATAAGTTTTTTTTTTGATCGATGTGAACCCTCATATCATTTAATTTGTTTTCAGTATAGCATAGTCTATACTTGTATTGTAATCCACCTGCATAATCTCTCTCTCTCTCTCTCTCTCTCTCTCTCTCTCTCTCTCTCTCTCTCTCTCAAAATCAGCTTTACTTCATATGAAATATACAAAACTGTACTATTAAGTAGAAATAGTATAAAGACTATGTAATATGTTTATAAAAATGTTACAATCATTATTATGTCACATATGTACATATGTTGTGAAATGAAAAACCCAATAAAAAAAAAAATAACAAAAAACAAAAAAACAAAAAACAAATAAAATCTTACCTCTAAATATTATAGTACTACCAGAAATATTTGAGTGGAAAACAAAATCTGAAAAATTTAGTCCGAATTTCCTCTGTTTCGCTTAAAGTCAAATCTTTTCAGAGCCTAATTCCATAATTTAGTAAAAACTATGTATTGTTATGTCAATAATAATTCATTTCATAAATAATTTTGTATTTAAAACAAGTTTTACTCATGAAATTGAACTATTTCACAATCCAGATTTGAGAACTCAAAGCCTGAGTAAACAACGTCCTTAATGCTTATATTTACATTTTTTTTAACTTCATGTAATGTCTGCAAATGTGATTTATACCTGAAAATTCCTATCTTATTCTAAGAGTAAGTTCATATTAATGGAAGAGCCATCGAACAGCCACAAGCGGGAACTTTGATTTTCGCTCGTGACCTTGCAGTTTACAGCTTTCAACGTTTGTGACGTCATAATAAATCTCGTCATTTTTACCTTTGAGAACCGTGTGTGCATTACAGTTTATAACTGCCGTAGCCTTTAGCACACTTTACAAGCAAAAAATATGTGGAATGTAAATATTTTGACTTGATAGCTAGCAAAGCGTGGCAGCGCGAATCGCCACTCGCGTAACGAGCTCCATAGACAACGTGTACGAACGGAGGAAATTCTAGTTGATATCTACACATTGTTCAAAGAAATTTTTATGAGGCCACGTGAAAAAGTTCTACATATTCCAATAATCATTTGCGGTGCATAGCATGGTGGAACAGGAAGCGTTTCTAAGGAAAATTCTTACCTGTAAATCACATATATCTTTCTTATTTACAAATAATAAATCCTTAAAAAACACTAAAGTAAGCAACGCATATGCTTACGTAGAAAACTGTACCAATCTGAACTTTTGCTGACACATGACGTCATTTTCTTCCCCGAAGTTATCCGACAGTTTACGAGAACTGTTGGGAGCAAATGAAAGTTAAGTATGACGTCACAGTGATCTTGTGTTATATTTCCTGCGATAAATTAAGAGATGCCCATTTGTACTGGGTGTTAGGTGTAGTAGATACTCGCTATCTCAGTGTTAACAGCAACTCTTTGGCTATTTAGTTTTGTTTTAATATATTTTTTTGGATTAGTAAAGGTGATGATACATATGGAAGTGTCATGCTTAATTTAGTGTCCTATTGATCCAATACTATATTTTTTTATATGCACGCATACGTTATAGGTATGTAACTGAAAAAAATAAGCAATCTAAATTTCTTTAGAACTACATGCACCCACATGATTTTGTAATTAACAAATAGAAAAAAAGAGGAAAATTAAACAGTTAAAATATCTATTTGTAAGTTGCAAATGGTCATACCTTTAAATAATATTGGGATATCAAAACATAAAAGGGGAGGACACATGTCTCCAACGCACAATTTTATAACATAAAAAAATAAAAAGATTAGGCAGAGACATATATTATTTATGTTATTTATGTTTCTGGATTAGAAACAAAATTGATGTAACAGAGGAAAATAATTAACACTCAGATTATAACAGGGAACAAAAAGACAAATAACACTGACAAGCAATTTATTGTTTACTGATTTTATTAATCAGTTTTTTCCCAAGCATTATTAAAATGTAAAGGAATGATAATACAAGATTGCATTTGCATAAAAACCCGAACTCCTTTGTTTTTTTATCAAAATATTCCATTTAATCTGTTTTACGTTTGAGTAATGCTCAGTTGTAGTTGGTTTATGTATATTGTTTTATAACTTCGGTTCCTTGCGGGGATAAAAGTATTCGAGAGAAAGTCAACTTTTTTGGTTGGGGCAAAGGTTGCATTTAATAATGACGAGAGATGTGTAGTTCCTTCTGCACTCGCCCCAACGGTCACAGCGTAAAACATATTAGCTAATAATCGGCATGATTTAATTGTTTCTTTGCCTAAGGCTGAACATTAAAAGAAATGGAAGAGCGATATTCTGCTCGTAGTATATCATTTTTTTTACAATCAGACGTTTCGCGGCTATGTTAAGGCTGCCCGATTAATTTCACAGCAATATGTAGAAAGTCACTTGTCTGTACTTCATAAGATATTACGTCATAGTTAACTTTGACGTCACGATCTGCATTCCTTTCGATCGTTCTTTGGGAATGTATCGTAACGTAATAAGTGATATTCATTGTGCATAATAAAACCGCTTCATTCCTTTACATAGACACTGTTGTAAATACTAGTGATACTAAATTCAATATCACCGATATGGAGTATAAAAAAATCAACAGTTTTAAAGCTTCGTAATAGGTAAAAAACTATTCATAAACTAATGGTTTTGAGACCCCCCCCTGCTACGTGTATTCTAATGAATGGTGATATGTATGTGCATATAAAAAACGGCTTGGCACAAGTGAAAGATAAAAATAATCTTAGTATATTTTACGTGAAATCGGAGGAGAAAATAAGTACCAATGTGAATCTTGCTGGGGGAAACCTACAGATTGACCCGATTTTGTGTAAATCGAGCCTAAAAGTTAAAAATGTGCTTAATTTCGATGGCGGTGCGAAATGTTTTGATAATATTTCAAATAAACGAAATATTTATATGAACCCCCAGCAAGACCTGCAAAATACATTACTTATCGAAGGATTTTTCATAAAAATATTTTTGATTTAATGTCATTATTCACTTGTGCCGATGCGATTTTTATAGATTATTTACCGTGTTAGAATACACCCGTCACGTGCTTAAGAAAAATATATGACGTCACAAAAATTCATCAAATATAGTGTTGGATGCCACTGTTAACTTATGTAATAAAAGTTTAAAGAAACTCACTCAGTTAAAGCATTTTTCGATAATAAAAAAGTATCATTTTTCGATATATATTTAGCTTCGGACAGCCTTAACATAGCCGCGTTGATAAAACCGAGCATGTCGGTGTCAGTTGGGGTGTTCTTGTGCAATAAGCACTCGTTTCTGCAGGTTAACCAATTTTTATAGAATAAATTTTAGTCTGTTTTTATTTGGTTACGCAATATTCAATATAAATATCCTTATTCTCTGCTCCATGGTTGCGCCAAACTTTTTGGGACCTGTGGATTTTGTGTTTTTTAAGTGATAAAATATCCTGTAACAATGCGAGATGAAAAAAACTTCTCGAGGAAGTAACTTCACACCAAGCATTTTTTTAGAATAGCCATCAATGCAATTGTTAATGCAAATCCCACATTTTTTTTATTTTGTCATACGAATCAGTTTGCCATATATAATAAGAACCCTTAATATAATGCATTCTGCGATGAAGTCGTCTCCGTTATCTTAATTCAACCTATAGAATATCAAGATTATATGTAGGTATTACACCTGCTACTGTTTTCCTAGATACCCTGTATCTGGCTAGCAAAAATCGCTTATGTATCTATCGATACCAACTTTGCATCCAATCTTTACGAAAAAATGGAGGGTTAAGTTACACTCATTAGACTTGTTCTTTTCCCTGTACAAATTAATAGCAGCAAACCATAATTTAGGGCATTTGCCAAGAAATACATGACGCTAAACAGCCGAACAACTTATTATTTTATTATAAGTTAATCAAAGTGAAAATGGAATGCATATATCAGAAAGTATGACTCCATTCATCTTCCTAGGTCAAGGGTTTCTGATCCGCTCCGCTCTACATAAACCCTTGACCGAACAGACAAAATATATTTGGATTTACGATTGCGCCATCTGAAAAGAATACTCATCAATGAACTCTTGTGATCTTTTGTTCTGACCAATCAGAGAATGTGTATCAAACAGAAACTCTATAGCAAAATGGCTGCTTTTATGAACAAGTTATTAATTGTAATCGGATAGGTTCTCTCGGATTAAAAATCGATAGCAAGAAGTTAATTACTTACTAGTCAAAATTATTTGACAGAACTCAATATTAATCAGAGCACAATTAACAAAAGTCTTGAAACAACTTTTTTTTTTATTAGCTCACCCGACAAATTTGATACCCGCGAGATTTTAGTCACAAAAAATATTGCTTTCATTTTGCAGAAATTAAACACCATGATAGATTTGTGTTTAAACGCTAAACCTTTTGCGTTTAATTGCAAACGCCAACGTTAAAGAAAAATACACATTGCAAATACACCCCAAAATATTGCTTTTAATTGCCGCAACTGTTGCGTTTAAAAGCGACAACTTTTACGTCTAATGCAACTGATTTATTTTTCTATCAAACTGACCCTAATAGCTTCCGTAAAATACCCACGTTAACAAAAAATTAAATTTAACCTTCTTTAAACAGGACTCAAACTCAAATGATGCGAAGTTCACCTGCGTACAGTGTAAAAATAATTTCAAGTAATGGTCCTTACCGTATGCTGCCACAAGAAAACCCGCTAAATATGTTTCAAAAGCAAGAATGATCATTTTTTTAAAATTCCACAATACCCGATTACCCGGAACTTAAATAATTTGTTTGTAAATAATATGGTGTGGTGGTCGGTTTATGAAAAAAATCCAACAAATATTGGAAAAAAGAAATAATTTCATTTGGTTTCGCCCTAAGTTTTGACAATCAATTCTTAATTGTAAAAAAATATTTGATTCTTCCCAGGCAACAGTCCGTAGATCATAGCAAGTGGTAAGGCATTGCCAGTGGTTTTATTTATAAAGAATTATCACTGTGCATTATTTCTCGTTTTGATGTAGAGCATTATCACCATAAATACATATTTATTTTTGTATTCTTTTACAATTAAATGTGTGATACTCGTTAGTAAACTTTGAGACCTGTGTGTTTCTTGTTCACATTTAACCCTCCCCCCCCCCCCCAAATATTATTGCTGTTAATCCTCTCGATTGTATATGACAGAACTTTTTATATGTAGTCATACGAAAATATACCTAATGCATTTAGATTTAGAGATTTAGCATTAAGCTCGTAAAGCGATCGTTAAAACACATTGCCACAACGTAAAACTTACGTCATAGTATGTTTGTGAAAAACAGACATTATCTATCATCGTCTACAAAAACAATCACGAACATACTACAGATTTTGTTGGACATGATAGTGAAATTAGCTGAATTAATTCTTAATATTATAATTTTTTCATATTTCATAATTTTATTGTTTATGCCTTATCATTCTTACAAACAGCCAACCATTAAGTGCTTCGAAGGTTTCGAACAGTAAATGATTATGAAACAAAATGTAAACAAATTCATTTAAAGGTTTAGCAAATGACACGCATTACATATTGTGCAAAACTAGATACAGTTTATTGAATTTTCAAACCAAAAGTAAAAATCCAAATAAAACGTGCCAACAATTTATATGCGTTATGTTAAATCAATTGAAACGTAGTTATTTAACTCATGGCTCACTTTTGATTCCAGTTAAGCCTCTTTCACAATTGGCGCACGAGCAGAAGCGACCAAATATTCGTGCGACCGAAAAAATTAGATATGAATCTACAATTAACGATTCATATCTAATGTTTTCGGTCGCACGAATATTTGGTCGCTTCTGCTCGTGCGCCAGTTGTGAAAGAGGCTTTAATTGTTGCCGAAACAATCGCATATGAAAAAATTATTCTTACGAATTTCGCTCGATCTAAGCGAGCGTTGTGCGATGTAAACGCATTGAATCTTGTGATATATCTTGTGTCTGTATGCGACTCTTGTACAATGAAAGCTACCGTTAAAAGATAATTCGATAGTAACGCGCGAGAGACCTGGTGATCGGACGATTGAACGTGCGCCATTGCGATTGGACGTGCAATTATGCGTTCCATGGTACGAATGATCGTGCGAGTCAGAGGGGGTACATGTATATACACCGCCCATATTCAGTAGACATAGTTGAAAGCGAGAAAGATGCCGCCTAAGAAGATGCAGATATGCAGCAGCATTTATCATTATACCTCAATATGATTATTCTATTATATCTGATTGGTCTAGAAAGTCACGTGACAGGGCAATGTCATAGGAATGAAAAAGTCGATATGAGCATACTATGTAGACAAATATGATTAAATCAAAAATATTTAATCATTATGATTCTCTTTATATCTTAGAACCAACTTAACTATCTATGATTTATGAAAGAAAAGTGAGACAGTTACATGGGAAATCAAACAATCACGACGTTAATTTTGCGAAAAAAAACGTTTATTGCATTAATGTTCAGGGAATATGGATATTTATTCCACAGAAAAACAATTTTTTCTCGAGCAAAGCCCTCGGGAAATATGATATTTCTTGAGGGAATAAATCTTCATACATGTATTTCCCTCACCATCTTGCAATGAATGTATATTGTTAATTTTGTTCTGAAACAGAGATACTTATACAGTGTATATATTATATACTAGTAGCAAAGCATGGCATATTGAGGCTGATAAGTCGTGCAATGATAGTAAAACGTTGCAAGATTACATAAGACACGTTGAGCAACAGCCTCACGGTCGTAAAATAGACGCATAAACACCAGCAATTTATCTTACGATCTTTGTAAATCGTGTATCACTATTGCAACTACACAAAACGTTGTAAAACGTTCGTACTAATGTTCGTGCGTTGCACTGCCATGATTTGGATCGCGTTCGGTCGCGTCTGAATAGTGTGCATGTCCACTATTCAGAGGAGACTTGATGCGACCAGTAAAACGTATGCAACGAATGCGAGAGCTCGTGCAACGTAAGCGAGGGCTCGTGCAACGTATGCGAGAGCTCGTGCGAAGCTAAAAAATTTCGATCGCAAAGTGGTGTAAAGTGGTCGTGCGCCAATTGTGAAAGGGGCTTAAACCATGTGACGAACTGCTCAGAACTGAAACAAAATGATTCTACTATATTGTTTTTTTCTGGTTATTTTTCGTTCACCCTTGTAGATTTTATCATTATAGAATCTTTCCAAATATATTGTGAATTAAGTAACAAACATTTCGGCTGATTGTTTTTAAAATAACTAATCCATACGTTTATGTGGTGGTGTTTTTTTTGTTTGTTTGGTTTTTTTTTTTTGTGATCGGCTTCGGCCGATCACAGTTGTGTCTGTATGAGGCATCCGGCAAATTTAACTATTTGCGCACGCATTGCGCCTTGCACTATTTTATTTACTATGCTATGACAACCTCATTTAAATCTTTAATTAGACTTATATTACTAAAACGGTAATCTTATCCGTTCGCTCTGAAAATAAAACATTTATAGAGTTACATGCATAATGATTCAAATCACGTTTTTTTTTCACATATGCGTAGGAATATTAGTCGGACGTATAATTCGCCTACTAAAAGTAAAGCTCATTCATGCCTTGCCATTTTGGAAATCAATAAAACGGTGCTATATATAGTTCAATGCATGTTTCGTACATTATATTAACAGAGCTGACCAATAATACAGTACCGATCAGACCCAACCTAACAGAAAGTAAACTCCAACTAAACCCTGGGTTTACTTTCTAAATTTACTCTGGGTTTAATAGAGTGGACCCAGAATAAACCCAGAGTAAACCCCAAGTAAACCCAGAGTGAAAACAGAGAGTAAACCCCGATCAGAAGAATACCCTGAAAGCAGACGCTATATGTGTATTCGGAATATATAAGGGGCAGGAATAGCAGGCAGTAGGATGATAAGATAAAATACAGGTCTGTTTCACACTTAAGTGCGTATAGTTGACTCTAAAAGCAATTACCGAGTAAACCCAAAGTAAACTCCGAGTAAACCCAAAGTAAACCCCGAGTGGACCCAAATTTTCATAGGGTAAACCCAAAGTAAACCCAGAAACTAAACCCGGGGTTTAGTTGGGGTTTACTCTGGTGTAAGGTTTGGTCTGATCGATACTGTATTTGATGCCGATCATTCCTTTAAAAGGAATACTTGTTTTTTATTTGCTGCAAATTTTCTCTATTAGAGAAAGTTATAAGTAGACAAAAAATGAAAACGGTGAAATAATAAAAAGAATTATTAATAAGGCTTAACTGGATATTGATAAATAGAAGATTAACAAACAAAATGATAAACATATGACAAAAATAGCCTTGTCACTCACAAAGCAACAAATCATGCTACGTTGCTGAAAAATCAACACCCATTAAATGAACTGGTCAACTAGTTAAACTATGCTCATTCACTCGCATATACGCATGTGAGAATTTACATATAATATGCATGTATATCATACTTTGGGAAACAAATCATCTTTTGTACGAAAACAAAAACAT
The DNA here is from genome assembly GCF_902806645.1 of Magallana gigas. Classification (NCBI taxonomy): domain Eukaryota; kingdom Metazoa; phylum Mollusca; class Bivalvia; order Ostreida; family Ostreidae; genus Magallana; species Magallana gigas. The sequence goes on along the minus strand of NC_047560.1, from coordinate 867,595 downwards.
TACAGTGAAATATTTTAATAAGATAAAAACCCAAACAAAATCGAAAGCATCATATGTCGTTGTACAAAGAAAACGACTTCAGTAAAATACTGATATAATCTGCAAAAAACATCAATTTGGATAAATGTTGATAGGGATATAAAACCTTGCTACCATGATGTTACTAAACAGCATCGTATATCCATGTACATATACCAGACAAGTTTAACAACAAATTTAGAAGTACAAAGATATCAAATAAGGAAGTTTAACTTAAATGTTTCGTGAATTGTTACAATTCTAAGGGTTGGTTCTTACATTTATGTACTGCTGAATGACTCTGTAATGCCAACGGTCTAGATGTTGATAACAGACTTCCGTTTTCGAAAAGAACCAGAACATTTTATAAGTTAAATGGAAAAATTATTTGGTTATCTTTTGTATATTGTTAATACCTACTTAATCGGATTAATCAGTTTTATAAACAGTAACAATGATTCAATGTTTGTTTTAACATTTTATAATTATACATAATACAAAACCAGATTAGAAATTAGTTCTAAACATGCATAATGTCTTAATTAAAGCACGAGAACAGGAAAAACACATCACAAATAGTTTAGTTAGTGGGTAACACATAGTTAAATCAATAGTTAAACTCATATCAAAGTAGGAAATGGAAATAGGTTTGAAAGTTAAAAAATAAATTGCTTTTCTTATAAACAAAACGACAAAATCAATATAAATGCAGACTACAGTTTTAGGATCGAAACATTTACATTTACATACAAAAGACAATTACATTTTCATATCAGCCAAAAAAAGTGATCATATTTGTACTAAAAGAAAAGAAAATGTTTCTGTAAAAACTAAAGTTTTCAAAGGTTACAACTTTATAGTGTTCAATTATGTATCTTCAACAATTAGTGAGTTACACATAGTTAAACCAATAGTTAAACTCAGTATCAAAGTAGGAAATTGAAATTAGTTTTAAAGTAAAACAAAAATTGCTTTTCTTATAAACAAAACCACAAAATCAATAGAAATGCAGTCTACAGTTTAAGAACGAAATATTTACATATACATGCAAAAGACAATAACATTTTTATATCAGCCAAAAAAAAGTGATAATATTTGTACAAAAAATAAAAATAAAATATTTGTAAAAACTCAAGTTTTCAAAGGTTACAATTTTATAGTGTTCAATTATGTATCTTCAACAATTAGTGAGTTACACATAGTTAAATCAATAGTTAAACTCAGTATTAAAGTAGGAAATTGAAATTAGTTTTAAAGTAAAATAAAAATTGCTTTTCTTATAAACAAAACCACAAAATCAATATAAATGCAGTCTACAGTTTTAGGAACGAAACATGTACATATACATGCAAAAGACAATAACATTTTTATATCAGCCAAAAAAAAAGGTGATCATATTTGTACAAAAAAAGAAAATATTTTTGTAAAAACTAAAGTTTTCAAAGGTTACAATTGTTAAGTGTTCCATTATGTATCTTCAACAATTTCCATATACACAGTCATTCAGGAGATACTCTGCCACGGCGTCATGACAAAGCTGGTATTCCTCCTTTAAAAAAGAAAAACATTCCAATTATTCACCAGATACATGCATACATGTATATTTGACTGTATACAATAAGTGCATGTTACTAATGTTGTAAACATCACCTATGGTCAACATTTAACATATATCTTTGCGTTCAGCTACGGACAAAATCGTAACAACACTTAAAAGATAACATATTTTAAAGTAATAAGTGCCATGATTTTTTAACTAAACAGTTAAGAAAAATTTAAAAAAAAACAAACAAAAAAAAAAACACTTACCAAAGTGGAGACGCACTCTGGTCTACGTATCTGGATCTGACGTACAGCTGTAAAGATGTCCACCTCTCTGTCCACTGAGATCTGTTCCAACACGTTGTATACAACAAAGAATGGACCACAGCGTGTAGCTCCGTCACTTAATTGTAAACAAAATATGAAGCTTTCAGTTGACACACCTGTATCCCCTATATGATTGATACTTCCTAAAATGCATGATGTTTTATGTGGATAATATATAAAATAATGTTTCAAAATTTGTATTTAAACTACTTGTTATTTGGTAATATTTACATTTTCAACTGTGATTGCATTACGAATCAACTTTTGAACCACATAGCCCAATATTTTCATAAAAGATGAGCGACACAACATGTGCGTGTATTATAGCATAACGGATAAACGGCATTGGCTACGCTTCGTAGCAATACAAAGGATGCGCTACATAAACAATTGGTGGTTTTGAAATTTAGTTTAAAGTGTAGAAATTGAAAATAATAGATATAAGCAATACGAAACCACTGTTTGAATATTATGATGTAATAATTTCCGTCGGTGCGTGGGCAAACTTATCATTACGCTCTTCGAGTTTTATTGGACTTGATCACGCCCCGACCAAAATTATCACCTCATTATACACAAAGAATGATTCTTTATTCCTTACAAAAACTGTATATGCTCATTTACCTTATAATAATGCATTGCGTAATATAACATCTAATTTTAAAGTCACAATATTATTCTAATACATTTTGATATAAATTGGAAAATCGCTTTTCATTTTTATATTCTTTTATATGATTGTTTTGTTCTTAATGTAAGTAACAGTTTTTTTAAGGGAAGTACCCCATTCGATCATAATACTTTAAACGCTCAATATTACCTCGACAGAACTAGAACCCGTCCCTTTTCGTTCGTCTTTTCAGTTTTGACAGCCTTAATTACATCCAAAAGAATTCTTTTATCAGAAGTTTTCTGTTTTTCTCTCCATTTTGGGCATTCCAAAACAGTTATGTCCATTTGGTTAAACCCCTGAACAAAATAAAAACATAAATGCTTTAGTATGTTTGAATAATAATAATGTACGTTGCTGCACCATTCCTTAAGATATCTAAATTATTTGAATGTTCGTATATTTAGTACTAAGTTGTTACTGAAATGAAGTTGTTGTATGAATGCTGTTATTCCTTTTTTCAATACTTTACTTTAGTTTTCCTTTAAAAAATATACCGTTGGCTGTATATTTAATCTGTTAATTGTGACGTTTGCGGCTTTAGTGGAGGATAGGTTCTTAATGTAGAACATTCCATCAAATTTTGTTTGGCCCTCCGATGATGGATACCATTTGGATGTCTGTAAAAAAAAAATACAGCATGTTCCGAATTGGAGATTTATGGATATAGAGATCTATATATATCTAGATAGATAGATAAATAGATAAACGATGTTAAACAAAGACAAGATTTTCCATACCGATTCTATGTCCTTAAGTGGACACAGAAAAACGACAACACGTGCGTCAAAGTCCTTGACCAGTCTGAGGAAGTCCTCTGTGTTGTCTGGTAGAGGGTACTGGGCACTGATCAGGGAGTCCTTCTCAAGAAACGACTGTATAAAACATATAAATTGACAAACATATATTGTACTCGAGAAAAATTTCAACTTCATTAGTTTATGACAGACAATTCATTTGACTTGCCTTGCGTAACAGATGTTTTTAATAATAATAATTGCTATTTATTGAATTGGAAAGGAATTTATGTTTATAGGTAAGGAAAAAAAGGTCAACTTATATCAACCTCATAATATCAAATTCATTTAATCAAAACCAAACGTGTATATATTTGTTATATTCTACCTGGAGAAGAACAGCGTTGTAGTATGTATTATGACCCTTTATGTAGGACAGATGACACAAGAATTCTTCAACTACAATATACACAAGTGTAAAAATTATAATCTGTAAAAGTTCGAAAAATGTGAAATTGATTTCATTCTTTGATGAAAACTTTTTTGATTGTTTTCACCGATACAAATTCATTCAATACGATATAGTTTGTTGACGTATTGGCTTGATATTCTTTACCAGGAAGTACGCTCTCTGAGTAGTTAGCCGATATTTGAGCCCGGCCAGACATGTAATCTTGCTGTGTATACTCCTTTCTCAGAGATAGTAACTCCTACAAATGTATATTGAAGACTGCATTCTTTTAAGCTTATTGATCAACTTGATGTTGGAACAAAAAGGGAACAGATGAGTAAGTAATAAACACTATAATAACAACAACAACAACAACAAAATCCAAGTGTAAATCTAAATTTCGATGTTCAGGTGTTTCTACCTCTAGATCGGAAGAATATAATTTCTTCTGCTCTACATCTCCACAATTGGTATAACAGGAATGTTCTTGGTAGTAACTCAGAAACTTTTCTGTTTTCAAACATTTGGACCGACCACTGAAGGCGTCTCTAAGTGCTAGATATACCAACCTGTACTGGTCCTTAGAAAAAGAAAGTTATTATATAGATACATGTAGGGATAATGATATATTTCAAGAAAATTAAAAAAAAACCATAAATTTACTTGACGTATAACTGAACATTACGTGAAACGCTTAATAGTTAAAAATGATTTTGTTGAGGTTGTAATTTTGTTCAGATTGTTTTTTCAAAACAACATAGTTATTATTTCAGAAATGCATTTAAACCACAATAAAATAAGTATAATGAATGTTTCATGAAGATTTTAAATAATCTAAATGTACTTGTTTTAAATATCATTATGTTAAACGGTACACGTTTTTAAAAATAAATGTTTGATGAAGTTTGTAAATTTGTTTAGGTTGTGTTTTGTAAAACATCATTCGACGTATTGGGCGAGATATTTGTCACGAGGAAAACATGTTGATCAAGGAAGAGACCCGTGAAAAGACCTTAAAGGAAGACTGTTTGAATCACTCCATATAAACAAAGACAATAGAGTGCTTTGAAAGAGTGAAAATTGTTTCCTCTAAGTCAAATGTCATTTCCTTGATTTCAAATAAGATTAATCATACTTAATTTTCTTCCAATCAAGATGTTAAATTTCAATACGAAACCTTTATTACATAACATGCTTTATTTTTTAAGGAAACTAGCATTCTGTTATCAATCAGTAAATTAAAAAAAACCTGGATTGAGGATATTATTTAGAAGGAAATATTATCCCTGCGATAACAAAATCATTTCATGAACATGCACAAATGCGGTTTTAAGCAACCAAAACAAAAAGCCTGCCTGCTTTTTTTCTTCACTATCAAATAGAACGAGTAACTGCTTTGTAGATTATTTATCAAATAAGCGGCAGGTGAAAATATAGGCTGTAGAGAAAATGTATCGGAATGTTATTTAGTTTTAGATTTTTTTTTAAGTGCAATTAACGACCATAATTTATAATGATTTAACTCTTTCTCAACTCTATCATGAATGCACAATAATACAAGCAGGATTTACTAGTAATAAAATAACAGTGTCTTTCATAAAATATAACAAGGACAATCTGGCAGTCACAACGAGATGGTGGATGTAAAGTAATGAAATAAATAATATATAAATACATATTACCTATGACACAATAAACAAACATTGATATTAATTCATAACTTAATATAAATAGTACCTGTTTAGGAGGGTAACAATTGAAATTGACAATCCGAGAACACCATTGACAATGGTGTTCGAAGGATGTTATTTTCAACTGTTGCCCTCCCAAATAAGTATTTTTTTAGGTAATTTTACTGATTGTCATAATTTTAAAGAAAGCTTTACTAATAACTTGAATTCTACGGCTGACAAAACACGCATAATTTTTGCACATGTGGTAGATCGTTGTGTTACCTTTTGTCATGTGTTTTGCTTACGCTGAGGGTTATAGATCGGATTATAATCTGCGTCTAAACGAAACAGATTTCGATATTTAACTTGAAAGTATAATAAGACACTTGTTGTTAGTTTATGTCTACTTTAAAGTGAGGTAAAACTGTAAAATGTTTGCATATATTTTAAATTAAAAAAACACCCTACATCTCCCTGAATCATGTTCATTCTGTCCTTTCTCATTGTTCTGACGTACATCGGTACGTTGATTTTACCAGTTCTCTCCCCTTCTCGGTAGAGGGCGTCTAAGGCAATGTACGTTCCGGTCCTACCAACTCCTGCACTAAAATCAAATCAAACAATGAATATTTTTGGAGATTTTTCTGGTAAACCTAACTTTTCATTTTTTTTAAAACTCTACAACATTGATTGTTGATGAAACTCAGATTTTGATAAGAACTTTTGGTTGATAATAAACCAACCTACACCTTTAACATGAACATTCTGACACAACATACGCAGTATTTCGTATAAAAATATGTGTCAGCTTTAAGGGTGTGAAAGGTTTATAAGACTCTATCCTATTAGTTGTTGTTAGCTATGAAATGTGTGCTCAATCACTGTAAGATGTACAATACCACCCCATCCTACCCCCCCCCCCCCCCAAGAAAAAAAATCAGTGGACGTTTGGTTAATGTATTATTGTCTTCAGTGTTGGGCAAATTTAATTAACCGGTAAAATGTTAATGAAAATGCTAGGTATTTTGTTTTGTCTCTTAGACGTGGATATTAATTTTTATTTTAAAAATGGCAGTAATCACTTATTACCTGCAGTGTACCACTGCGTACTTCCCAGCAGAGTTAGCGGTTGCTCTAATCACCTGACGATGGAACACAACCAAACTTAGAGAATCAGCCACTCCATGGTCTGACCAAGTGGTGTAGTGGAACATCGTCACGTGACGGTCTGTTCTGGTCTACAAAGATAAGTTATGCTCAAATTATAAAGTATTCAAATAATTCGTGTTTTGGTATATTTTACCTCCAACTTTCCCCCCTATAATTACATGTTTTAAAAGAACATAATCGATACTAATCTTTATATAGGTTTACTTTGTTGTATTATTACACATCCATCAATTTTTTAAAGCTGCCTGGTCCGATTTGACATCAAACTTCGTGACCACGTTTATACAATGTTATGCTAAGTATGTATATAAAACAGGACATTGCAGAACATTTCTCAGCCAATAAAGCCATTAATGATGTTCACAAATTTGTTTAAAAAACAAAGGACACAAAAGAGTATCGTGTAATTTTTGCTTCATTTCAAAATTCGCCCTTGACGTCGTGGCTGCTATAATTTTACTACGACTTTGACATCGCCGCATATAAAGGTCATAATGTTTTGGCACCTCAGAAATAACCCTTTATACATTTTGTTCACATATTTCTGAAGTTGGCTTTGTTAACAATCGAAGCGCTAAAATGCACGTTGAAAAAACCTAATCTTTCGGGGAAAGGAACCAAAACGGTTTCCATTTTTAAATATTCCAATGATACATTTTGGTTTGTATTTTATGGCCATAAAAAAATTATTCTATTTACTTTTAATATTTCTAAGATTTAAAAGAGATCAATTCTACATGTGTAAACAGGCGAAAATGCTTAACTTTCTACGATAGTTGCTTTGTATGGATTTTTTGGATACTGTAATAACGGAGCCATCGTACGATGCAGCTGTAAAATATTTTAACTCATTTGATAAAAAAAAAGAATAAAAAAAAAGAACAGTTACAAAAACGAATTTACAGATAAGTGGTTTTGGAGCCTGTAAATTCACGTACATTTGTATTGCATTTTAAAACAAAATCGGAATTAAAGGTCTTTAAAAATCCGTTTTACGAATTGAATTTTAATTTTTGCTCGTATTTATTTTTTATGTTTTTTTATAAGGGCAAAATCATTTTGTAGAAACCTTAAATATAAGGAATGAAATTTCGAGTAAAAAAACTCTCAAACAATAATGAAAGGAAGCTTCTTTACTCTTAAATTTTAACAACGCGTTATAAGTGATTTACATATCGGGAATCTGAATAAATGCTCATCGTAAAAATGGATTGACCACCGATCATCGATTGAAAGTATTAGCTAACTATATTTATTTTGATGAAAAAATATTAATATGAAGTGTCCTCTCTACAACCATTTGTTGAAGAGAAGGTCTAAGAATTTTTTATTTAAGTTGTAACTTTGTCTTAAAAGACGTATTAAAATGAGCCTCAAAAACTATTAATTCCTACGATATATATATTTTTTTGTATCTTTGGAGGTACATTGAAGATATATTTCCATTGAAATATAATGTATACTTTTTTAAATTGAAGATATTCACTTTTTCGGAACCCTACCACACTTCTCAAAAGAATTTAATTTATGCTCATAAAACAGACAATACACAATGAAAACAAACATATACCAGGTGTTGACATTTTTTCTATGAAATTATAACGTTAGTGTGTATCCATAGACACAGGAGCTCCCTGTAAAGACTCGATTTATCTTGTTCTAAAAATAGATCTCATGCCGACTGATAAAAATAGGGTACCTCTTTTGAGGTAAAATGATTAATGTGAAAAATTCAAACTTTTTCTCAACAAATTGTTGTAAAAAGGACATCTAGCAATGTTCAAATGACTTACTTTAATGTAATCACATTTTAATGAGAATATTTCATTTAAATTTTATAGAATTTAAAAAAAGTTTGACACTACAAATTGATACTGTTTTAGGTATAATGCTTTTTATAATGTTTTAGGAGCAAATTGTCATACTTGTTTATAATTGTTTATACAATAAATTAAAATATTGATGATTTACATAGATTCCATAAAATCATCTTCAAATCACTTTACAGGGTATAAAAAGACATATACACACTATAATGCAAAATAATATCCCTATGAATATATTCTAACGGTGTGATTTATACCCTGCCCACTTGTCTAATTTTGTTGTGTTTTAAAGAAGGTTGTTTCATACACGTCAATAATAATGCTGAAAAATACGTGTATCAGAATGATTCGTTCTTCTACATAATCTCATTTGATTGGTGTTTTAAGACGACATGAGGGGCGTTATGGGCTGATATTGCTTGTGCCAATTAAGTTTGGGTCCCCTCTACTGATATCTACGAATTTCTATAGGGGTGTGTGATAAAGATATTTAGTATACATCATTATTTTAAGATAAAAAAAAAAACCATTGATAACTTTATTTCCCCGTTGTAAAACTGCATGTAAAGCAGGCAACATCAACATCGTTAACATTTCTGCTCGGAAAGTGTGATCATGTAAAAATTGCATAAGCGCGTGTAAATAGAAGTGAGAAGCATGGAAGCATGGAATAGTCTCAGCTAAGTTAAAGTAAGTAAAATATTCAAAATACTAGTGTCTTTGGTACGAAGATATTCAAAACTATGTAGCATTTATTTCAATGTGATTTTTTGTTTTCCTTTAATTTTGATTAGGTTTGTTACCTACAATGTTATGTGAAATATTGTAATAATTCATTTTTTACTACATAACACATATTATGTACTTATAATAAAATAGTTTTTTTTTATTTAAGTACAGGACAAGAACTTTTCTTCACAAACAACGCTTGATCACTTTATTTTAAAATTAAACATTAATTGAAGATATAAAAAGCTGATTAAAGCAAAAAATAAGTAAAAAAAAAAATGGCTAATAGTAGCTTTTAATACTGTGGTTACTCATACCTTACGGGATTTTTATTATAAAGATGTTTAGGTTGTTTTATTCCATAATAAATACTAAGACGTCCAGACATTTCAATAATTAACAATTAATATGCATAAACTACATGTACATGTACTCAAAAAGACGAATGAATATGATTGATTTTAATTTTGTTTTAAAAGATACCGAATATACTTTTAACGGCGATATCCATGCATATACACTGGTAATATCCTATTTCAATTATAATGTTATACCGATTTGTTGTGTATCTTGAATCGCCTGATGATGTACTCAGCGTAGGTTTTCTCCTCAAGATGTCTGACGGTCAACGTCCCGGCCTGTAGTTTGTCGTTAATATCTGGCCAGTACTGGGCACACTTGTTCTGTCATTATAAAAAAAAAAATTTATTGGAAGTGTAAAAAGAGTGCCAATATCCCATTCAAAATTGAAAAACTGAGCTTAACATTTAGAAAGTCCAGAAAAAAAATCTATTAAACATCCGAGTGGCCCTTAGCTATTAGGATGGCATGGCGTTTGCATACATATGTAATGCTTTGGTTCTTTGACTCTGAAAATTACTTAACAGTAACTAGCATTGACTGATTTTAAAATTGTCATCAATGTATATATCCTAAAGAGTGTCACAAGAGACCCACAGGTCTTGGCAGCCACTTGAGTATCATAGCCTTTAGATCAATCTTTCAGAGAGTCCTTTGTTTGCATTTTAGTCTTCCTTTAGGAGGATCAATTCTAATCAAGACTCCTCTGACTGTTACCTCTGCTTTTATTATTTGACGTTTGCAAACATGAATTCAATAAAGTGGGGGACTTTTCTTTTATAATATCAATAATATTCACAGATTCATTAACAATGCAAATGACATGCATACAGATTATTGCTACAAACACACAATACATGAAATGACAGTTTTTTTTAGATGAAGTTATTTTTTTTTAACGGACGACTCAAGACAACTAACAGCAATAACTTACATAATAGACATAAATGACATAAAAACATGTTTTAAATGGCTATATTTTTCACCCACAAATAAAAGGGCACAACCTCAGCTTTATCAACAGTTAGTTTCACAATCTAAGAAAACGACATTGTTGGAACAATAACAATGTATTTAGTTTATCTCCATCGACTGTGAAAGGACAGAAGAAAATATTACAAAGTGTTTTATATTTTCACTATGTGGCCATATTGGCCTTACACAATGGTCTAAACCCCTGACTCAGGGGACATGTATTTCTCAATTCAGGTAAAAAGCTCCATTGGTATCATCATAATTCATTTATTTTCCGTCAAATTATATGGGAGTAGAGAAGGTTTTATAAGATTTCCTAAATTTCACTATAAAGCCCTTTTGACCCCGCCCTAAGGCCTGATCAACTAACTTAATGGCCATAGATTTAAAAAATATTAATAGATAGATTCATTAAAATCACAACCATTTCTTTAGTTTTCTTTCAATATATACGGAAATAAAGAAGTATATTTTCTTAGAATTTTTTTTTACATTTTCACTGTATGGCCTATTGGCTATACCATAGGGTCTGAACCGCTGACCCAGGAGCCATTGATTTCACAGTTTTGGTATACTGCTTCATTGCACTGTATGCACTATTTTTTTATCAAATGTGTGGAAGTAGACAATTGTTTTTTAAAGTATCTTTTGCTTTACATATTTTGTCCCGCCCATGAGACCCCGTGGGTGGTAAGGTAAGAACTTTAACAACTTTCTCTCCTCGTTTTCTAGAGATGCTTCAAATTAAAAGTAGACCTCGTTGTTTTAAAAAGAAGTGTTAACAGGCAACCCACGACGCACAGACGAAAACCAATTGCAATACGCCACCTGAGTAACTCGTGTCCTAAAAAAGACGGAAACGCAATCTATGATTGTCATCGCGTCGAGGTATTAATGATGCTATTATAGACGAAATATCAAAAGCAATGATCAAAGGCATTTATATCATATGTATATAAACAGGGTATACCTTTGTTCCCTCTGTCAGATTGGTTAAGCAGACAATATTGCACACTTCTTCTTGCCAAATCATGGTCCAAAAATCCGCTATTGTTTTTGGTTTTGGTCCTTTCAAAAAAATATAAAATAACAAGATATAAAAATTTAAATATTGATTAAAATGAAAATGGTAGAACTGTATATAAAAAGGTCGATTCTCTTATAGGTTACCCTGGGTGGCAATATATGTCCGTTTTTCTTTAGTATCCTAATAAATACAAAAAAGACATTACATACGAATAAAATCATTTAAACTAAGCTTTTATTGATTAAACACACTTACTTAACAAGTTAAATTTAAGCACTGAGCATATTTTGATTTGGAACCGCTTTTGTTCCAGTATTAAAACATCATTTATTAATTTGTGCACACGCCACAATATCATATATTTATGTTTATGAATTATTCTTTTATATGAAAGACACATTTAATTTAATTAGATACTTGCTTCAATGTAATTAGCATTGATGTATCCCCCTTGATCGCTGGCAGCGGTTTTTAGTATGACACGTGAGTGATCATCTAAAACCAGAAAAAAATGAATTATCCATTGTTTTTTGTGCATGCTTTACTATTAACATTATTTTAAGCGGTTAAAATGCATACAGGGGAATATAGTTGTGTATCTATTTTTCACTTTATTTTCCGGTTTCTTTCCCTCTACGCATGGATGAAGCTCACCACGAGGTATGTCCTGTAATATTACATATATATCTTACTACCTATAAAATCCATCTTAAACTGATTAAAAAAAATGACAGTAAATAAAAATAAAAAATAACAAAAGAATAAATCCTTACATGATATTCACTCTTAAACCCATTGTTCTCATTTAAAGACATGTTTGTAATTTGTGCTTTCATATTCCTGACAGAAATGTTCTTATTAGTTGGAGGACCTCTTTTGGTTTTTTCAGGCAGAGCATATGTAGACTCCACGACGTCATTTGGGCACAAAGCTTGTGATCTACAATCTATCATTTATAAACTGTATTTTTATGTTGTTGGTTTTTTTTTTCAGTAACTGATATAGGAAACCTCATCAAAAAAGGCATGAAAAACAAAATGAAAAATATAACGAGTGTATGGAAATTCTTACTTGGTAACTTAGGCTGTTCTACCATAGATTTATTACTACGTAAAGGCTTTGTTTCCAAAAGAAATGACTGACGTTTTGCTATCGCTGTTGATTTTCGTTTTAGGCTACATAAATGGTGTATAACAAATTATAGCAAGTAAACATTTAAAAAAGTCATCGGCAATTAGAACAACTTAAAGAAATCATATTAGTTAATTGTGCATATACTTTTAATTATTAAAGCTGGAAATAATCTATTAAAAAGAAATAGAAAAATACATTTCTTCTTAATTCATTTATTAGCAAAATCTTCGTAAGATTCATACCGTATCACAAAAAAAGATACGATAATTCCGATAATCACAATCACGCATATGCCAAGCAAGGCTCCAATTACAGGTATATTCTCTGACGAGGAAACTGTTTGGGGATGGCTTTTAGCTTTTGAAGAAACATATAGAAAAAGAAAAGTTTGTTAGATACAGCCAATATAATTAAAACTATATCTATCAGTTTTGGTACTTAACATATTTCAAAATACATCAGAATCAGTCAAATATACCTTCATCACATTGTTTTCCCTCTTTACAACCATAAGTACAACTGCCATTGATTATGTCACATGTCTGGTTGATGCAGTAAGCATTGCATGGAGACTGGCAGTTTTCTCCATAAGACAACACACACTCTGATTAATTTATACAATCGTGTAATGTTCAAATGTTAGGTTTAAAAAATAAAATAACAGAGTTAAACAGTTTCATTTTGTTATGTTCTATAAAGTGTTATTGTTCATATGACCATAAGCTAATAAGTAAACGATTATATCACTTCTCTTTAATTTACACTTTTTTTTATTTTCATTTTAAGGTTCCAATGATGAACTGTAATTGTATTTTTAATTGACATGGTTTGAGATGGTTGACAGTTTGTTATAATCATTTTTTCTACGTACACATATATTATAAGAAACTGTTGGAAAGATAAATTTTTGCATAAAAAAAATTCAATAAACAAATAACAATACTGAATAGTTGTCGTTTCGATTACAAAACATTTTTTTGCAAAATGTAAAATAGTATTTTTAAAAATGGGTAAAAAACACTTTTTCAAGAACAAAACTCACAAAAAACGCCTTAGAACTGTTACATAAATTGCAAGAACATAAACCAATTTTGTTACTTACAAATAAATTGTGATGTATTTACCTGTGGTACAATTATAATCCGTGTAACCGGCAGCACAGGAACACGATCCGTCCGTGTGTCGACAGGTGTCAGGTTTACAGTTAGGTGAACATACTCGTGAACAGTTTCTACCAAAATATCCTTCCTTGCAAGCTAACGGTTAAAAATACATGTATATATCATAACCAACTATGATATTATAATTAGGGGCAAGTCAGAAGATTCAGTTAAGATTAGACCTAGTTAAAAATCTGGCCAAATAAATCTTAAGAAGAAGATTTTTAAAGATGTTCTTTAACATTCCTTTGTAACCCCCCCCCCCCCGCATCTGTGGGCCCACTCTACCAATTGGGGCCATGATTTAATTAAACTTGATTCTAAACTACCTGACGATGCCTCCACACAAGTTAAAGCTTTTCTGGCCAAATGGTTTTTGAGAAGATTTTTTAAAGATGTTCTTTATATATTCCTAAGTAAATATTTATCTCCCTATTATGGCCCCACCCTACCCCAAATGACCATGATTTGAACAAAAATTATCATTTAAAAACCTCTTAACGTAATGACTCTTTCCCTTTGTATGATTAACAACTGCGTTTAACAACAGTTTTAAGTGGATGTATGCAATCGATGCACATGTTAAAATTAGACAGCATTACTAGGATTCTTGAACAAAATTTAGCAAACTCTATTATGATCAGACATTGACTTTGATCGCCCTATTTGATTATGAAGTGGTTCCCTTAACCCAACCTAACCACGAATTATTTATTCTTTTTACTAAAACGATTAATTTTTAGATACATTTGGAATTGGTACTAAATTAGACAGTAATGAATTTATTTGTAAAAAATGGTTAACACTGTTGGTTTTAACAAGCTTCAACTGATCTTTACAAAAAATGTAATAATATTGTCAAAATTTATTTCATTGTAATCAATATTTTATAGAAGAATTATTTTTTAGGATTAAGTAAAAAAATATGCCCAAAAATATTGATGTGGTATGACCTCAAATGTGTACACTTCATTTTGTATTTTCTGAACTGCATATTTCACACGTATCAATAGTTATATTTATGCTTAACTTGAAAAGTGCTGCTAGAATATTGTGTCCTTCAACAAATTGTCTTACGTGAAAACTTTATATAATTTAAACAGGTTTTTAGAGTACTGGGCGAAAAACAATTTATTTGAGAAGAAAGAAAGGATTCTAATAGTTGTTTGTTTAAAACCTTTGATGTTTATTCGTTACTTGATATCTTTTTAATTGTTGAAAACACGGGATCAAAGTTTTGGACTTCTGGCCCCGTGAAACACCTAATTACGTAATAATTGACTTAGCTATGGGGCCGTTTACATAAACAACAGTTCAATGCACATTTTTGCTTCTATAATTGGTAACATATTATTTTTCACTAAAGAGCTATTTTTTAACAAAATTAGAACCCTCTTGGCTCCTAATTCGATGAAAAATTCGTGAAAAATTTAGTGCTAATATTCAGGTTCAGGCGTGCTAAGAGGCCTTGCACAGTTTTCATCTTTGTAAGCATGGGGATACATCTACATACATTAAACAACAATCCCTCAAGACGTTTAGCTTCTACCTTGATTAGTTTCGAAAGAGATTCATAGACAAAATGACCCTTAAAAATTTACAAAATCGCCAATATCTGAAACCGAAACTGACGTCGTTATGTGTAAATTAAAATATATGTAACGCCGATGATGCTTTATCAGTCCTTTAAATCTTTTTGCAAATCTGTTTAGTAGTTTATGACTTAACGTTATTTATTTAACCAATGAAGCGGAATACACAGGACGAAAAACCATCTTTAAGCAAGTCCTTAAAGGTGGCTTAAAGGTGACTTAAAGGAGCTTAAAGGCTATACAACCTTTAAGCCGCCTTTAAGTCACCTTTAAGCAAGTGCTTATAGGTCCTTAATGTCCAAACGTCTTTAAGCCACCTTTAAGCATCTTTAAGTGGCATTTGCGCTCTCTTTACACTGCCTTTACACTGTCTTTAAGTGGCCTTTAAGTCAATATTGATCAAGCTGAACAATAAAAACATATATTAAATGCAAAAGCTCTTTTATAGGGATGGGAGGGGGTCATCCGAGTGATAATATAATTTCCAAGGAAGGGGGGGGGGGTGTTCCCGGCGGTTTTAATCGTCGCTCCCTTAAACACAGATTGCTATCATCAGCACCGCTCCGATGGACACAGATTGCCGTTATAAAATTCTTTATAATTTTTGGGGGGTTTCAAAATTATTGTAGGGATGAGCGCAGTCTCTGTATCTTAATATGTGCATAGAACTAATTAAAGTATGTTTGTTTCCTATTATAAATTAATCGGTGAAAAAAATCTCTCTCTCTCTCTCTCTCTCTCTCTCTCTCAGTTCATCCGGTTATTAAACAAAATAAAGATAATGAACCAAAAATGCATGATTTAATTTGTTAATCGGTTTAAGGTTTGTATTTTTGTTTTCAATTTTTATTATTTCTAACTCTAGATCTGCTAGATACATGTTAAAGATGAACAGACTCTCAACTGCCTTTGTTATATCGGGCAGGATATTACTGCTTTGTTTGTCTAGACATAGTTTTGTTCGTTTGTGTATATCTAATTAGAGTCTATTGTTTGTCCAACTTAAGAAAACCCCTGGAACTAACACAGAATATACAAGATATACACAACAGTTGTGTCGTGTGCCCAGGTGCATGTTTGTGTATATCTAATTAAAGTCTATTGTTTGTCCAACTTAAGAAAACCACTGGAACTAACACAGAATATACAAGATATACACAACAGGTGTGTCGTGTGCCCAGGTGCACGTCAGGGTTTCTAAAGGCGTTGAATCTTAGTATGTACGAGTATACGATAAGTCTAGTGAATAAAAGTTAAGTTACATTTGTTATTCATTTTCAAAGTATTATTTCCTAGCTCTGGGTTTCAAAAATGTTACCTCTACAAAATAACGATACATGTATGTAAGAGTAAAATCTTGAGGCTAATTAATGAATGTACCGGTGATCATAAATAGGGGTTGATTATTTGAATATATGTATAAGGGTAAATATGTCAAATATACCCGGCCTAGCACATCATACAATTGTATGTACAAGTCATTTGCAATTGCCACATGCAGTAAATACGTCACCGGTAATTGGTAATTTTGTTTGTTATAGAATTGATAGTATATAAATCATGTACATACAATTACATGTAAATATTTAAACATATTGGAACGGCGCCGCGATCATAAAAACCGGGAAATTGCGGGAAATTGAACAAATACCCTAATAGTATCAATGCATTTAATAAAAGAAATGATTTCATTTTCTTTCTTACATTTTTATAGCTATAAATAAGATGAACGTATATCTACTCGGTTTAAATTTATTAACTACATGTAAGAAAGCCTACTATAGTGAACCTAACGGTTTCCATTTAGGTATAATATATTTTTGTTCACTGAAGACCAAGTTCCGTATTTCATTCTAAATACATGCATGCATGTAATTTATAAATTAGATATAATTGATTGTTACAAACTGAATGGTTTGTCAAAATCTTCTGAACTAAACACATTCAATACAGTGATTCAATATCCACTGATATATAGGATATAAAAACGCTCATATATATGTAAGTAGCCGTGGCGCAGAGGATGTGTGGTGATGCTAGTAAACTAAGAGTCCCGGGTTCAATTCTCGTCGTGGCCGGTTTTTTTTTATGCGTTTTATTTTCTTCATTTTCTTTCTAGAACAAAAACCGTTTTAATACCTTTTCTTTCATAAAGTTAATACATTTTGTTGGAAATTAGGCACAATATTAAATTAAATTTTTTTTAATGGCTTAAAGGTGGCTTAAAGGTAGCTTAAAGGTGGCTTAAAGAAGTTTGGACATTAAGGACCTATAAGTTGTCCTTAATGGTGGCTTAAATGTGGCTTAAAGAGAGTCTTTAAGCTGCCTTTAAGCCATCTTTACGCTTTCTTTAAGCCACCTTTAAGCAATACATATAGCTTAAAGGTAGCTTAAAGGTGGCTTAAAGATAGTCTTTAAGCTACCTTTAAACACCTTTAAGCTATCTTTAAGGAGGACTTAAAGATGGTCATTCATCCTGTGATAAAAACTTCAAATTAATCAATTTTCAACCCGAATATATCTGGAATGTATTGTCCGATTTTAAAACGGATTTCAGTTTCAATTTTAACTTAAATTCTTTTTTTGAGCAAATGAAAAAGTGGTATTATATAATGATTTTGTAGCCTTCCTGGTCCCTAATTTGTTGGATCAGCTCCTTATTCTTGATATCAAGAATTGTTCTCGTAAATCTAAACATATATTGTTCAACAAGTGGTCAAGCAATGTTGACCGTTCTAGAGATATCAAAGCACCTGTTTGTCATAGGGGTCGACCCTTAAACTCCTTACCTGGGCCATTAAGAGCTAATTTTATGGTGACATATAGTATAGAACATTCTTTTCATACTCAAAAAATTTGATTTCTGGGCCCTTGAAACCCGAAATTACGTAATATATGATTTAAGTATATTATTATAAAAATATTAAGAGCCCTACTACATGTAGCCCTTCATTTCTGGGACCAGTCAATTTTTCTTGATATCAAATGAGAGGTCTCATAAATATAAAAATATTAAGTTCAACAAGTGTTCAAGAATTATTGACCGTTTTAGAAATATTTGAACAACTCCTTTTTAGGGGCCGACCCTTAAACTCCTTACCAGGGTTACCAACAATATTTTTTAGCATAATTCTGAGCAACGTCTGTTTTACAATGCTTGTCAAAATATTTGTTTTTTAGATACAAATAATCAAAGATTTGGACTTATGGCCCCTTGCAAACTCTAATTAGGTAAAATAGGATTTAAGTGTGGTACTGTTCAGATAAGCAGCTTTACAATGAACATTTTTGCCTTCATAATTATTAACAAATTATTGCTCAGTAAAGATGCATAAAAAAGGACTTTAGAGCCAACTCAGCCCTTAAATTGAGAAACAAGTTCCCTTTTCTTTATATCAAATGGAAGAAATTGTAGATTTAAACACGTTTCTTGTTTAATGATGTTACAACATATTTACTTATTTAAAACTATTTCAGAAAATGTGCGTAAATTTTGAGAAATAAATGCTGCCAATTTTCGAGCTCAGGCGAGCTTCGGCGTCTTGCGCATATTTCAAAATATAAATTACATAGGATCATCAACAGACATTCATGTACTATTCCTGGAAGTTTCACGTTTTTATCTTAATCAGTTAGAAACGGAAGACCCTATTAATAATCTAAAAAAAAAGAAACAATAGAAAAACAAGAGGGTATTCCGTCGGAAACGGAAGAGCCTTACAAAGAAAAAGAAACCGTAGAATATAAGAGGGTTTTCCGTTGGAAACGGAAGACATTAATTAATACCAACGCAAAAAAACTGTAGAAGAGGGTCTTCCAAAATTTAATAACATCAATATCTTTTAATGTTCTATCAGTCCTGAAAATGTCATGCAAATTGGTTCAGTAGTTCACAAGTAATAGCGTCCGAAAAAAGTCCGAAAAAAAATAATGATAGAAAGAAACCGTAGAATAACAAGAGAGTCTTCGTTGGAAACAGAAGACCCTAATAATAATTTAAAAAAAGGAAAAGGAAACAATAAAACAACAAGAGGGTATTCAGTCGGAAACGGGAGACCCTAATAATAGAACGAAATCGTAGAAAAACAAAAAGGTCTTCCGTTGGAAACAGAAGATCCTATTGAAATAAATCACCAAACATTTAATTCTGTTGATTTGACGACAGTACCTAGTTTAACGAAATACATTTATCTTTGAACTAGGTTAGATCGTTTATGCAAATGAACAACTAATCCGCAAGTAGACCCAATGCTACAAAACGAATAATTATCTTTACATTTATTACAATGGGACTCCATATACCCGTCTTGACAACCACTTGGGCATATTCCACTGACATGGTTACATGGTTCATTGTTTGTACAGTATCCGCTACAAAGCTCTCTGCAATCCAATCCAAAATGTCCGGATGTACACTCTACGCAAAGAAGGATGTATTTGACAGCTACATTATAATTTAATTAAAATCATTCGAATTTTGCACAAAAATGATCCATACAAAGGTTGATACAGAATTTAAAAATAGTTTCAAACAAATCTCTGTAAGTTTATCTACCTTTGTTACAGTAAACATTAGTATATCCCGGGTCACATCCTCCGTCACAGTGTCCAGTCTGCTTGTTACACGGAGAATCACTCAGACAGTGACCACTACAGTTGTTGATACAATCATAACCATAGTTTCCGTCCTTACACCCTGTAACAGTTATTTATGCAACTTTAATTCATCTAATACACAATACGATTAAACAATTTATGAAATTATGATGTAATCTTCCCCTTTCTTACAACAATGTAAAATCAAAATCAAAATGACCAAAAATGTAGGTGCATAATGGCATGGCATTTAACTATATTATTTAATGGTTGAGAATTGAAATATATATATATATATATATATATATATATATATATATATATATATATATATATATATATATATATATATATATATATATATATATATATATATATATATATATAATTTAAACAAGAGTTCTGTCCCTCGGGAAACAATTACAATATGTTTCTAGGTATTCTTTTGTATGATGTGTTGATGAACATATTAATGAACATACTACCTTTAGTACATTGCGATCCTGTCCATCCAGCAGCACACCCTCTGTCACACTGACCAGTCACGTGATCACAAGACGCCCCGTCTCTACAATGTCCTACACACTGTTGACTACAATTAGTACCGTACCACCCTTCTCTACATTCTGTTAAAAAGAAAAACAAAGCACACTTGTAAAGCCTTACTATCTGTTTATATAATTGAAACAATACCCAATAACAAATTACGAATATTTTAATCGATTAAGGATCATGCCCGTCATCTTACTCGTTGTACAATATATTCCAGTCCATCCAGGTTTACAGTTTAAACACTTTCCACTTTGTATGTGACACGTGTTGCCTTTGCAGTTTGTGGGACACGGAGTGTCACAGTTACTGCCGTAGATACCAACATTATTGCATCCTGTGTAAAATGTAATAAATATTCTCAATAAAATAAAATACTTGATATTAAGGAAACCGACTTTAGTTTTTATTTGGCATAATTTTGCGCATTCTAGTAAACTTCACTGTATTAAACCGTTTGTGAAATGTTCTCGGTACCATTTACTCAACTAAACACAATAAACAAAATATAGATAAAATATTTAGATTTTGAAAGGAAAGTTTTATTTTCATGCAATTTTTCCGTGGTAGATGAGCGTTGATATTATGCTTTTATGACGTATTTATTATATGCAGCTTTGCAGGAGTACGTTATAAGAAATAGTATAAACCAAAAATAACAAGAAGCTGCACCAAATGTTTGCCCCTAAATAACACTGTTCTGTGCCAGATTTAATAAAAGAGAAGACCACATGGAATTTTCGGTAATTTTTAAAAATCATAATTTTCATAAAGGATGAGATCCCATCCCATAATACACATGAGCGGCCCTTTATGTACAATACGGGGTTGAACCGTTTGCATGTAAATTCTCCTTTCGGCGGTTGCAAGCTATAGATGTATATTTGTGATGTTCAAACAGCATAGTGAGAATGGATTTGGAAATGGGGTTAGAGTGATAGGTCCAGACCCCCTTCCCTTAATAAAATAATCCATTAAACTATATTAATAGTAAAATTACCAAATATACCTCGCACCAACCCCCCCCCCCCCCCCGCGCTGCAAACACAATTACATGTAATACTATGACCCACAACCCCTCATCCCAACCCCCACACTACTTATGGATAAATAAACATCAGAATATTCTGATAACAACGAAATCCCGATTATGTAGTTGCAACAAAGAAAATTGCAAACAGTTCAAGATAAATAACACAACTATTTAGATATTTATGTGGATAAAATGGCGTTATAATCAGAATTATTTCCCTGTGACGTTTTAATACTTTAAAATTTTACAATACATGTTTTTGGCAAAAAATTAAGTTTTTTTTTTTGGAAACTTAATTCAAAAATAGATAAGCCCAAGCAGGATTCAAACTCTTCACTTACAGACACGTAGTTAACGCGTAACCAATACAAACCACAAAATGTGTGTATTACATGTACATGTAAGCAAGTGTAGAGACTTATCATATTTGAACCGTTATGAGTTATAATAGGAAGGAAGAGGTCCTTTAAATGTATTATGATGCACCATTTGGTGTAAAGTGTTGCACCATTTGGTGTAAAGTACATGCCCTCGAGGAGCTGTCTTAACCCCCCCCCCATCCCTAAAATGGGAAATGATGATATATTTTGATAACTTTTGAGAACCCCATCCCTATACCATATTTACTCTTACTTCAAAGATATTTAAATTTTCTTGACTCTCTACTATTTGACTCTCTGGAGGAAATTTAATTCTTTAAAACCATTATTGCACATCTATAGGGCAACCTTTATCAAATCCCAATATATGATGTGTCTATTCATTAAATCATAAGAGGAGTTCTTGGATCTTGGGTTTTTTTGAGTAATAAATGTCAATTTTCTGCTACTATTTGACTTCCTGGTTGGATTTTAAATCATTGAAAGCTTATCGCACGTCTATATGACTACCCCCATCAAACCACAAGATATGATGTGTCTATTCATTAAATCATAAGAAGAGTTCTGGGATCTAGGTTTTTTTTAAAGTGAGAAACGTCATTTGTTTGCTATAATTTGACTCCATTGATGAAATATAAATTTTAAAACCTTATTGCGCATCCATAGGACAGCCCCAATCAATCCTAAGAGATGACGTACTTACTCCAAACGTTAAATGAGGAGTTCTGGGAACCATACTTTTATTTGCCCAAAATAAAAACGTCATTTTTTGTTGTACACCGATCCTCGTAATAAGAAAAAAAATCAGAAATCTGGTCACACTTTAAAATGACATCCCCAATCATATTCTAGAAGATCGTTTAGCTACTGCAAAAAATGTACACGTTTTTAAAACCAGATTTTTTGTTAAAAAAAAAGAAGTCATTTTTCAGCCACTAAATGACCTCAAGGACAAAATTGAAATTTCCCAAACCTTATTGCGCAGCTATAGGCCACCCCAAATCATATAACATATTCTAATGATTTGTCTGTTGTTAAACATGAAGGAAGAGTTCAAGGAAGAAGTTTTACAAAACAACATGTCATCCCGAATCAAATTCCAAGAGTTCAGTTTATAAAATGGAAGAGCAGTTTGAGAAAGTAAAACATAACGAACGGACGGACGGACAGACGGAACAGGGTAACAACATTATACCCGAACTTTTCTAGAAAGTGCGTTAATTGTACGCCTTTGACATTTTATACACGAAATAATGCTATCCTAGGGTTTATTTTCTTAAAGTTGATTGGTCCGATTTTATATCAAATTTTGTGAACGCTTTTGAATGATGATTATTCTAGGTACATGTATGTACATAGTAAAAGATATTCCAGAAGTTTTTCCATTCAATGAAACCGTATTTTTTAAAACAAAATTTAAAAACAAAACAAACGACATAAAGAGGTATCGCGCCTCATACCAAGATTTCCTCCCCCCCCCCCCCTCCACACGTTGTCGACGCGCTTACATTTTGTTTACTAATATTAATAGAGTTTTCGTTGTTTGCAGTCGATGCATAACATTCGGGCTGAATAAACCAAATTATTCGGGGGACTAAACCAAACACCCTTTTCTATACATTCACATGATGCAGTTTGGTTTGTTATATTGTAATTCCACAACGAACTTATTTTATTACTTCTTATTTCTATATTTCTAATTTTGAAAGGAGAACGCTAAGCTGGTGTAAATTGACAAAAGTCCTTAACTTTCTATGATAATTGGATTGTATGAAACATTATTTGATACCGTATGAGCAAACAATTTGGACCACGTAGTTTTAATTTTTTTGAGCAAATCCATTGTTATAATCTACATTATAAATACTCCAAATAAATAGCAATATTTGGTGCATTCACTATAAACCAGGCTGTAGCATTTAATTTTTTTACAAATAAAGTGAAGTTTGATATTACTCATCACATATTACAATTTGAAGAAAACCGCTGCTGTAGTATTTTTAACATTTGCTACAAAGTGTGGAAAATGACTATTTCCTATACATTCCTTCTGTGAATGTACTTGCATTTTAAGGTATCTCACTCTACGTTTTGATTTCGTTGGGCAGATGTTCATTATATTTGAAATGCATATGATTCTATTAATTCAATTCTAACAAAAATATCATAATTTCATAATTACACAACATTTATAAAGAAAATTCATCTGAATTCAAGAAACAAACAATTTTGGGGGGGGAACTGTTTTTCTCATACGAAGGGTTTTTAGTCCTATATCTAAACATTTGACATCCCCGACCCGCTTGTTTTATTATATCAAAATATGGCTGAATACATATCTATGCAACGTGGATTAATCTTATAAAATTCTTGATATTCAAAATGTTTTTATTTCAAATCAAATTGTAACTAATATAGAAATTGTCTACGTAAAGTGCAAAAAGGTCACACACAAAATTTATGCACCTTCGGCCAATTTCTTTTTCGTAATCCCTTTATTCAGTGTGATTATTGTGCATGATTAAAAATAAATTTCAAAAACAGTTTGCTTAATCAAAAATACTGACAACAAATCCTTATCAGTCTGAAATCGCATTTTAAGTGCAAAAAAGTCAAATCAAATTCGCCATAACTCAAAGGGATGAACACTGACCTCCCATTATCTTTGTATAAGTATGTTTTGTATACAGATTTCAATGAAATACTTTTCAAGAAATTCTTGATATAAGAACATTGAGGAGTGGGATACCTTAAGATAGCCCTCGGAAAGAACAAGATTTGTAGATTTTCTTAACATTTCGCAAACAGACTAGAGATGGTGCAAATTACATATGGATAAAAAATGATTTTTGCTATTTAGGTTCCAAAACAACTAAATGAAATACCACTGGTAGTAAATAAAATTGAGTCACTTTGGCATACTACATACTACATATTACACTAAGCGAGAGCGAAGAAGTACTGGGTTGCAGTAAAAGAATTTGACGAATGAGTAACGATGTTATTTTTTAGCGAACTGTCAATTATAACGCGTTGCTTATTTTTATATTCTCATTTGGAGTAACGTTTTAACAAGCACAATTCTGTATGAGACTAAAAGCAATGCAAAAAAAAAAAACAAAAAAAAAAACACCCCCCCCCCCAGCTTAAAGTAAAACATGGAGAATGTGGAGTCGAAAAAAAACCGTAGCCAAATTGATCTTGTGAACAACTTCGTCCACTGTAAGTTTCTCCCGGCGTTTTGCACCCTCGTTTATCACAGTTGTTTGGTGGGTACATTTATGTACAAGTTTAAGATTTTCTGGCCAAATAGTTTTTAAAAAGAACGATTTTTACAGATTTTCTCTATATATTCCTATGTAAAAATTCATCCCCATTGTGGCCTCACCGTACACCGGGACTATGATTTAAACAAACTTGAATCTATACGATCTGGGGATGTTTCCACTCCAATTTGGGCTTTCCTGGCCTAATTGTTTTCAGAAGATTTTTGAAGATTTTCTCTATATAAAAAAATCTATCCCATTGTGGCCCCGCCCTACCCCTAGGGACCATAATTTGAACAAACTTGAATCTACACTATCTACGGATGCTTACACGCCAAGTTTTTCTGGCCAAATAGTTTTTGAGAAGAAGATTTTTAAAGATTTTCTATATATATTCCTATGTAAAACTTGATCCCCCTATTGTGGCACCACCCTTCTCCCGGGGACCATGATTTCAACAAACTTGAATCCACACAACCTGAGGATGCATCCATTTTAATTTGATCTTTTCTGGACAAATAGTTTCTGAGAAGATTTTAAAGATTTTCTCTATATATTCCTATGTAAAACTTGATCCCCCTATTGTGGCCCCACCCTACCCACGGGGACCATGATTTGAACAAAACTTGAATCTACCCTACCTAAGTATGCCTCTACACAGGTTTAAGCTTTTCTGGTCAAATAGTTTTTGAGAAGAACATTTTTGAATAATACCAACAAATTTTCAATAATTCTTAATCAACTCCCCTTTAAAGAGGGCGTGGCCCTTCATTTGAACAAACTTGAATCCTCTTTACAAAGTGATGCTTTGTGCCAAATTTGGTTGAAATCTGCTTAGTGGTTCTGGAGAAGAAGAAGACAATGTGAAAAGTTTACAACGACAACGCCGCCAATGCAAACGCCAACGCCGACGACAGACAACGGCCAACTTTTGATCAGAAAAGGTAACTTGAGCTTTCATCTCAGGTGAGCTAAAAGTATGCAACAAGCAGTTTACAACAACCTATTTTTGAAATGTCGAAATGCGTTCGAGGTATATATTGTTCATTATTTTTTATTAATTTGAACTTTAGCTTTTGAACTTATTTTAATGTTTTCGTTGATATCAGGATTAGAAATAGCTTCATTATACACGTACCTTGTACTGTAACTTCACATAACTCTGTAACGACATTGGTGAGCTCATATGCATCTGGATATTTAACTTTCTTCAACCGTTCGTTGTAGAATATCACATAACGTCCGAACTTTGTACATATTGTTGTAAAGTTTAGGGTCGGTAACTGAGGTCCATCCTTGTAACACAGAGTTGAACCCTTTATATCAGCATCAGATAATACATCAGTGTCTGATACATACAGCGAGAAACCTGCAAATCTTCCTCTTTGACGGTCGTCTGCACGAAACATTGAAAACGCTTACATTCATTGAATTATTTTATGCAAAATGATTCGTAGACCGCTAAACAGTTGTTTAACACTATAAAGAAAGCATCAGTATATATAAACAATGATATCATAGGGCATAAATATACATATCATTCCAATCATCATAATGATAAGTATCATGTTGAACAAGATACTTACATTCATATCTCATAAAAGGACATACCGTAACCAGTATAGTTTTTAAACTGGACGTTGATGCTGTAAATGCTATACACTCCACCAAGATCTACTTTCCACCAAACAGTTTTGTATGGGGCGTTGCCTCCCATAATATCTGTCCGCATGCACGTCGCTGTGTTTCCATCAAGTGCTTTACTAGCGTCGTAACCCGTGCCACTTGCAGAGTTATGTGATTGGGTTGCGATTTTGTTGAGAGATATTTTATCTGGAGATATGAAATATAAGGAAAGCTAGATCAAAGTGGGAAGCAGTAAAACTGTTCTAAAAAATAAGAAAACGAGACTTTATTTCTTGTACAAACAAATGCAATAATCAAATACAATTTTTGTTAAGATTCGTGTATCCGATGAAAACATAATTGTCTAATATATATATATATATATATATATATATATATATATATATATATATATATATATATATATATATATATATATATTAATATATATACTTCATATATCTACTATGTTGCAAATTATTTTTTTCCCGCTAAATCTAGCAATGACGTCATAATAAACATTGCCGTTCAACGTTCAAGTTTTTTGACGTCACGTTACTATGTTACCATTATATAGCTTCTGAAGATTTTTAAATGAAAGCGCTTAAGCTATATTGAACTTTTTTCGTGTTTTCTTATTTAATATATATATATATATATATATATATATATATATATATATATATATATAAATATATATATATATATATATATATATATATATATATATATATATATATATATATATATATATATATAATTACTTTTAACTTCTAAAACAAGTCATACCGTATGCAAATGCTGCAAGTAATCCAACGGCATAGAAAACACAGTGATTACAATTCATGTTTGTGATACAGAACTGTACTGTTCACACCGTCAGTCTACAGCTACACGAACAGGAAGTTTCTGAAGTAATCTGTACTTTTTATGGAGTGCTGTTGGTGTAATACGCGGGCATATTAAGACTTCCCGATAAATTTTACAGCGATGTGTAGAAAGTAAATCGTCTGTACTTCATATGATATGACGTCATAATTAACTTTGACGTCACGATATGCATTCCTGTCAATAGTTCTAAGGGAATGCATCTTAATGTTAAAAGCGAATTCTTTCATTTACTTATAGAAAATATACATGTACCAATTTCCGCCCTGTGCGATATAAACCGAAAATTTGGTTACCTGTGTGATATTAGATTTATATCACACCCCTCTCCGTCAATTTTTGGATGTTATATCATACCCCTTTCCGGTAATCATCGGCTATTATGACGTAGAGTTCGGTATGCGTCGTTGAACTTCGATCTCCAAGTATGACACATAAATGTTATGTCGACGGTAACTTAGTATACAAACACTTGGCTCAATAACATTAGGAAAGTTTATAAGAGATGGAAAATAAAGACAAGGAGGGGGGGGGGGGGTTGTTAACAATAACCATTTACCACGTGATATTTTTATTGTTTCTTTGATATTTTCTTAAAGTATACGATATAAAAATCATAACATGGCAATTTTTATATCCCATCTATATTAGCCTGAGGTCGCTGTATATCAGCCCGAGAGCCGCCAGGATGCAATATGAAAATTGCAAGTAATAAAACCGCATGTTTCCTTTACACTGCCGTTAATTCTAGTCATACAGAACAGGTGCAGAATTCATTAATTTTGAGAACCAGTATCAAATTATCGGCAGTTTTAAAGCTTCGTTTTAAGTAAAAGACAATTTACAAAATAGTGCTTTGGTGACTCCCCCGCAGGTTAAAGATCAACACAGTTTTAAATTTTTTTTACGTAAAATTGGTATAAAATATACAGTGTAAGTACCAATGTGAATCGAGCTTGGAAAACCTACGGATTTACCCCAATTGTTTAAAATTAGTAAAATCATGCATTATTTGGATGATTCTATGGAATGTTTCAACAATATCTTTCATAAAAGAAATATCTATTTCAAGCCCAAGCAAGAACTTCAAAGCATATGACATAACAAAGGATTTATCTAAAAAATATTTATGATTTAGTGTCATTAATCACCTGTGCAGATGCAATTTGAATTTGCAATATTAGGACTCGCCCGTCACGTGATTACAAAGTACATATGACATCACAAAAATGCATCAAGTATTACGTTTAACATCGTTGTCAATAAATGTAACAGATTTAATAAACAAGAAATAATCCCGGTCAAAGTATTTTTGCGATGATTTAAATAATATATCATTTTCCATTCACATTTAGCATCGAGATACCTTAACATTGCTGCATAAGGATATTTACATGTATCTATCACTGTCTTTGAAGCAAGTGTGTGTATTTGAGGTATACGAGGGTTATTCAGAAACGGCGTAGACTGGTCATTAAATTTGAAATCTTGCTCCTGCAATTTCATCAGTCGACTATGTTCTGTTCATTGATTATTTTGTCTAACAAAACTAAACATTTTATATTTGCGCTTTATTGATCTTTCTAACGAAGTAATATTAGTAACTACGAATTTTGCTGGAAGTAGCAATGTATATTTTCTAGTCTTAAACGTCGTTGTTAGACCTTTCACATCATTTGCAATAACAGTTCCGGTTTTGGTATTTTTTTTTTTAGCAAAAATGTCTTGGAAACAACATTTTTTAATGTACATGAATCATACACATTAAATATGTATATCCACTTAAACTTTAACAAAACTCATTAGTAAATCAATTTACCAATACATAACAAGCCCTGTATTATACTTTTTTGGACCTCTGTTTTCCCCAAATGCCATTCATACTTTTTCTTCATTTCTTTCTGTACTTTTTTTTTTTTGGAGTGATTTTAACTTCTTTGAATATTTTCTTTTTTGCTTGACTAATTCATCTGTATGTCACAAAATATACTTTTGATCAATAACATTGATTGAATTGGCAATTTTTTGCATTTTCCAAGCAAAATCCTCGTCGGACTACCTCTTTCCATAATCCTCAAATTTGAGCCCCGTTTTTGGTAAGAGTATATATAGTAAAACTGGGT
The DNA here is from genome assembly GCF_902806645.1 of Magallana gigas. Classification (NCBI taxonomy): domain Eukaryota; kingdom Metazoa; phylum Mollusca; class Bivalvia; order Ostreida; family Ostreidae; genus Magallana; species Magallana gigas. The sequence goes on along the minus strand of NC_047560.1, from coordinate 837,743 downwards.
GGCCATCTTGGTTGTAGTATTATAAATGCTATAGGCCCCGTTGCTGGTAGGGAGACATACTAAAACATACCGGCCATTTTTATTCTGTAGAGCGCCCCTTTGTTGGTAATAGTGAATCAAGTCAAGTATGTTTTTTTTGGTTGGTCTAGACTGTACGTCAAATAAGAATAATATAATATTTATAAAATATTTAGAAGCTTTTATAACTGTGAAGTACGAATTGTTTTCTAGGAAATGTCAAACCTGCAAGGGTTTATACCTACCACTTTCTGACAATAAGTTATCGGAACACCGAAATTTATCACGGTGGGAGACATTACATAAAACTTAATGAGTGAAGAAATATTCTACAAAAGTTATGTTAGTCCCGAGCTTCTATTCAAACACTGAAACTGAATAAATGACTTTGATTATCGCTGAAGAGGATTTTTTCTCCTTTAGCCCTCATTTTCTTGCGAGGGAACGTAGAAAAATGAACAAAAGAAATCAACGATTTTTTAAAATCTTTTTGTTAATAAACAGAAGAGAGTCAAAATGACGTCTACTTTCTAACACTGATTTCATAATATATAAATAAAAGTTGATTAGTAGACCATATCACCAGTAACAATAGACTGGTACGACGATACGGACGTAGATCCACCTCCTGGAGTTCAAGAAAGACTTAACACAAGGCCGGGTCTAATTTGTCTTTTACATGAATTTCTACTGAAATAATTATTACTTGAAAATGAAAAAAATCAGTCACACCGTTTATTAAGGGGCGTATCTTAATGTTGATTATTTATTAACAAAGGACCCAATAGAATTTTGCTTGAAATGTAACAATTTTGCACATTTTTAAATTTTGTCTTTAAACTTTTTCCCTTGGGATTGCTTTTTTGTTTTTGTTCTACATATGAACGTTATTGCTAAAAAGCATCAAATGGTCAAATAAAAAAAACACCTTTTACCCCCAGGTTTGTTCCTGGGGTCTTATCAAAGTTGTTTGTTTTTTTTGGTATGCCCAATTTCCAGATTTGTCAGCTAGAAAACTAGCTACAGCTAATACTGTACTCCTGGATAAAAAAAGGTTATTAAGGTCTTCCGTTTCCAACGGAAAACCTTATTGTTTTCGTTCGGTTTCTTTTTCTCTATTATTATTATTAAGGTCTTCCGTTTCCAACCGATGACCTTATTGTTTTCGTTCGGTTTCTTTTTCCCTATTATTAAGGTCTTCCGTTTCCAACGGAAGGCCTTATTGTTTTCGTACGATTTTCTTTTTTCCTATTATTAGGGTCTTCCGTCTTCAGCGGAATACCTTTCTATTATTCTATTGTTTCGTGTTCACTTTTCTTATTATTCTCTTTTTTTTTCTTACCGATTTTGTGCAGACGATTTCTCAGAGATGTCTCGATCGATTTCATTCAAATTTTCAATATAAACGTGTTTTTATCTAAAGCTGATACTTTTTTTGATTTTTAAAAACGATTCCGGTCAGAAGTTATCGTCCGTTTACGATTTTAAAAAGTCAATTTTGTCTGTCGGGTTTCTCAAAAACGAGTAAAGATATAAGACTGAAATTTTCAGATATGATAGATCAACCGTTATTCTAGTGCACCTCGGTCAAGAAAATGTCCGCCGTCACTTCCGGTCGTCACCGGAAGTAAATTTGAAAAATTGAATTTTTCGATTTTTTTTTTTTTGAAATGTTTACACCGTATAGTGACCCTCTAACTGATTCCGAATATGTAATTTGTTTTGAAATCGATCATTCTCGAGAAATTAAACGTCAAAGTTTTGAAGCGAGAGTCCGATTAACAGTCGATAGATGGCCAAGGCGACCCGGGTACCAGCCCCGAGTGCCGGAAATTTTTTTAAAACTATTTTTCGCTTAGATCAACGGTTTTATCTTTGAATTGATAAGTTTGATCTAATCTATTCAAAAATCGGACGGAAGACCCACTCGTTGCTCACAACGAGATCGTGTCTAGTTATTCTTTTTTTCTTACAATTTCTGTGCACGCGATTTCTCAAAAACGGCCTGGCCGATTTCAATGAACTGTCAGATCTGTTAGATTATGATCTAAACCATATAGGTTTTTTATGATATTGATGACGTCATTTCCGTTTTTGAGAAATTGACGTTTTAGCGATTTTTGTTGCTTGTTGTAGATTTGTAAATTTTTTTTCATTTTGATCTGTCTTGAAAGGCGCCGAAGCTCGCCTTGACCCGAAAATTGAGATAAAGAAACGTCGTAATTTTTAGTGGTTTTCTTTAATTATCTCTTTTCTGAAAAATATTTTTTTAAGACATGTAATGTAAAAAAAGTTTTTATCTGCAAGACCTTTTTTTGAAATTATGAAAAACGGGCTGGCCCCTTAAATAAGGGGATCAAAGGGCTCTAAATCTTTAATTTGTAGCCCTTTACTGAGAGATATTTTGTGAAATGTTATAGAAGCAAATATGTTTATCTCACAGTTATGTATCCAAGCAATGTAATGATTTTATTATGTGTTACGTAATTAGGGGTTTTAGGGACCAAAAATCCAAAATTTTGATCAACCATATCTCAGAAAGGAAAAATATTTTGTAATGCAGTGAAGACGAAAAGTTGTTGAAAATGATGTTCTTAACAAAATTCAACCTTCAAAATTTCGTTAAACAGCCCCTATAGGGAGATAAGGGATCGGCCCCTAAAACCTTCTTTCTCATATATCTCCAGAACGGTAAGGAATTTCTTAAGATAAGGTTTGCGGTTACAGGGAGATAACTCACACATTTTCATTGTGACATAACACCAACTACCCTTTATTTCAGTTATGACGTCAAAATTTATATGACGTCATAATTGATTCCAATTTTTGTTAATTTCGCGGTTTTTTTAGTTTCAATGAAAAAATAAGAGGACACACGCATTTTATCAATTTCCACAAAAACGAAATCCGCATCATATGGTTTTGAATTGTGTTTTAGAAACATCAGATTACACATATTCTAAGATACGTTTTTCCTGAAACCGGTGGACCTGGAAAGGTTTCAAATAAGATGTTTTCGTTTACATAATAGTAGTCCAAGATTAAGACTTTTGTTGCATTTTATTCTATTAATAGATAGTTCATCAGAAATTAATAAAAGTGATTCATGATATTAATAGTGATATTATTTTCGAAAATTTTAAGCATAGATAACCCCCATAATAGTCACATATAAAATGTACATATTTTCACGAAATCACGAAATTGTTTACATTTCCTCAAAATGAAAATTGGAAACAACAGGAAGGGCAAAATTCATTTGAATTTCATGAGAAAAAAGACTTTAGTATAGTGAACAAAATGGTATGTAACTTTGGTACAACCTCCAAAAAAAAATGCAAGCCGCAAACCTTACCTTAACACTTGTTGAAGAAAATTTGTTTAGAATTAAATGACCTGTCATTTGATAAAAAAAAAAGGGTCTGGCCCCTTAAATAAGGGGACCAAAGGGCTTTAACGTCTTTAATCTGTAGCCCTTTACTGGGAGATATTTTGTGAAATGTTATAAAGGCAGATGTGTTTATCTTACAGTAATGTTACCAAGCAATGTAATGATTTTCTCAATCAGTTACGTAATAAAGGGTTTTTAGGGGTCAAAAGTCAAAAATTTCGATCACCTATATCTCGGAAAGAAAAATATTTTGAAATGCAGTACAGAAGAAAAGTTGTTCAAAATAATGTTCTTAACACTATCCAACCTTCAAAATTTCGTCAAACGGCCCGTATAAGGATATAAGGGATCGGCCCCTAAAACCTTCTTTCTCATATATCTCCAGAACGGTACCAATTGTTAAACACTTGTTGACAAAATGTGTTGAGAATTAAATGATATTTCATTTGTTATCAAGAAAAAGGGGCTGGCCCCTTAAATTAGGGGACCAAAGGGCTCTAAAATATTTTATCTACAGCCCTTTAAGGAGAGCTATTTCGTGAAAGGTTGTTAAAGCTAGATTAGGTATAATACGCTTATACATCCTAGCATTATAATGATTTCCTCTTGCGTTACCCAATTAAGGTTTTTAGGGACCAGAGGTAAACAAGTTTAATCTTTTTCATCTGAATTGGAAGAAATGCAAGTATTTAAAAAAGCAAGAGAACTCATTAAAACCGATACAATAAAGCAATAGTTCTTCACTCCTTTCTCCATAACATGTTTTGTTGTCGAAAATCACAGTCGATGATGTCATATTTTATTCTAAAAATCGAACGGAAGACCTCCTCGTTGCTCACAACGAGATCGTGTCTAGTTATCATTAAGGTCTTCCGTTTCTAACGGAAGACCTTATTGTTATTGATTTGTTTCTTTTTCCCTTTTATTATTTTTTTTTCTTACGCTTTTTTGTACAAGCGATTTCTTGAAAACGACTCAACCGATTTTTCGGGAAAATTTCAGATCTTGTAGATATTGTTTAAAATATCGAGAGATATTGACGTTTTAGTGATTTTTAGATGGTCAGTTTGTCCTGCTATCTCCCCCTAAACGAAAAAAGATATTGAATTTAAATTTTCAGGGATTGTAGACGAAAGATTGAAGATGTGTTTAAAGGCATTTATGGTTGTCTGGCTTCAAAGGCGTCGAAGTTCGCCTGGACACGAAAATCGAGTTTGAAAAAACGACGTGATTTTGAATGCTTTTCGTTTCTTATCACATTTCCTGAAAATATTTTAACATAACATATAGAGCAAAAAAAAAATTATATTTACAAGAGCTTTCGTTTGATATAAAAAAAAGGGGGCTGGTCCTTCAAATTAGGGGTCCAAAGGGCTCTAAAGTCTTTCTTCCATAGCTCCTTACTGAGAAATATTTTGTAATATGTTTAAGAAGCAACAATGTTTATTTTTCACACATAAAACTATACAGTATAAAAATGTTATCATGCGTTACCTAATAAGGGGTTTAAAGGGGCCAGAAGTAAAAAAAAACTTTGATGAATTATATCTCAAAAAGGACAAATATTTTGAAAAGCAATATAGAATAAAAGATGCTTAGAATAACGTTTTAAACAATATTCAATCACAAAAGTTTCTTCATCTGGCCCCAATAAGGAGATAAAGGGTCGGCCCATAAAACGTCCTATCCCAGATAGCTCAAAAACATCAGAGAATTTCTAAACACATGTTGAATAAAATATGTTAAATATCAAAAGACCTTTCATATGATGCCAAGAAAAAGGGGCTGGTCCCTCAAATTAGGGGCTAAAAGGGCTCTAAAGTCTTTCTTCCATAGCACTTTACTGAGAAATATTTTGTTATATGTTAAAGAAGCAAAAATGTTTATCTTTCACTTTTAAAACTAAACATTATCATTTTTTTTATCATGCGTTACGTAATAAGGGGTTATGAGGGGTCAGAAGTCCAGAACTTTGATGAATCATATCTAAAAAAGGACAAATATTTTGAAAAGCAATATAGAATAAAAGGTGCTTAGAATGATGTTTTAAACAATGTTCAATCATAAAAGTTTCGTCATCTGGCCCCAATAAGGAGATAAAGGGTCGGCCCCTAAAACGTACTATCCAAGATAGCTCAAAAACGGCCACGAATTTCTAAACACTTGTTGAACAAAATATGTAATACCAAAGGACCTTTCTTTTGAAATCAAGAAAAAGGGGCTGGCCCTTTAATCTAGGGATCGAAAGGGCTCTGAAGTATTTCTTCCATACACCTTTACTGAGAAAGATTTTCTAATATGTTAAAGAGGCAAAAATGTTCATCTTACACATATGGAACTATATACTGTAAAAACTTTATCATTCGTTAACTAATTAGCTGTTATGAGGGACCAGAAATCCAAAACTTTGATCACATATCTCAAAAAGGACGAATTTTTTAAAAAGCAATAAATTTTGAATACTAGATGCTGAAAATAAGAGCTCTTAACAATATCCAACCATCAAAAAATGCATGTTTCATTTGAAGTCAAGGTTTTATCCCCTGTTCTGAAAATCAGAAGGAAGTAATATCTGCGTTGCTCGCAACGATTATTTTTTGGTGTATACCTGATTTCTTATTATCCATAAACAGAAATGTAAGTAAAATGTAATATGAAATATATATATATATATAATATTAAAATATATGCAAAAGCTGCATTACTGCTCAAACCTCAGCTGAAATAGATGCTGGCGGAAAGAAAATTGGGGAGAACGTATTCTATCACATCTAATTATTATAATACTTGCATGCAAATTTCATCTCTGTCTTACCTTACACGCATGCATGTTTATGATAAATTTGGACCACACAATATTTGAAGTATAAATATCTAAGTATCATTTATTTCTGTATTAAAATCATTTTGAATTTCCCCCTTACCCCCCAACCCCCCATTTATATGCACGTAATACTTTTTGTAATGCTTTTTGCATTCTTGTAATGAAATTCAACCCAGGCAATGATCCTGTCTGGCTAATCCTATAAATTTGAAAAAAAAAATATGTGAATTCCAACGATTAAATCAGTCGGAGGTCGGGAGAGGATACTTGCAAAACGAAATATCTTTGAACGAGTTAACAAAATAAAGATGATGTTAATCGGATATGGTGGCAGGGGATAGTTTTTTTGGTCGAGGAAATGTGAGGCAGATATAGGCTCATATATGAGATTTAATTTTTCAGTGGATCTCTAAAGTTGCTAAAATTGATTTGCATGCAGGGGACACGTGGTCCCGACTCTTGAGAATTTTTAAACATTTTTAAACATTTCAAAATAAAACAAGTACAACTTACATATAGCACTATAAAGAATAGCCAGGGACGGTCTCAAAATTTTCTGAAAAATTGCCCTTTTTTCAAATTTTCACGGGTCCAGAACCACGCTCCAGTCCCGAGCAACTGCCTTAAACTACCATAGGATTGGTAGCTTAATGTATACCCATGCAAATAATCACCAATTGATGGGGGGTCAATCACCTTCTTTTCGAGTGACATTCCGTGTTCTGAACCCACCCTACTTTTCAAGCACAAAACCGAAAGTGAAAATTTTGGCCACAGTTTCGCATTTTCATTCCATATCTGATGAAAAGTGCTACCAGTATTAAAGTGTCATACATCAATGAAATTGACATGAGCTATCCACAAAATGAATGCAATAAATATTCTACCAATTTATACCCCTCAAATAACCAGTCAAACCCCAGGTTCTCCCTTTATTTCAAACCCCAGGTTCTCCCTTTATTTCAAAATTTTGACCGGGTCTTTCCTTCGAAACTATCCCCTGCCACCTAATTATACTCGTATTTTTGTCGTAACGGAGTTATTAATGGTTAGGGAAATGGCCGAGGTGTTACGATTGGATGTGCTGTCATTATCTAATATTAGCACAGCTGGCGTTGGTAGAAGAAAAACTACGCAGTTAAAAGATCACCAGCAAAGATTTTTATTCGGCAATCGAAGTTGAATGCTATAGATACTTGGACATCAAAAGAAGTAGAGGCATTTATCCAAGCTTAAGTTTGTCATTGATTTTTGTACAGAACACATCTGACGAAGTGCACAGTGTAAGTTAAACCTACGATGCGATGATTATGAAATACACGCCATTACAGCCATATGGATATCGACGTTCAGAAGGCAAAGGTCGACCCACAGGGAACTGATACGATTTTTTGTGATTTTTTAAAATTTTTGTTTATAATATACAAATCAAACATGGCGATTACAATCTACAGGGGACTCCCAAAACGTAATCTTTGGCTCCATCATGCATTGCGGTAAAATGGCGTTCCTAATGTAAACAACCTATGAATTATGCCCCGTAGTTCTAAAAAAATCTCTTAAATTGGCCAAAAACACGACACAAATTAATTTTAAACATTCAAAAACATTTCTGAACGTTTATGTGTCATGTTCATAACTGTTTACTTGTAAATGATGTAAGATACATTTTTAAAATGGAAAATTTACCCATATCTTCGTTCACTCGTTACTATAACTGAATAAAAATAAATTTTATCGTATGATATGATTATTTATCATTTTTTTTAAAGTATAGTGTCCCTTACATTATTTTCAGGTTTAATTATTTAATTATGTTTAATAATTATATATTTAACAAGGTTTTCTAATATCGGAATCGTTGAAGCGATTATAATTGTTTTGATGATAAATATCTGTTTAATATAAAGAGTTACTGTCTCTAGAGTGAGAATTTGTTTAATTTTCTAGGTTTTAAAACAATCAATCCTATATTTACAATACAAATAAGATGTTTTTAATCATTGCTAGAGCAGCCAGTTTTTGTTAGCAACCGGGCTCTTTTCCTTTATGTACTTATCAATTTGTGAGTTTGGTGACTTTAAATTGTAACACAATACGAACAAAAATACAATTTATTGCAATTTACCTTATAGTAACGATAAAATTCTATAAAAATTACAAAAATATCACTTTTTAAGCAACGTCCAAACATCCAACTCTGGGTATAAATAACTATCTTAAGTGCAAATAAACACCAATTTTGTGCAAATGAGATCGATAGTGAATTATATCCTGGGTCTTTTAAAACATGTTGGAAGTTTGCCAACACATGCAGCACTTTGCAAGATGATTTTTTGTGGTCCCCATGTATTTATCGAAAAATCGCCATTTGTTGTACAAGTGCAAATGCATAGACTCCTGAAAAGGAGTCCAAAATACTTGCAGAAATTCGCATCTGTTGACTCAGTTTTGGGAGCTCATCTAGACTGGATAAGAGCAGGTTTTTAAAAAGTTTAAGGACAAAAAGATAATGACAAGCCTTTTTGGTCGACCTTTGTAATAAACATCAGCTTTGACTGGTACAATTTTTCATAGAAATACAGGTAAGTCTCAGGTGAAAGAGTTAGACATGCAATAATTGTTATCACAACACAATTAATACCTCTTGTTCTGAACCTATATAATAAAGATATGCCTTCAAAAACCTCATAAAAAAACAACGAAAGCGAAGAAAAAACATTCTACTAGCGGCGCATATATAAATGCAAACACCTTTTCAATGTTTGTTGTTAATAAATTATGTCTTCTTATATAGGTTATAATTAATTTCAGAGCAATAATAACACGAGAAAAATATCTTAATACAGTAAAATGTTTCACTCTGTGGAGGGTGCGAAACATCGAGGTGCGAATCATCTCAGCGCGAAACAGAAAAGGTGCGAACCATCCTGGATTTTGAGCGCTTCTGGTTTGGTTGATTCTCCCCCATTTTGGATTGTTGTTGGTTGTTGATTGAGATTAAGACACACTTATAGCATTGTAGAATTATATATAAAAGGATTGATGGTCATGGACAATTCAAGTCTGTTTATTGATCTTTTAATGAAGAAGAGCTCTATATAAAAAGAGCTCTGTTGAAAGCTTCTTCATAATGGAGATATCTCTCCTTGCTTGTTAGTCCCCTACCGGTTTTCACCGGAGGGGACGATAGCTTTCCTCTGCGTCCGTCAGTCCATCCGTCCGTCCGTCTGTCCCACTTCAGTTTTCCACACTTTTTTTCTTTATGTGTTTGAGGAATAATATGAAATTTGCTGAACAGCTTCAAAATGTCAAACTACAGATCAAGTTTACACTTTTGTAGCATCTGGTTGACATATTTTCGAGAAAATTAATTTTTTATATTCCAATTTTTTGTATTTAAATAAACAAATAGACACAATAATAATAAAGTAACAATTGGCTAACTAAAATCACTGATAAACAGTACATATAGAATGACTTTGGTATAAATATAAATACCAGATGGTGTCCAAATTGTGTTATATGCAGAAAATTAGAAGATGGGACAGAGGTGATAGTTGGTGTATATATTAAAAAAAATTATGCTGTTCTCTTTTAAGTCTTTTGTTTAAATGCCCACAGGGAGACTTTTTGTCTGCCCCTGCCGATGCAGGATGAGAGGTTGTTTTAAATAAAACATGTTTACTAGCCACCTTTGTTTTAGTTTATCTATGAAACCATATACACATAAAACAAGTTAACAAATATGGGAAATTTATTTTCAACTATTTTCTTGTACCTTTTCAATATCGTCATGCACTCTATTATGATCTTTATAAGTTTTTCGCTATAATTATAGGTGTCAAAGTCATTTTTGAAAGATTTTAGGCAAGAGGATGGTCATCACTACAATATTATAATTTTTTTACTCCCTAATGAAACTTAATTAAATGCATATATGAGACTCCTCGACAAGTTTGTGTAAGGGCTATGATACTCAGGTGACCGTTAAGGTTTATTGGCCTCTTGTTAATTGAAGGCTAGTAATGTCAATTGCAAAAAGATGCCAGTAATATGACACACTTTCAAAAAACATTAATTCCTTGTGTAGATGTTTCATCATGGTATATCGATTTCAATCAGTGTTTGTGTCTTCATGGAGAAGAAATATTGGATACAAATCTTCAAATTTCATATCATTTCATGACATATTTATTTTAATTAGGTATTCCATAATTATTGTCCATTATTCTATGTTAAATAATAGCTGCGCTTAGGTTATGAAGAAATTGGGTTCTAAAAAAATCCTACTTTTATTTGATCTCATCAAGTATATTTTACTAAACTACTGTAATCAGTAGAAATTTGAAATGTTAAGAGCACATTGTTGACTAGCGGTATATACATGTATAATTATATATGATACTCAATTGGATTGTCGGGAAAAATGATTATCATAAGAGTAGCCTACATGTCGGGCCTTATGTGCAAGCACGCATGAAGAGGTTCGTTGACATGAGTCTACTTTAAACTTGAGTTGAATAATCACTGTATTGAAATTGTTTGTTTGAAAATGTTTCTCATTATTTTATCGTCCTTCCTCGTGCATTAAGTTTTGATGTCCTTATCAGGGTGAACACCTAGAAGAAGTTTTGTTGAGTCTATAGGGGGTATGATGTTATATAAATTGTTTGTTTTAGGTACTTTTGTGCAATAAATTTAATGTAAAAGTTATATCATAATTTAATTATAATTTAATCATAAAAAGATAACTTATAAAGAAAAAGTTAAAACTCATGGGCTTCTTACTTCACACAAAGGTTGCTTTTCAGTTACAACCTGATGTGTCTTAAATTTGATCTAAGGTCATGTGGGCAAGTTTAAGGTCACTGGTAGAAAAACTTCAAAATTAATATCTGTTCTGTATCTCTCAAAAAACTAAAGAAGTTGTACTTCAAACAAAGATTGATTTAACAAGACAGTCTGTCAAGATTTTGACCAAAGTTCATTAGGGCAACTTCACAGGGGGTGGGGGTCTGGGTATCATCTGTGAGCGTTCTCACACTGACTCACAGTACCTCTAATTGGTATAAATATAGTAGATGAACAGTTTGCAGGTCTTCTTTATTGACTGCAAGGAATTTGTTGAAATTTTATAAGTATTTAGGACACAATATCTAAATTAGGATTTTTTTTTTACTGTTTTCTATAATATCTAAATATCTAAATTAGTAGAAAAAAAAATGTTTTCTGTTTTCACTTGGAATTTGGGTGATGGAATTTAGAATTTTGCGACAGACAAGAAATAGAATGATGTGCATATCTGCATTAAATTTTTTATCTGGTGATTTTTTATAAGTTATTCTCTTTTTCAAGTTATTATGTAGAGTCATTGCATATTCTGTATCATTATATGTAGCATTGTAAATTAATGGGGGAGCATTGGATATATGAGATTGCTTTTTTTCCTTGACCTTATTATGAAATGCTGAATCTGGTCCATAAATTGTAGTTGCTTGAGCTAATTAAAGATTTAGAGCAGGTGCCCTTTGACCATATGTAAGTTTCTACTGGTCCAAAATTCATCATACTTGGATTGCTATTTGTTTTATGATACTTATGCACTACAGGCTTGAATGCTTAATCTTAGCTATAGAATTTAAATGCTGGATTAGGTTAGGGTGTTTGGAGCATGTTGTATAAACCCAATCATTTGGGTGACTAAAATAGACTGATTCTGTTGGTGTATATTATGTAGGCGAATGTCTAATTTTCTATAATTGGTTTGTACGAGTCGAAAAATTATTTGATATTGTATTAACCAAAAGATCACACTATGCAGCTTTAAGGTTTTGGAACAATTCAAATTGAGTAAAACTCTTGCTCCTGGTTAAACAATGAATTAAATTCCACTCAAACTTAGACTTAAATACTTAGTATAACCTTGGATGTAAACATTAAAGTAGCTTTATAAAGATACAGAGCCTGATCTTGATTTCCTTAATCTTGGACAAGGTGTAAGTTATCGAGGAGTCGTTTGAAAAAAAAGCTTTCCCTACTAACTCTCATGTTTCATGGAACTTATGATTTGAAACATAATTTTAGAAACAGAACTGATCTCTATTATCAAGGATGCTTAAAAAATGTTGTTCTACCTCACTCATACTTGCTCAATAGATGCATTTATTATGCTGTTGTATCATATGATCTGATATTGTATTGTATGATATGATACAATGTTGAATCATATTTTGTTGTATCATATTTTACAACATGATCAACCTATTTACTGGTTATGCCAATGAGGACGATAGCAAGTTTATTGTCCCCTGAGACAGCAACTATTTCGCCATTTTCCTTGTCAAAGGGGACAATGAACTTGGTATCACTCTCATAGCCAGTAGATAGATATATGATGTGATCATGTGATTCAATATGGTGTTATTGTACAATACCAATTTGTATTATTTGATATGAAACAATATCTTGATGTGGTGAAATATTATGATTCAATGTCATACAGTACTATATTGTATCATAGAATATCATATGACACAGTACAGGCATGGGGTAATCGTAATCGAGTAATTGTAATCGATTGAAATGATTACTCTTTTTCAAGTAATCGACAATAATCTGTAATTGAAGAGATTTTCAATTACTTGTAATCGTAACTTAATCCATTACAGCTAAAAGTAATTATAATTACTTTTTCAATTACTTTCTATTACTCTTTAGATAAATATTTTGTGATGCACATATTAATAGAAAAAATGCTCTACAAGTGCTATTTATTATTATTAAGAATAAAATTAATTATATTCATGTAGTTGATTTTCCTCTTTCACTTAAAACATAAATATTGGTAAACTTGAGTATATAATTAGATAATCAGCTGTTCAGCATGCGTTCACACTGCCTTGCAATTTTTTTTTATTTACTACCTATTGATTGACCATGAGAGGGAGAGAAAGAGAGAGAGAGAGAGAGAGAGAAAGAGAGAGAGAAGGGGAGACATTACTCAGTAGAACTGCTTAATGATTGACCATTATTGAGAGAGAAACAGATAGGGGCGATGGGGGTATACATGTATCTTGTGTCTATTTTGAGAGAAAAATAAAGGGGTGTATAAGTGTCACGAAGGGTGTTTGTTCTTGTCAGTTAAGGAATCCACAATGCAGGTAATGAGGTGTGACCAACCTAATGTTTAGATAACAATTAAACTATAGCCCCAATAACGCAGTACAGTTAAGGCGGTCAATAAAAATATGGGCAAATTTTTGTGATGAAAACACGTATACTTTAGTTAAACTGTCATGTCCTTTTTAAAATCAATAACAGTCACTCAAATGCAATATATTTCTAAAATATATATATAACAGTACAATATTTTATGTTCATAGTGGTCACGTGATATGGCAGTCGCATGGTACAAGCAGATGTATTTGTGGTTTTGAGGTCATTTAAAAAATTCAATATTGCAAGGGCGTAATCATGTCAAAATTCACAACTGAATTATGAAATAACTTGATGTTATATCGTAGATTTTGAAAAACGGTGCGAACTTTTTAAGATAAGAATATTTGTTAGTAGAAACCGTAATTTGTAATGCATATGTTGAATAATTTTGAAGGTCACAGTGTTAATTTCATTAAAAAATGATTAATTTGTAAGATTTTACAAGGATCGTAGAAGTTTTTAAGTTACATAGCATATTTCAAATTCACATGTAAAAGTTTGTCGGGATCAGATAAGTGTATGCCCTTGCAATTAAGTGATTTTTTTAGGTACTCAGATTTTAGATATACGATATTTTATACAAAACCGAGGTGGCTCTTTTATACGATGCATACTTTTAACAAAATGAAAATAAGACTATATAGGTAGCATTCTACTAATAATAATTTTAAACAAAATATTCATTTATACTTTTCCGTTAATGTATGACCTTTATTTTTCTTCGCTATAAAACTGCACGATAGCCTTCGATGATTTAACTTAATGCGTCATTTTGAAGCATATGACGTCATATTTTGTAGTACAGCGAGAACGACATCTGGTCTTCTGGTTTGGTTGATTCTCCCCCATTTTGGATTGTTGTTGGTTGTTGATTGAGATTAAGACACACTTATAGCATTGTAGAATTATATATACAAGGATTGATGGTCATGGACAATTCAAGTCTGTTTATTGATCTTTTAATGAAGAAGAGCTCTATATAAAAAGAGCTCTGTTGAAAGCTTCTTCATAATGGAGATATCTCTCCTTGCTTGTTAGTCCCCTACCGGTTTTTACCGGAGGGGACTATAGCTTTCCTCTGCGTCCGTCAGTCCATCCGTCCGTCCGTCTGTCCCACTTCAGCTTTCCACACTTTTTTTCTTTATGTGTTTGAGGAATAATATGAAATTTGCTGAACAGCTTCAAAATGTCAAACTACAGATCAAGTTTACACTTTTGTAGCATCTGGTTGACATATTTTCGAGAAAAATTAATTGTTTATATTCCAATTTTTTAATGTTCGGGTTCGATATTCTGCATAACAGTGCATTGTTTTCACAATTTCCACAAACCGGTAGGGGACGTGTATTGCTTATGCAATACTCTCAGAATGCTTGTTCATAATGGAATTATTTATCATTAAATATAATGTAATTAAGACGTTGTATGATCCAAAAAACTATACAAATATTTATATTTATCGAAACAAAAACAGTTTTTGAAGTATTTAAATAAACAAATAGACACATTAATAATAAAGTAATAATTGGCTGCCTAACTAAAATCACTGATCAACAGTACATATAGAATGACTTTGGTATAAATACCAGATGGTGTCCAAATTGTGTTATATGCAGAAAATTAGAAGATGGGACAGAGGTGATAGTTGGTGTATATATTAAAAAAAATTATGCTGTTCTTTTTTAAGTCTTTTGTTTAAATGCCCACAGGGAGACTTTCTGTCTGCCCCTGCCGATGCGGGATGAGAGGTTGTTTTAAATAAAACATGTTTACTAGCCACCTATGTTTTAGTTTGTCTATGAAACCATATACACATAAAACAACTTAACACATATGGGAAATTTATTTTCAACTATTTTCTTGTACCTTTTCAATATCGTCATGCACTCTATTATGATCTTTATAAGTTTTTCGCTATAATTATAGGTGTCAAAGTCATTTTTGAAAGATTTTAGGCAAGAGGATGGTCATCACTACAATATTATAATTGTTTTACTCCCTAATGAAACTTAATGAAATGCATATATGAGACTCCTCGACAAGTTTGTGTAAGGGCTATGATACTCAGGTGACCGTTAAGGTTTATTGGCCTCTTGTTTATTGAAGGCTAGTAATGTCAATTGCAAAAAGATGCCAGTAATATGACACACTTTCAAAAAACATTAATTCCTTGTGTAGATGTTTCATCATGGTATATCGATTTCAATCAGTGTTTGTATCTTCATGGAGAAGAAATATTGGATACAAATCTTCAAATTTCATATCATTTCATGACATATTTATTTTAATTAGGTATTCCATAATTATTGTCCATTATTCTATGTTAAATAATAGCTGCGCTTAGGTTATGAAGAAATTGGGTTCTAAAAAAAATCCTACTTTTATTTGATCTCATCAAGTATATTTTACTAAACTACTGTAATCAGTAGAAATTTGAAATGTTAAGAGCACATTGTTGACTAGCGGTATATACATGTATAATTATATATGATACTCAATTGGATTGTCGGGAAAAATGATTATCATAAGAGTAGCATACATGTCGGGCATTATGTGCAAGCCGCATGAAGTGGTTAGGTGACGTGAGTCTACTTTAAACTTGAGTTGAATAATCACTGTATTGAAATTGTTTGTTTGAAAATGTTGTTTCTCTTTATTTTATCGTCCTTCCTCGTGCATTAAGTGTTGATGTCCTTATCAGGGTGAACACTTAGAAGAAGTTTTGTTGAGTGTATAGGGGGTATGATGTTATAAAAATTGTTTGTTTTAGGTACTTTTTTGCAAAAATTTTTATGTAAAAGTTATATCATAATTAATTATAATTTAATCATATAAAGATAACTTATAAAGAAAAAGTTAAAACTCATGGGCTTCTTACTTCACACAAAGGTTGCTTTTCAGTTATCACCTGATGTGTCTTAAATTTGATCTAAGGTCATGTGGGCAAGTTTAAGGTCACTGGTAGAAAAACTTCAAAATTAATATCTGTTCTGTATCTCTCAAAAAACTAAAGAAGTTATACTTCAAACAAAGATTGATTTAACAAGACAGTCTGTCAAGATTTTGACCAAAGTTCATTAGGGCAACTTCAGAGGGTGTGGGGGTCTGGGTATCATCTGTGAGCGTTCTCACACTGACTCACAGTACCTCTAATTGGTATAAATATAGTAGATGAACAGTTTGCAAGTCTTCTTTATTGACTGCAAGGAATTTGTTGAAATCTTATAAGTATTTAGGACACAATATCTAAATTAGGATTTTTTTTACTGTTTTCTATAATATCTAAATATCTAAATTAGTAGAAAAAAAAATTGTTTTCTGTTTTCACTGGGAATTTGGGTGATGGAATTTAGAATTTTGCGACAGACAAGAAATAAAATGATGTGCATATATGCATTAAATTTTTTATCTGATGATTTTTTATAAGTTATTCTCATTTTCAATTTATTATGTAGAGTCATTGGATATTCTGTATCATTATATGTAGCATTGTAAATTAATGGGGGAGCATTGGATATATGAGATTGCTTTTTTACCTTGACCTTATTATGAAATGCTGAATCTGGTCCATAAATTGTAGTTGCTTGAGCTAATTAAAGATTTAGAGCAGGTGCCCTTTGACCATATGTAAGTTTCTACTGGTCCAAAATTCATCATACTTGGATTGCTATTTGTTTTATGATACTTATGCACTACATGCTTGAATGCTAAATCTTAGCTATAGAATTTAAATGCTGGATTAGGTTAGGGTGTTTGGAGCATGTTGTATAAACCCAATCATTTGGGTGACTAAAATAGACTGATTCTGTTGGTGTATATTATGTAGGCGAATGTCTAGTTTTCTATGATAATTAGTTTGTACGAGTCGAAAAATTATTTGATATTGTATTAACCAAAAGATCACACTATGCAGCTTTAAGATTTTGGAACAATTCAAATTGAGTAAAGCTCTTGCTCCTGGTTAAACAATGAATTAAATTCCACTCAAACTTAGACTTAAATACTTAGTATAACCTTGGATGAAAACATTAAAGTAGCTTTATAAAGATACAGAGCCTGATCTTGATTTCCTTAATCTTGGACAAGGTGTAAGTTATCGAGGAGTCGTTTGAAAAAAAGCTTTCCCTACTAACTCTCATGTTTCATGGAATTTATGATTTGAAACATAATTTTAGAAACAGAACTGATCTCTATTATCAAGAATGCTTAAAAAATGTTGTTCTACCTCACTCATACTTGCTCAATAGATGCATTTATTATGCTGTTGTATCATATGATCTGATATTGTATTGTATGATATGATACAATGTTGAATCATATTTTGTTGTATCATATTTTACAACATGATCAACCTATTTACTGGTTATGCCAATGAGGACGATGGCAAGTTTATTGTCCCCTGAGACAGCAAATATTTCGCCATTTTCCTGTCAAAGGGGACAATGAACTTGGTATCACTCTCATAGCCAGTAGATAGATATATGATGCGATCATGTGATTCAATATGGTATTATTGTACAATACCAATTTGTATTATTTGATATGAAACAATATCTTGATGTGGTGAAATATTATGATTCAATGTCATACAGTACTATATTGTATCATAGAATATCATATGACACAGTACAGGCATGGGGTAATCGTAATCGAGTAATTGTAATCGATTGAAATGATTACTCTTTTTCAAGTAATCGACAATAATCTGTAATTGAAGAGATTTTCAATTACTTGTAATCGTAACTTAATCCATTACAGCTAAAAGTAATTATAATTACTTTTTCAATTACTTTCTATTACTCTTTAGATAAATATTTTGTGATGCACATATTAATAGAAAAAATGCTCTACAAGTGCTATTTATTATTATTAAGAATAAAATTAATTATATTCATGTAGTTGATTTTCCTCTTTCACTTAAAACATAAATATTGGTTAACTTGAGTATATAATTAGATAATCAGCTGTTCAGCATGCGTTCACACTGCCTTGCAATTTTTTTTTTATTTACTACCTATTGATTGACCATGAGAGAGAGAGAGAGAGGAAGAGAGAAAGAGAGAGAGAGAAAGAAGGGGATACATTACTCAGTAGAACTGCTTAATGATTGACCATTATTGAGAGAGAAACAGAGAGGGGCGAGGGGGGTATACATGTATCCTGTGTCTATTTTGAGAGAAAAACAAAGGGGTGTATAAGTGTCACGAAGGGTGTTTGTCCTTGTCAGTTAAGGAATCCACAATGCAGGTAATGAGGTGTGACCAACCTAATGTTTAGATAACAATTAAACTATAGCCCCAATAACGCAGTACAGTTAAGGCGGTCAATAAAAATATGGGCAAATTTTTGTGATGAAAACACGTATACTTTAGTTAAACTGTCATGTCCTTTTTAAAATCAATAACAGTCACTCAAATGCAATATATTTCTAAAATATATATATAACAGTACAAAATTTTATGTTCATAGTGGTCAAGTGATATGGCAGTCGCATGGTACAAGCAGATGTGTTTGTGGTTTTGAGGTCATTTAAAAAATTCAATATTGCAAGGGCATAATCATGTCAAAATTCAAAACTGAATTATGAAATAACTTGATGTTATATCGTAGATTTTGAAAAACGGTGCGAACTTTTTAAGATAAGAATATTTGTTAGTAGAAACCGTAATTTGTAATGCATATGTTGAATAATTTTGAAGGTCACAGGGTAAATTTCATTAAAAAATGATTAATTTGTAAGATTTTACAAGGATCGTAGAAGTTTTTAAGTTACATAGCATATTTCAAATTCACATGTAAAAGTTTGTCGGGATCAGGCAAGTGTATGCCCTTGCAATAAAGTGATTTATTTAGGTACTCAGATTTTAGATATACAATATTTTATACAAAACCGAGGTGGCTTTTTTATACGATGCATACTTTTAACAAAATGAAAATAAGACTATATAGGTAGCATTCTACTAATAATAATTTTAAACAAAATATTCATTTATACTTTTCCGTTAATGTATGACCTTTATTTTTCTTCGCTATAAAACTGCACGATAGCCTTCGATGATTTAACTTAATGCGTCATTTTGAAGCATATGACGTCATATTTTGTAGTACAGCGAGAACGACATCTGGTCTTCTGGTTTGGTTGATTCTCCCCCATTTTGGATTGTTGTTAGTTGTTGATTGAGATTAAGACACACTTATAGCATTGTAGAATTATATATATAAAAGGATTGATGGTCATGGACAATTCAAGTCTGTTTATTGATCTTTTAATGAAGAAGAGCTCTATATAAAAAGAGCTCTGTTGAAAGCTTCTTCATAATGGAGATATCTCTCCTTGCTTGTTAGTCCCCTACCGGTTTTTACCGGAGGGGACTATAGCTTTCCTCTGCGTCCGTCAGTCCATCCGTCCGCCCGTCTGTCCCACTTCAGTTTTCCACACTTTTTTTTCTTTATGTGTTTGAGGAATAATATGAAATTTGCTGAACAGCTTCAAAATGTCAAACTACAGATCAAGTTTACACTTTTGTAGCATCTGGTTGACATATTTTCGAGAAAAATTAATTGTTTATATTCCAATTTTTTAATGTTCGGGTTCGATATTCTGCATAACAGTGCATTGTTTTCACAATTTCCACAAACCGGTAGGGGACGTGTATTGCTTATGCAATACTCTCAGAATGCTTGTTCATAATGGAATTATTTATCATTAAATATAATGTAATTAAGACGTTGTATGATCCAAAAAACTATACAAATATTTATATTTATCGAAACAAAAACAGTTTTTGAAGTATTTAAATAAACAAATAGACACATTAATAATAAAGTAATAATTGGCTAACTAAAATCACTAATCAACAGTACATATAGAATGACTTTGGTATAAATACCAGATGGTGTCCAAATTGTGTTATATGCAGAAAATTAGAAGATGGGACAGAGGTGATAGTTGGTGTATATATAAACAAAAATTATGCTGTTCTTTTTTAAGTCTTTTGTTTAAATGCCCACAGGGAGACTTTCTGTCTGCCCCTGCCGATGCGGGATGAGAGGTTGTTTTAAATAAAACATGTTTACTAGCCACCTATGTTTTAGTTTGTCTATGAAACCATATACACATAAAACAACTTAACACATATGGGAAATTTATTTTCAACTATTTTCTTGTACCTTTTCAATATCGTCATGCACTCTATTATGATCGTTATAAGTTTTTCGCTATAATTATAGGTGTCAAAGTCATTTTTGAAAGATTTTAGGCAAGAGGATGGTCATCACTACAATATTATAATTTTTTTACTCCCTAATGAAACTTAATGAAATGCATATATGAGACTCCTCGACAAGTTTGTGTAAGGGCTATGACACTCAGGTGACCGTTAAGGTTTATTGGCCTCTTGTTTATTGAAGGCTAGTAATGTCAATTGCAAAAAGATGCCAGTAATATGACACACTTTCAAAAAACATTAATTCCTTGTGTAGATGTTTCATCATGGTATATCGATTTCAATCAGTGTTTGTCTCTTCATGGAGAAGAAATATTGGATACAAATTTTCAAATTTCATATCATTTCATGACATATTTATTTTAATTAGGTATTCCATATCCATAATTATTGTCCATTATTCTATGTTAAATAATAGCTGCGCTTAGGTTATGAAGAAATTGGGTTCTAAAAAAAATCCTACTTTTATTTGATCTCATCAAGTATATTTTACTTAACTACTGTAATCAGTAGAAATTTGAAATGTTAAGAGCACATTGTTGACTAGCGGTATATACATGTATAATTATATATGATACTCAATTGGATTGTCGGGAAAAATGATTATCATAAGAGTAGCATACATGTCGGGCATTATGTGCAAGCCGCATGAAGTGGTTAGGTGACGTGAGTCTACTTTAAACTTGAGTTGAATAATCACTGTATTGAAATTGTTTGTTTGAAAATGTTGTTTCTCTTTATTTTATCGTCCTTCCTCGTGCATTAAGTGTTGATGTCCTTATCAGGCTGAACACTTAGAAGAAGTTTTGTTGAGTGTATAGGGGGTATGATGTTATAAAAATTGTTTGTTTTAGGTACTTTTTTGCAAAATTTTTTATGTAAAAGTTATATCATAATTAATTATAATTTAATCATATAAAGATAACTTATAAAGAAAAAGTTAAAACTCATGGGCTTCTTACTTCACACAAAGGTTGCTTTTCAGTTATCACCTGATGTGTCTTAAATTTGATCTCAGGTCATGTGGGCAAGTTTAAGGTCACTGGTAGAAAAACTTCAAAATTAATATCTGTTCTGTATCTCTCAAAAAACTAAAGAAGTTATACTTCAAACAAAGATTGATTTAACAAGACAGTCTGTCAAGATTTTGACCAAAGTTCATTAGGGCAACTTCAGAGGGTGTGGGGGTCTGGGTATCATCTGTGAGCGTTCTCACACTGACTCACAGTACCTCTAATTGGTATAAATATAGTAGATGAACAGTTTGCAAGTCTTCTTTATTGACTGCAAGGAATTTGTTGAAATCTTATAAGTATTTAGGACACAATATCTAAATTAGGATTTTTTTTACTGTTTTCTATATTATCTAAATATCTAAATTAGTAGAAAAAAAAATTGTTTTCTGTTTTCACTGGGAATTTGGGTGATGGAATTTAGAATTTTGCGACAGACAAGAAATAAAATGATGTGCATATATGCATTAAATTTTTTATCTGATGATTTTTTATAAGTTATTCTCATTTTCAATTTATTATGTAGAGTCATTGGATATTCTGTATCATTATATGTAGCATTGTAAATTAATGGGGGAGCATTGGATATATGAGATTGCTTTCTTACCTTGACCTTATTATGAAATGCTGAATCTGGTCCATAAATTGTAGTTGCTTGAGCTAATTAAAGATTTAGAGCAGGTGCCCTTTGACCATATGTAAGTTTCTACTGGTCCAAAATTCATCATACTTGGATTGCTATTTGTTTTATGATACTTATGCACTACATGCTTGAATGCTAAATCTTAGCTATAGAATTTAAATGCTGGATTAGGTTAGGGTGTTTGGAGCATGTTGTATAAACCCAATCATTTGGGTGACTAAAATAGACTGATTCTGTTGGTGTATATTATGTAGGCGAATGTCTAATTTTCTATGATAATTAGTTTGTACGAGTCGAAAAATTATTTGATATTGTATTAACCAAAAGATCACACTATGCAGCTTTAAGATTTTGGAACAATTCAAATTGAGTAAAGCTCTTGCTCCTGGTTAAACAATGAATTAAATTCCACTCAAACTTAGACTTAAATACTTAGTATAACCTTGGATGAAAACATTAAAGTAGCTTTATAAAGATACAGAGCCTGATCTTGATTTCCTTAATCTTGGACAAGGTGTAAGTTATCGAGGAGTCGTTTGAAAAAAAGCTTTCCCTACTAACACTCATGTTTCATGGAACTTATGATTTGAAACATAATTTTAGAAACAGAACTGATCTCTATTATCAAGGATGCTTAAAAAATGTTGTTCTACCTCACTCATACTTGATCAATTGATGCATTTATTATGCTGTTGTATCGTATGATCTGATATTGTATTGTATGATATGATACAATGTTGAATCATATTTTGTTGTATCATATTTTACAACATGATCAACCTTTTTACTGGTTATGCCAATGAGGACGATAGCAAGTTTATTGTCCCCTGAGACAGCAACTATTTCGCCATTTTCCTTGTCAAAGGGGACAATGAACTTGGTATCACTCTCATAGCCAGTAGATAGATATATGATGCGATCATGTGATTCAATATGGTATTATTGTACAATACAAATTTGCATTTTTTGATATGAAACAATATCTTGATGTGGTGAAATATTATGATTCAATGTCATACAGTACTATATTGTTTCATAGAATATCATATGACACAGTACAGGCATGGGGTAATCGTAGTCGAGTAATTGTAATCGATTGACTTGATTACTCTTTTTCAAGTAATCGACAATAATCTGTAATTGAAGAGATTTTCAATTACTTGTAATCGTAACTTAATCGATTACAGCTTAACATTTCAGTGTAATTATAATTACTTTTTCAATTACTTTCTATTACTCTTTAGATAAATATTTTGTGATGCACATATTAATAGAAAAAATGCTCTACATGTACAAGTGCTATTTATTATTATTAAGAATAAAATTAATTATATTCATGTAGTTGATTTTCCTCTTTCACTTAAAACATAAATATTGGTTAACTTGAGTGTTTGTGTCTTCATGGAGAAGAAATATTGGATACAAATCTTCAAATTTCATATCATTTCATGACATATTTATTTTAATTAGGTATTCCATAATTATTGTCCATTATTCTATGTTAAATAATAGCTGCGCTTAGGTTATGAAGAAATTGGGTTCTAAAGAAAAATCCTACTTTTATTTGATCTCATCAAGTATATTTTACTAAACTACTGTAATCAGTAGAAATTTGAAATGTTAAGAGCACATTGTTGACTAGCGGTATATACATGTATAATTATATATGATACTCAATTGGATTGTCGGGAAAAATGATTATCATAAGAGTAGCGTACAATTTGGGCCTTATGTGCAAGCCGCATGAAGAGGTTAGGTGACGTGAGTCTACTTTAAACTTGAGTTGAATAATCACTGTATTGAAATTCTTTGTTTGAAAATGTTGTTTCTCTTTATTTTATCGTCCTTCCTCGTGCATTAAGTTTTGATGTCCTTATCAGGCTGAACACTTAGAAGAAGTTTTGTTGAGTCTATAGGGGGTATGATGTTATAAAAATTGTTTGTTTTAGGTACTTTTGTGCAAAAATTTTTATGTAAAAGTTATATCATAATTAATTATAATTTAATCATATAAAGATAACTTATAAAGAAAAAGTTAAAACTCATGGGCTTCTTACTTCACACAAAGGTTGCTTTTCAGTAACACCTGATGTGTCTTAAATTTGATCTAAGGTCATGTGGGCAAGTTTAAGGTCACTGGTAGAAAAACTTCAAAATTAATATCTGTTCTGTATCTCTCAAAAAACTAAAGAAGTTGTACTTCAAACAAAGATTGATTTAACAAGACAGTCTGTCAAGATTTTGACCAAAGTTCATTAGGGCAACTTCACAGGGGGTGGGGGTCTGGGTATCATCTGTGAGCGTTCTCACACTGACTCACAGTACCTCTAATTGGTATAAATATAGTAGATGAACAGTTTGCAAGTCTTCCTTATTGACTGCAAGGAATTTGTTGAAATCTTATAAGTATTTAGGACACAATATCTAAATTAGGATTTTTTTTACTGTTTTCTATAATATCAAAATATCTAAATTAGTAGAAAAAAAAAATGTTTTCTGTTTTCACTGGGAATTTGGGTGATGGAATTTAGAATTTTGCGACAGACAAGAAATAAAATGATGTGCATATATGCATTAAATTTTTTATTTGATGATTTTTTATAAGTTATTCTCATTTTCAATTTATTATGTAGAGTCATTGCATATTCTGTATCATTATATGTAGCATTGTAAATTAATGGGGGAGCATTGGATATATGAGATTGCTTTTTTACCTTGACTTTATTATGAAATGCTGAATCTGGTCCATAAATTGTAGTTGCTTGAGCTAATCAAAGATTTAGAGCAGGTGCCCTTTGACCATATTTAAGTTTCTAATGGTCCAAAATTCATCATACTTGGATTGCTATTTGTTTTATGATACTTATGCACTACAGGCTTGAATGCTAAATCTTAGCTATAGAATTTAAATGCTGGATTAGGTTAGGGTGTTTGGAGCATGTTGTATAAACCCAATCATTTGGGTGACTAAAATAGACTGATTCTGTTGGTGTATATTATGTAGGCGAATGTCTAGTTTTCTATGATAATTGGTTTGTACGAGTCGAAAAATTATTTGATATTGTATTAACCAAAAGATCACACTATGCAGCTTTAAGATTTTGGAACAATTCAAATTGAGTAAAGCTCTTGCTCCTGGTTAAACAATGAATTAAATTCCACTCAAACTTAGACTTAAATACTTAGTATAACCTTGGATGTAAACATTAAAGTAGCTTTATAAAGATACAGAGCCTGATCTTGATTTCCTTAATCTTGGACAAGGTGTAAGTTATCGAGGAGTCGTTTGAAAAAAAACTTTCCCTACTAACTCTCATGTTTCATGGAACTTATGATTTGAAACATAATTTTAGAAACAGAACTGATCTCTATTATCAAGGATGCTTAAAAAATGTTGTTCTACCTCACTCATACTTGATCAATAGATGCATTTATTATGCTGTTGTATCGTATGATCTGATATTGTATTGTATGATATGATACAATGTTGAATCATATTTTGTTGTATCATATTTTACAACATGATCAACCTTTTTACTGGTTATGCCAATGAGGACGATAGCAAGTTTATTGTCCCCTGAGACAGCAACTATTTCGCCATTTTCCTTGTCAAAGGGGACAATGAACTTGGTATCACTCTCATAGCCAGTAGATAGATATATGATGCGATCATGTGATTCAATATGGTATTATTGTACAATACCAATTTGTATTTTTTGATATGAAACAATATCTTGATGTGGTGAAATATTATGATTCAATGTCATACAGTACTATATTGTTTCATAGAATATCATATGACACAGTACAGGCATGGGGTAATCGTAGTCGAGTAATTGTAATCGATTGAATTGATTACTCTTTTTCAAGTAATCGACAATAATCTGTAATTGAAGAGATTTTCAATTACTTGTAATCGTAACTTAATCGATTACAGCTTAACATTTCAGTGTAATTATAATTACTTTTTCAATTACTTTCTATTACTCTTTAGATAAATATTTTGTGATGCACATATTAATAGAAAAAATGCTCTACATGTTCAAGTGCTATTTATTATTATTAAGAATAAAATTAATTATATTCATGTAGTTGATTTTCCTCTTTCACTTAAAACATAAATATTGGTTAACTTGAGTGTTTGTGTCTTCATGGAGAAGAAATATTGGATACAAATCTTCAAATTTCATATCATTTCATGACATATTTATTTTAATTAGGTATTCCATAATTATTGTCCATTATTCTATGTTAAATAATAGCTGCGCTTAGGTTATGAAGAAATTGGGTTCTAAAGAAAAATCCTACTTTTATTTGATCTCATCAAGTATATTTTACTAAACTACTGTAATCAGTAGAAATTTGAAATGTTAAGAGCACATTGTTGACTAGCGGTATATACATGTATAATTATATATGATACTCAATTGGATTGTCGGGAAAAATGATTATCATAAGAGTAGCGTACAATTTGGGCCTTATGTGCAAGCCGCATGAAGAGGTTAGGTGACGTGAGTCTACTTTAAACTTGAGTTGAATAATCACTGTATTGAAATTCTTTGTTTGAAAATGTTGTTTCTCTTTATTTTATCGTCCTTCCTCGTGCATTAAGTTTTGATGTCCTTATCAGGCTGAACACTTAGAAGAAGTTTTGTTGAGTCTATAGGGGGTATGATGTTATAAAAATTGTTTGTTTTAGGTACTTTTGTGCAAAAAATTTTATGTAAAAGTTATATCATAATTAATTATAATTTATTCATATAAAGATAACTTATAAAGAAAAAGTTAAAACTCATGGGCTTCTTACTTCACACAAAGGTTGCTTTTCAGTAACACCTGATGTGTCTTAAATTTGATCTAAGGTCATGTGGGCAAGTTTAAGGTCACTGGTAGAAAAACTTCAAAATTAATATCTGTTCTGTATCTCTCAAAAAACTAAAGAAGTTGTACTTCAAACAAAGATTGATTTAACAAGACAGTCTGTCAAGATTTTGACCAAAGTTCATTAGGGCAACTTCACAGGGGGTGGGGGTCTGGGTATCATCTGTGAGCGTTCTCACACTGACTCACAGTACCTCTAATTGGTATAAATATAGTAGATGAACAGTTTGCAAGTCTTCTTTATTGACTGCAAGGAATTTGTTGAAATCTTATAAGTATTTAGGACACAATATCTAAATTAGGATTTTTTTTACTGTTTTCTATAATATCAAAATATCTAAATTAGTAGAAAAAAAAAATGTTTTCTGTTTTCACTGGGAATTTGGGTGATGGAATTTAGAATTTTGCGACAGACAAGAAATAAAATGATGTGCATATATGCATTAAATTTTTTATTTGATGATTTTTTATAAGTTATTCTCATTTTCAATTTATTATGTAGAGTCATTGCATATTCTGTATCATTATATGTAGCATTGTAAATTAATGGGGGAGCATTGGATATATGAGATTGCTTTTTTACCTTGACTTTATTATGAAATGCTGAATCTGGTCCATAAATTGTAGTTGCTTGAGCTAATCAAAGATTTAGAGCAGGTGCCCTTTGACCATATTTAAGTTTCTAATGGTCCAAAATTCATCATACTTGGATTGCTATTTGTTTTATGATACTTATGCACTACAGGCTTGAATGCTAAATCTTAGCTATAGAATTTAAATGCTGGATTAGGTTAGGGTGTTTGGAGCATGTTGTATAAACCCAATCATTTGGGTGACTAAAATAGACTGATTCTGTTGGTGTATATTATGTAGGCGAATGTCTAGTTTTCTATGATAATTGGTTTGTACGAGTCGAAAAATTATTTGATATTGTATTAACCAAAAGATCACACTATGCAGCTTTAAGATTTTGGAACAATTCAAATTGAGTAAAGCTCTTGCTCCTGGTTAAACAATGAATTAAATTCCACTCAAACTTAGACTTAAATACTTAGTATAACCTTGGATGTAAACATTAAAGTAGCTTTATAAAGATACAGAGCCTGATCTTGATTTCCTTAATCTTGGACAAGGTGTAAGTTATCGAGGAGTCGTTTGAAAAAAAACTTTCCCTACTAACTCTCATGTTTCATGGAACTTATGATTTGAAACATAATTTTAGAAACAGAACTGATCTCTATTATCAAGGATGCTTAAAAAATGTTGTTCTACCTCACTCATACTTGATCAATAGATGCATTTATTATGCTGTTGTATCGTATGATCTGATATTGTATTGTATGATATGATACAATGTTGAATCATATTTTGTTGTATCATATTTTACAACATGATCAACCTATTTACTGGTTATGCCAATGAGGACGATAGCAAGTTTATTGTCCCCTGAGACAGCAACTATTTCGCCATTTTCCTTGTCAAAGGGGACAATGAACTTGGTATCACTCTCATAGCCAGTAGATAGATATATGATGTGACCATGTGATTCAATATGGTATTATTGTACAATACCAATTTGTATTATTTGATATGAAACAATATCTTGATGTGGTGAACTATTATGATTCAATGTCATACAGTACTATATTGTATCATAGAATATCATATGACACAGTACAGGCATGGGGTAATCGTAATCGAGTAATCGACAATAATCTGTAATTGAAGAGATTTTCAATTACTTGTAATCGTAACTTAATCGATTACAGCTAAACATTTCAGTGTAATTATAATTACTTTTTCAATTACTTTCTATTACTCTTTAGATAAATATTTTGTGATGCACATATTAATAGAAAAAATGCTCTACAAGTGCTATTTATTATTATTAAGAATAAAATTAATTATATTCATGTAGTTGATTTTCCTCTTTCACTTTAAACATAAATATTGGTAAACTCAGTCTATAATTAGATAATCAGCTGTTCAGCATGCGTTCACACTGCCTTGCAATTTTTTTTTATTTACTACCTATTGATTGACCATGAGAGAGAGAGAGAGAAAGAGAGAAAGAGAGAGAGAGAGAGGGGGGAGACATTACTCAGTAGAACTGCTTAATGATTGACCATTATTGAGAGAGAAACAGAGAGGGGCGAGGAGGGTATACATGTATCTTGTGTCTATTTTGAGAGAAAAACAAAGGGGTGTATAAGTGTCACGAAGGGTGTTTGTCCTTGTCAGTTAAGGAATCCACAATGCAGGTAATGAGGTGTGACCAACCTAATGTTTAGATAACAATTAAACTATAGCCCCAATAACGCAGTACAGTTAAGGCGGTCAATAAAAATATGGGCAAATTTTTGTGATGAAAACACGTATACTTTAGTTAAACTGTCATGTCCTTTTTAAAATCAATAACAGTCACTCAAATGCAATATATTTCTAAAACATATATATAACAGTACAATATTTTATGTTCATAGTGGTCACGTGATATGGCAGTCGCATGGTACAAGCAGATGTATTTGTGGTTTTGAGGTCATTTAAAAAATTCAATATTGCAAGGGCATAATCATGTCAAAATTCACAACTGAATTATGAAATAACTTGATTTAATATCGTAGATTTTGAAAAACGGTGCGATCTTTTTAAGATAAGAATATTTGTTAGTAGAAACCGTAATTTGTAATGCATATGTTGAATAATTTTGAAGGTCACAGGGTTAATTTCATTAAAAAATGATTAATTTTACAAGGATCGTAGAAGTTTTTAAGTTACATAGCATATTTCAAATTCACATTTAAAAGTTTGTCGGGATCAGGTAAGTGTTTGCCCTTGCAATTAAGTGATTTATTTAGGTACTCAGATTTTAGATATACGATATTTTATACAAAACCGAGGTGGCTTCTTTATACGATGCATACTTTTAACAAAATGAAAATAAGACTATATAGGTAGCATTCTACTAATAATAATTTTAAACAAAATATTCATTTATACTTTTCCGTTAATGTATGACCTTTATTTTTCTTCGCTATAAAACTGCACGATAGCCTTCGATGATTTAACTTAATGCGTCATTTTGAAGCATATGACGTCATATTTTGTAGTACAGCGAAAACGACATCTGGTCTTCTTCTGGTTTGGTTGATTCTCCCCCATTTTGGATTGTTGTTGGTTGTTGATTGAGATTCAGACACACTAATAGCATTGTAGAATTATATATAAAAGGATTGATGGTCGATACAACGACCTTGTCAGCAAATACAATCTTCCACTTGGTCGCATGCTGATTGACGTTTTTCATACTAATTGTTAGACCGTAATTAATCATCTACTTGTCCACGGACTTCCTTTATTCTCTGATTACGACAAAGGGCGGGTGTGACCGGTCAGAAGAGGATGGTCACTCCTCCTTGGCACCTGATCCTATCTCTATCTTCTTAAACGTCCGTGTTGCTCTGCTTTGATTTGTATTTCGTTTTATTGTTTTTTGAGATGATTGACATTTTGTTATTGACATTTTTCATTTTAACTATATACATTAGTAAGTGGGATTTTTTTCAGGGTTTCCTTACTTACATGGAAAAACTTCCCTCTGGCTCAAAGGTCATCTGGCGGTACTTAGCCATCAAATTCCATGTTAAGAACAAATCAGGTCAATTTCCTAAAAATGCTGGTCAAGTTCTGATGACATTCGCTACGCAAAATGGTATTGACACCGGCCAGTTTAACGAGTGTAAGAGAGTAAGTGGAAGAGATTTTCTTCTAAGAATTCGAAGATCCAGACAAAAAATTTACAGAAACATATCAATTCCGACCCCAAGACCAGCTAGAAAATTAATGGAGGAGGTCCATAGTAAACTTGAAAACAGAGAACTCTATATTGGAGAAAAAATAGCTCCCAAAATGTTCAAAACCAACAGAATTGACAAATCAGGAACACTTACCGAATTAGACTACACAGTGTATGGGAGAATGATCCCACTGACAAAAATAATTCAACATATGAGAGAAATGCACAAGGATTATCAACGGGAAACAGA
Source organism: Magallana gigas (assembly GCF_902806645.1). Taxonomy (NCBI): domain Eukaryota; kingdom Metazoa; phylum Mollusca; class Bivalvia; order Ostreida; family Ostreidae; genus Magallana; species Magallana gigas. The sequence goes on along the minus strand of NC_047560.1, from coordinate 806,480 downwards.
GGCCAATGAAACTCATACAAGACATCTCAAGATTTGGCATGACCATTCAGACATACTGAACCATACGTACATCTCCATCATGGTCAGCACACTGTATGATATTGCTTCCTTCATCACAGATGAAGAATACAGAGCCAAGTACCCAGAACGCCCACTAGCAGATGTTCAAGCTATGGTTGAAAAGCCCTTCCTCTACGTACTTGGCCAGTCATCTAGCAGTGATGTAGACCAGTTGTCATACATACCAGTCCGAGTTGACGACCTTCAGAATCTAAAGGCACAGAGTGGAGAGGTCCGGTATGTCATGAGATTCTTTAGTGGAGATGGTCCGGCCCGCCAATTTGAAGCTGGTCACCAAAGAGGGGGAAATTTTGCTTGTTTATGTGGCATTCCATCAAAAGACCACATGAATTTAGAAAATGCTTTCCAGATTGATGTTCCGTCCTTGCAAGAAAGACTTGAGATCTTTAAAGAAGGGGAACTGTGGAAAGGATTTTCACTGATGCGACCATCACCATTTGCCAACTTGAAGAAGCAAGATATTATGAGAGAACTCGTTGCAAGGGGCCATGATACAGATGACAAGAACAAAGTTGAATTGCAGGAGGAACTAAGTAACACTTTAAGAGGCATTCAGAGACCACCAGCCATGTTTTCTACACCTGAAGATGTCTTTGATCTTCTGCATGATTACGAAGTGCCACCAGGTGAGCCCCTCCATGACATTACAAATGTAGTGCAAAATCTGATAACCGAGCTTCCCTACCATATTAGCAACCCTGATACACTTAAGGACTTTGAGAAGTTTTCGACTGCAACCATAGGTGACAAAAACCAAATTAAAGGATCAGATGCTCGTCTCTTTGCAGTCAAGCTTGCTATGTTTGCCCATTTGAAGTTCTCAGAAAAAAAAAATCAGTAAAGATATTTACGACCTTTGCACATCATTAGTAGAAATAATATCCATTTGCTATAGTCCATATGAACAGAGAACACAAAGGAAAATTCTTCGACTGTACAATCTATGCTTTAAATTCAACATCCTTTCAAAAACAATTATCAGCATACCAAAGAAAATGACTGCAAGAAAATTCTATGGCTGCCACTTTCATAGCCTGACCGTTCACACACCTGAAACTTACAGATTAGTGTGTCTACGCTCACTCATACCAGAGCAAGAGGAAAGGACATTTGGTGATCTTTGCAGCATTTCCTTAAATACAGCCAACAGGCAATGCGGCAAAATAATCGACAATGCTGTGTTAAGATACAATGCCCAACAGATGAGTGGAACAAAAAAAGACTATGTACGACACCAAAAATCAATTATTAGCCACCAGGCAAAACTCCTACCAAAGCCAGAGAACACAAAATTTGATATAGATTTTATACGCAGAAGACCAACTCTATTTCAAGCACATTACCAGAGAATTGCTGACTTCATGTATGGTGGAGAAAACATGTGGTTGTCGTTAATTGACGGCAGTGTGATGTTTCATGATGGACCTGACGAGCTAGATAGTTCTTCATACCCTCCGTTACTTCATTTTCGCTCCTCGTCTAACAAGGACCTACAAATGCTCCTTGCAGAGGACTGGAGGAAGTGTGTCCAAGACTGCAAAGCATCGGAACTGATTCTGCCGCTCTACAAGATCAAGATATATAAAGAAGGACAACTTTGCACCATTTTCAAAAATGAAGGTAGGTACAGTGTACTGTATACAGCACATCTCTTAATCTTATATATGTACTTTGATTTAACAAGAGCCCCATGCAATTCATTTTTACACCCCATTTTCATAGGAAAGTCAACAATTTTGGATGGTCAATGAAAAAATCTTTACTGAAATATATATTCAATGGTTTTCCAGCATTCATTCACCGAACATCATCAAGTGTAGAGAACCAGGAAAATGTACCACAGAGAACAGGAGAAGATTCAGTCCAAGTTCCTCGAGTAGAGCCAGTTTTGGAAGCAGGTGAAGAAGTTCCTCGAGTGGAGCCAGTTTTGGAAGCAGGTGAAGAAGTTCCTCGAGTAGAGCTAGTTTTGGAAGCAGGTGAAGATTCAGTTCAAGTTCCTCAAGTAGAGCCAGTTTTGGAACCAGGTATCTACAATACACCTATTTTGTAATAATTTAATTCTGGTTGAAACACGATTTCTGATTGGCTAAAAAAATGTTTTATATCGTATCAAGAGTGTTGCCTACGTCACAGTAAAACTAACGTCAAAAATGTATCAATCCACCTGTCAACAATGTTGGATGGTCAATGAATAAATCTTTACTGAAATATATATTCAATGGTTTTCCAGCATTCATTCACCGAACATCATCTAGTGTAGAGAACCATGAAAATGTACCACAGAGAACAGGAGAAGATTCAGTCCAAGTTCCTCGAGTTGAGCCAGTTTTGGAAGCAGGTGAAGAAGTTCCTCGAGTAGAGCCCGTTTTGGAAGCAGGTGAAGATTCAGTTCAAGTTCCTCAAGTAGAGCCAGTTTTGGAACCAGGTATCTACAATACACTTATTTTGTAATAATTTAATTCTGGTTGTAACACGATTTCTGATTGGCTAAACAATTTTTTATATCGTATCAAAAGTGTTGCCTACATCACAGTAAAACTAACGTCAAAAATGTATCAATCCACCTGTCAACAATTTTGGATGGTCAATGAATAAATATTTACTAAAAAATATAATCAATGATTTTCCAGCATTCATTTACCGAACATCATCTAGTGTAGAGAACCATGAAAATGTACCACAGAGAACAGGAGAAGATTCAGTCCAAGTTCCTCGAGTTGAGCCAGTTTTGGAAGCAGGTGAAGAAGTTCCTCGAGAAGAGCCAGTTTTGGAAGCAGGTGAAGATTCAGTTCAAGTTCCTCAAGTAGAGCCAGTTTTGGAACCAGGTATCTACAACACGATTTCTGATTGGCTAAAAAAATGTTTTATATCGTATCAAGAATGTTGCCTACGTCACAGTTAAACTAACGTCAAAAATGTATCAATCCACCTGATGTTACGTTTGAATATTGTACAATTTGATGTCATTTTGAAGGTCAAATGACTGTTTTTATCTACAACTACAATGTAATTACAAAACATTAAATTATAAGCAGCCAATTCATTCCTTGAATACTGTGAAATCATTAGATTTTGTGGTGGCTCAATTTTCGTGGAATTCGTGGGTACCTCTCATCCACGAATTAACATCCCCCACTAATTAATAAATTAGAGCTATAAAGTGATATTCCTCTTGCATGTATACGAAAATACACGAAATTACATCCCCATGAACCTGTAAAATTTAAGCAATCCACGAAAATTGGCCCCCACGAATTTTAATGATTCCACAGTATGTGAAAGATAACTATATAACAAAAAATTATGATGCATAATATGTAGCAGCTTTGTAGATGTACTTTTTAAATTGAAATATCCCATTTGGCTTGGCATTTGATTGTACATGTTATTACCACTATCCACTGCCTAAATACCATCTACTGTTGTCAGTGGGAGTTGCATTCATGATATTTTATCTGTAACAAAATTAAAAATACATACAATATTACAGAGATTTCCTTCGTCACCGAGACATGTACTGACACAAGTGCTCCATTTATTGATACTGGAACAATGCATGATAATACTTCACAACCAAATGAAGTTTCAAGCCAATTTAGCATAAGAAACAGAGGTAATTTTACAAAGGTGACAATAAATTGATAGAAAAAATAAAACACAAAAAGTGCTTGGTATTACATTATTATTGTTGTCAATTAAATACCAGGGTATTCAAATATTTTAAAGTCAATTAATACCCACATAATGATTTTCCCCGATAAAAATCTGTTTTATTTTGTAAATTTTGTTTTAATCATAGAATATTAACATAGTTCATACTTAATGCTTTTCTCCCATTGATCCATCAATCACTTCTTAGATTTGATTCAAGATGAACCAACAGACACAAAAAACCAGAAACAAGAGAAAGATGCATCAGATGAGTGGGAACCAGTAGGCGTTGTGGCATCAATTCAAGACACACTCAAAGCTAATGAAAATGAAATACAAGAAAGAGGTACATTGTAATTAAAAATAGATTGAGTCAAAGTTAAATAACATAAATAGTGAATCAATGCACTAATCACATCTCCACAACCTTGTTTTGAATTTTAATCTTGTATTAAATCGAAATTTTCAATCAGAATATGAGATTAAATATCTTATTATTGATTTATAGGATCTTATCTAAATGAAAATATATTTCAGATTCTGCCGATACATTGAATAATGATAAGGAAAAAATAGAGGTGAACACATTTCAACTGTGTCTGCAAAGACAACACTCCCAGGTAATACAAACATTTCAGGTGGAATAACACATCATTACAAAATGGCTGACCTCTGATCGAAACAACATTTATTTACTGAATAGAAATTTTTAGAAATATTCATTTTTCATTTTTATATTTTGATAATTATAAATTGAATTTATGCCAAAAAAATTAAATTTTTATAAATTGATATTATTTGATATTTCATATGATAATATTTATTTTTCATCCTAAACTGCAAATTTTTTGACTTATGCACAGTTTATTTATCATTAATAATCTTTCATAATCAAATAATCTTTCATAATCAAATAATCTACTCTTAATTTAAATGAATTTTTCAAGGTGTGTTATTCAACCTTAAAAATATATCACACTTTCAGGTAGCATGAACATGTAAAATATCGCAATCAAATATATTTTGTTTATTTCATGTTTAATGTGTAATAATGTGTACACTAACATACAAATCAACTATCACTTATTATAACCATTTTTAATGCTAACCGTAAATTAGTTCTTTGAGTTTTTGCTAATTTTGGTAGTGGGGGGAGGGATCATTACCTATCTAATTTTTTTTTGGAGGGGGGGGGGGGGGGCATTTCTCAAACAAATTAATTAAAAGATAGCTTTTTTATGTTAATATCTTTGAAATATAAAAATTACCAGTTATTTTAGTAATTCCCTCATGTTTTGAATCTTGTATAACATGTACGAGGGTTGTTCGGAAATTATTGAGACATTTTGTCTTATTCTTTTAATAAAAAAGATAAACTCTTGAAATTTCACCAAAACGTAAATCGGGATAGAGTTTATCAATGTGAAAAGTTTCTTGTCCATGGCATGAATAGATCATTCCTAGTAATCTGACCAACGTGCCTTCGTCCAGTGACCCGGCGCAACCGCAAACTTTTCGCAACGTCATTTTAACGCTCCTTACTGCTCCTGTGTTTGAAACACCTTACAAACGAACGGAAATAAAAAGTATTCTTTATTTCTCATCTTTTGTTTTAATTTCAAGATGTCATCTTTTACATTTTCTCTCATTCTTGTTTTTTTTTTTTTTTTTTTAGAAAAAATCGAGTTATTGTTATTTTTACCAGAAAGTCTAATTAATGTGAATGTCTCCTCCAGTCATTTTTTAAAACTTTTGACAACAGTTAGTGTGTCAAAAGTACTTGTTAATTAATTCCTTTGGCCTAATTCTAGTCAAACAATCAGTGAAAAAAATATGATGAACTGAAGCTCTATACCTTGTCTTGTCGTCGTATAGTTTTGTTTACGCAATTGTGTGGCCTTAACGGGTCTTCTTCTGAAATTTCCACCAATTTTATGGTTTTCGTTGCGCCGCATTGACGTCAAAATTCAATGTTAAGTCGTTGTCAGATTTTTATGGTTTGGAAAATATATGTGTACCATATCCGCATTTCAACTCGAACATCAGTGAAACTTAATCAACAGTTAGTCGCAAAGAATAGCAAAATGAACATATTTAATTTGCTTTCTTTTTCATTAACTGTGATTCTATAGACACATATAAAGTAGATGATTAAGTTGTTAAATCTCCGAGTTCATGGCTGCGCCGGGTACCCCGACCACCGACTTGTTTATCTACCGTCGTAAACAAAATATTAGATATTCTTTTAATATTACTTTGTTATATTATTTGTTGGTGTTTCTTCAGTGTCTATGCCAATTTTCACTAAAATTCGTCACTTATAAAAGAAAATAATCGAGTTGTCTCAATAATTTCCGAACAACCCTCGTATATCATCAAACATTTTAAGACAAAATTATGCATCAAAAGCAAAGACTTGGGAAAAAACTTAAGTACCTTTCATTTTCTTAAGTTCTCAGAATCAGAGAGCATGATGGGATCAAAGCTGCAGAAAACAGACGTGGCCTGAAAAGAGCAAGAGAGAACCCTATAGATGGTAAAAAAAAATCAAAAATGCATGATATATCTTATAAAACATGCAAGTCTGTATAAACATATATGTCAAGTTTTACAATCTTATTACAGTTTACTCCGTTCAAAAGAAGTCATGCAAGAGGAAGCTCTTTACAGATGTAAAAGGTATATGCACTTTTGAAAATATGATAAATTAAATAAAAACAAAATATATGTCACATAAATACATTTAAATTGATGTATTTTTTACCTCATTAGATTCAGACTCGACTGTCTCCATGGTTGCAGCACTTCTGCCAAGTGATGACCCAACTGTCAAGGAGTTTCTAAAGTATAGGAGAATCCTCAAAAGCACGAATGATAAACTTCTTAGAAACTTCTACGACGCAGCTTTAGCTAAACTCCAAACAGCCATCATCAGAAGGCACAGAGAGCTAATGGAAAAGAAGGATGAGAAATCACATCCGCTCATTAAAATTGCAGAAAAACTCTTAGTTCATTGGAATATCTATCACTTTTAATCAATGTTTGCCGTGAATATGCAAAGGCAGTATTTTTCTTCAATATGACAAGGCAATTATTTCCCTTGATAAGCATTAAATTATTTTGTATTACTGTAAAGTGTAAATTATAAAAATTTCTTTGCTGATTTGTAAGTTAAAAAAAAATTCTTGTATATATAAAAAAGAACATATATAATTGTCTACATGTCTAATACACAACAGGGATTTCAGAGACCTTTCTAAAATTACCAGCAATAGATTTTTGTTTTGCACAGTTGTATATTTTAAATTCTTCAACTAATCAGTTTACAGATGTCACTCAATGCATCATTAAAATCGTGTCTTGATCTTTAAAGTCTATGTAAAAGATCATATTAAGTAAATTCTAGTGATTCAGAAGGGGCATAGGGAGCAAAGCAATCAAGCCCTTTCCTAATTGCTAGATTTTACCTAATGCAATGTAACTTACTTAAAAATTTCTCAATAGCTGATAAAAAAAATTATGCACCAATCAAATATTTTCTCTTTTGTTTTTGTTTCTTCGAGCATTCAATCTAAAATTGTTTTCACCAGATTCTAATGTGAAAAGGGAAAAAAATATGACGGACAAGACCGAGATTCGAACCTGATACCCCTAGACAGGTGCTCTACCAACTGATTTATTTGGCCACTGGCATTCAAACCGGTCTGACCATCACACATTTAATATTAGGCAAGGTATTCATATTAATGTAGCTATACTTCATTAATATGTAACTATTGTGAATTTACATGTACAAATAATTGCCTCTGCAAAAAATGACTAAAATGCTTTTGGTGTCATCGAAAGTAATTTTAATTTAGCATTTAATCTCAAGTGAGCCAAGTTACTTTTTTGAGGCTAATAATCCAAACTCGTTTTAGAGGAACATTTTTTTTCAATTCCAACATGTGATTGTGCAATAGTTGTACAACACAATTTATAAAATATAACCGGATTCATTCAAGTCAATCTGATTTAAAAAAAAAGATCTTCATAATAGTGATGTTCCAATCATCGATTATAATAGAAAATTAATTGATTGTTACTGCATTCTAAGCGCTCGATTATAAAATGTTTCATTACAATTAATCAGTTGAGTTTTTTTACTTTCAACAAGTGCATATCATAAGCAGAATATTCTAGAGGCAGACCATCAAAACCCCCAAAAAGGTGCGCGGTCTAAAAATGGCTGACATGTCAGATGAGCTAGATCCCTACCCTAAAAAAATAAAGCACATTCTCATGTTTGGACATATTTTAGTTTCAAGAAAGTTTATGTTGAACCATCTACTAAAGAAAATCTTTGGAATACAACATTTTATAGCAAGAAATATTCAGTAAACTAAAATACAAAAGGCCTAGTAACAAGTCAGTTAACTGTATTTTGTTAAGTTACATTTATTTAGCTATGAAATAGAAAAAAATTGCTTACAATCGATAATTAGCTTCTGGAAGTTGCAGGGAACCGATTATCGATTATGAAAATCTCACGGATTCCCATTACTACCGGTACTTCATTTTAAATATCAGACAGTATTGTCACACAGTTTTACAACAGTTTTCGTGTGAAACGCGAGAGATAACGCAGTTTCCAAAAAAAAAAAACCCAATATTTACAACACAGTGCAGCAATGCGAGTGCATATTGTCAAATAATAATGTTCAGCAATGTGTAGTTAAACAAAATCAGTAAAAATTAATTGTACAAGATCTTATCTAATAAAAGAAAGAACAATGCATTTCTTGGCTTAAGACAGGAACACATTTACTACAACAATCATTTCTGATCAAAAGAAAGCACATGGTGGTTGATATTTTCATTAAAAAGTTGATTATTTAATTAAAGGAAAAATATACAGGAAATCCGAATTAATGTCAACAGACATTTACGTTTTATCATCAAATAGCCGATAACTGGTACGGTAAATTGTCAAAACTCAGCAAATTATGTGTGTTCTAAAAAGTACAAAACAAGATGTTTTGGGTCCTTAATCTCAATAAAACCAAACAGAGTTACAACTTATAAGATTAAAATTTATTTGTTTATACCAAAATATTAAGAATTAAGGAAATATGACAAGAAAACGCTCAATTTAAGCCGATAACTGGTACATAACCATTATGGCAATATTTCCTATCATGAATATGTCATTTGTTTATTTAATTCATAACTACTATTAATTACGTGTAAAATTCTCATCAAGACAGACATGCTTTTGGCTACCATCGATTTAATAAGTGCGAAGTCCACCTACAGCCTAGAATGTCGATTTAAATAAATCACGCATTCAAAACTTGGTTGGTTTACTTTATATGAATGGCGTGTGTATCAGTACATACCTGTAAAATCATCACCTCTTTGTTTCGTCAATGTCAAATATTTACAACCGAACAGCAATGGTAATAACAATTGCTCACATTTTATAGGAGATTAAAAGTTTATAACACATTAAATCGGTCCTACAATATTTTGAATCATCGTGCAAAAGATTAAAAAAAAATGACATGGCCGATAGCGGAGACACATGCGACCACGCTGAACGTTCAGATATTAATGGTTTTCGTCGATAACTTACAAGCTCAACAATAAAAACAGAAAAAAAAGTTAAACTCTTTGTAAACATACCGTAAGATCAGTCTGCTGCACGATTTCTTCTTCTAAGATATGCATTTTCTCCGTATACATCCTACTTTCCCCTCGCACCTGCAGGCCAAACTATCAACACGTGCCAAGAGCTCTTAAGACATCGATCGACGTCTGCGCATGCGCAAAATAAAGCAGCAAATCACGAAAGTAAAAGAATTATACATTTACAAGTGAATTTATTTAGTGCAATAGTTTTATTATGCATAAAATGTAAAAATACGTAAGTTAAATATTCACCATCTGGTAATTTAACTCTTTTTCGATGAAAAGTGTTGAAACAGAAGAATGCTATTATGACGTCACAAATCACATCACTTTTTTCGCGGAATTTTTGAAGGCTCTGAAGTCCGTGGGAAGCCTTAACATAGCTGCGTGGCTACAATTTTCACCAAACAACCCTTCTTTGCACTCTATTTAATAAAAAAAAAATGCCCTCTGTCAAAACTTTACCTGATAGTAAACATGTATGAAAACATAGTTAAAAAGTCAAAGTATTTTACAGAAAAAATAAGAATAATTAATAACTCTTTTTTTAAAACACCGTTTAACTAACACTTTCCCTATTTTATATTATTTTTTTTTACTTGAAATCGATATACGTCTTACTTTTTTTCCATCCGGGTTTACATGTATAACAGTTTCCATTTTGTATGTGGCACGTGTTGTTTCTACAGTTTGTGGGACAGGTCATGTTACAGTTACAACCGTATACTCCAAATTTGCTACACCCTTTATCAAGATGAGAATAAAAATATATCTAATACCGTAGTTCACTTTTAGAACATAACATCCTTATTTTGTTTCGTGTATATTTGATCGTAAAGACATGTGTATAATTCAATAATAAATACAATATCAAAAATGAAAAGAATTACGACAATATCAATGCCTGTGTAACGATATTTGTTACCCAAAAACTTTAAAGCAAGTCATTTATCTCACATGTAAAACAGATTGGTAAATAGAACTTTAATTAAAGGGCTAACACATATTCAAAAGAGATTATATTCTCATTAATGAGATGTATTTGCATTCTGGGTAGAGTCATAATTTACAACTTAAACCCATTAATTACTTAATAGCTTGTCTACTTGTGTTCTGTGTCAAGTAAGGGTCCGTGCTGCCGTGAAATTCAATACTGGTCTATTTTTGAAAATGTCATTAAATTAAAAACAATCATAGAAGGTATTGTACCTTGTATTATTACTTCACAAAATTCAGTAAAAACATTTTGCAGTTCATATCCGTCCGGGTAGATAGCCCCATCTTTTCGTTCGTTGTAAAAAATAACATATCGTCCATGTTCTATACATACTGTTGACAAGTTCAGGGGCGGTACTTTTGGGCCGTCTTTATAACAGAGAGTAGACCCTGATATATCACCAGTATTTGATACATACAGATAAAATCCAGGAAAACGGCCACGTTGTCTATTCTCTAAAAAATATTTTATTAAAAGGATATAATAGCTTTAATGATGACATGCGTATAGTGTTTTGAGTGTTGTTAAATGTTCGAACTTACTAATAAAGTTTTTCTGGTGATTATGTTTTTTAAAAGAAAAACATGTTCAGACGATAACTGTTTCTTCCATTACAGTTGTACGCTGTAATTTAACATTGAATGCATCTGGTAAAACGTTCTTTCACGCCATTGTGATAGCTCTTTGAAAAAACGGTAAAAGTTCTTGTTCAGATTACATGTATGTTAACTTTCATCTGTTTAGTTTATTCTAACGTTCTATGTTTAAAAAAAAGTGCATTACTGGTATTTGTTTTCAGAAGAATTGCTTATTACATCCGATTTGGATAAATGTAGGACTTATTTTAAAGCTAAATGGAGTGTACTTGCATTTATACCAAATATACTAATTAAATCTAAATATATTCAGAGGAATGACTTAAAAACATATCCAGTCCCCTGGAGAATATGGCGATGAACCTTGTTTCTTATAAGCTACAAAAACAGCCAATTTATTTGTGAATGTGTTAGAGAGTTCAAATGAGATAAAAAATCTAAAGAACAAAAGGAAGGAAAACATTGTTCATGTTCTGAATTTTTGTATTTTTTTGAAATGTTATGGGATGCATTATTCAGAGATTTGATGCATCATTTTAGTTTAATTAGGATGTACAGTGTCACTTTCGATTAATAACAGATGTCCTGACACCAAACCATGTTCATCTAAAACGCGTTTTAGATATTAAAAATTAATACCAAATTCACCATTTTACTAGCACCTGATAAAAAGATAAATTACATAATCTAGAACACACAGTGTAAAATCAAAAATGTATTCCATGAATGATATACATCGTATATTAAGATAAACATTTTAGAAATCAATATATTTGTATACGCTATGAGATTGTATCTTTAAATGCGATGTGAAATTGCATCATGTGATTTGTTATTGTAAAATCAGTGTACTTATATTGTTCAATACCATAATTTATTTAATGTTTTTTAGGATATTGTTTTATATGAAACGATAATGCATATAATTATGCTGACTGTTGTGCCTTGCTTTTAGTAGTTGTGAAGTTTGAGTGTTGTCTAGTCCCTAAAAATAATCATCGGAAAAGCAAGTGTTTGTCCTAATGAATTAATTAATTTGATTATTTACTTAAAATCGACAAGCGTGTATTTTCTCCCCAAGAAATGAGACCCGTTTAATCTTACCGAGTGAACTCGAGTTGTTAAGCAGACGAAATCTCAGTTATTGCTTTCGGTCCAATCTTTTTCAAGCGTCAATGAAGAAAGCGTTATTAAAATCATTATGTACTATTTCTTTGTAAAATGTGAAAATAATCATTTCAAAATTTTATTAGAAAAATTAATGCATAAATCCCGTTCATAATAAGGTATTTTGGGAAAAGTTTTCAATTTTAATTGCTGGATGTCAAGTGTATGCGTCTACGTTTTAATACAGTCTTGACTGTACTGATCGTTTAGTTCCATGTTCCATGTTCGATACAACGACCTTGTCAGTAAATACAATTTTCTGCTAGGTCGAATACTAACTGACGATTTTTATTATTAGTTTTTGGCATTATTGATTACTGCATTGTCTACGGATTTATCCGTTTTTACCATTACGACAAAGAACACACGGCGGGTTTGACTGGTCAGCACAGGATGATTACTCCTTTATAGCATCTGATCTTATCTTACCGCAAGTAGTAGAACCCTAATTAGATAATCCTTAATACATTAACACGTTTTTACTAACATGTAGTGCCGATGATGCATCTTCAAGCCATAAACATATTTTTTAAGTCCAATAACGTAATGTTGGTGTATGATACACATTGTGTAACATATGTAAGAGCTTTTTTCCTTTCACAATATGAACACTATGTGTTTGCATAATTGATACCATGTTTTTTTGAAGAGCATTTACATTTTTGAAATAAAACAATGTATTTTAATCACAATATACACATATCAATTCAAAAACTATACAGTTTCCCGTTTTTACTCCCCGTAACAATTAAACGATAGAGCTAACTTTATAATTTTTTCAACATTTGGTTTCAATAATCATTGTTAAAAACTGATCTCTGAGTCAAAATTTGACCCTAAAGGTTTTTCGCTACAACTGAATTAGTATCTTGTAGGGAATATAATTGAGACTCAAAATGCATTCATAATCATCTTATTTAGTGATAAAGACAGCAGAACTATTTACGACGTTAAGCATCAGTTTAAAATTCCCACAACTACGCTAACACTAACCCACTAACAACTGATTTAAAATTCAGACTTAGGCACATATATGTATTCGTCAAGTGAAAGAACATGCTCTGTTTGCTTGATTTAGCGGAAAGTCTACCCCCATTACTTCGGGCAAAAGAACGGTCTCAATTCGTAATGGTACCTTATTCTTCAGAACTTGTAAATCTAAAAAGAGCAAATATCATAATTAGTTAATACTTATGCTTCTTTAATAAAACAAACCCAATTTGATTGTGTAACGTTACGAATTACAGTTTATTAATAACTCTTAAAGATTTAGATACATATTTGTTTCTTTTTATATGGTCAATAATCACAGCCAATGTTTTTTTATTTGATTTATTATACTACTTTTTTAACGGACTTCTTAATGTTAAACATATTTTATAACTTCGATAAAAAATACCACGACAATATATTTTGTATAGATTTTTATTCGAATCTGTAATTTCCATATATTGTATGATATCATACGTATGATACATATTATGGAATGAATATAATTATAAATGTAGAATGCATAATACAGGGTGCGGGAAACAGTATGGGATAAAGATTATTAAAGGTATTAATCTTTATTGGCTGCTACCCTGTAATACTCCGAGAAGAGTGTTTTGAACTAAAAAGTAAATCGTTATGAACATTAATTATTTACAAAAAGTTGTCAACAATCTAGTTGGTTAAGTTGGTCATGTTTTAAAGATTTTACCAACCAATAGCACAATCATTGACAATCACTGTTTATCCCCTTTGCCCTTTGCTCACTACGTCGCTTGCAGTTATCCAGTGAATGCATCTAAATATTCATGCCATTTATACATATACTAGTTGTAATAATATATTGTCTGTAATCTGGAAATTACATGTTATTTATTATCCGTATAGTATGTTGTCAAATACAAAATGTGTGCTCAGTTCAGAACCAGTTTCAAATAAAGATGTCACCATAAACAAACGTGCTTGTGTCATTGAGTCAAATCACAAGTCATCCGTCCTTCAGAACATTACACTAGTACTAATCATGTTTTATTTTTCGGTGCATGGTATTAACAAGATGCTTAGGAGCCGCGTTGCACACATTAGCAACAATATTCAAACCTCTGACCCATACAGCTTCATTAACTATTATGTGATTAAAATTTGGCAGAATAGATCGTGTTAAACAGGATTTATAAATATTCCTTTCGATATTCTTATGTTAAATCGTATGCCCCTGTTGCTGCTTCAGTGATTATCATTTTTAAATTTAGAATAACACTATATTAAACTAAAGCTTTATGTGGCCAGTTCGATTGCGTCAAAATGCATAAATCTTTGGGTTTAAACGCACAGAAGTTATATTTAAACTTAATTTTTTGCTAATATTGCAATGGATTGCAACAAAATATGACGTTTTAAACGCATTGAATTTGCGATTTAATTCAATGATTATTGCGTTTAAAGACAAAAGTCAAACGTTGAAGCGCAATAGCTAATTGTTTTTTTCTCTTTGATAACAGCCAATCTCTGTCTAGGCACTACCCTTTCATCAGCAATAATGATTTTATCAAATTTCAATTTAATCAACAAGAGAATGCTTATTAAGTATTTCTAGCGAAATTATTATTGAGAAAAAGATTTTTCATTTTAATTTGCCAACTAATTTCTAGTAATTCAAAAATATTTCTCTTGAAAAAAGGCGTGGCCATTCTTTTTTACTGATTTCAATTTCCCTTTTACGAGAATGATTTTTGCTATTTTTTGTTGAAATTGACCAACTGGTTCTGATACAAATGTCACAATTAAAAAAAAGCTTACGGACAGACGATTGTACATGTACGCCTGCAAAAAGCGATGCGTTTTTATCTTTGAATCCGTTCCATTGCGTTTGTAACTGTCTTAGTTGACACATTATTACAGTTTCTTAGATATGCATGGAAGCAATTTGATTTGATTTTATTCCTAAAAATTATACTCTTCAAAACATTTAGACTATATTAAACACTTACCAACACCGTCGTAATTTTTAAAGAGAATGCTGATGCTGTAAATGCTGTACACAGCACCCAGTTCCACCTTCCACCACATTGTCTGTTCAGGAGAGTTGCGTCCTATTGGAATTGTCCTCATACACGTTAGTGTGTTTCTATCCACGGCATTGCCTGCGCCATACAAGCAAGGTAAGTCTTTGATTGGGTGGCAATTTTATGGTAAGATAAATCATCTTTCCAAAACGAAAACGTATCAAATTAGCTAGTGAGGTAATGAATAATTTCATATGAAAAAAACGGAGACACATATCAACATTTAAAAAATACAGCTATTACGGACTTATATGAGAAAATAAGTAAATAAAATTTAACATATAATACCATTTTGAAAAAAAAATAGCAATTCAGAAGAGCTAAAGTTAAATTTGAAGAATGCATTATTAAATTATTTGTACATGCGAATAAGTACAACGGAAGTCATTTCAAAAAAAGTAATTTCAATGCGATAAAACGCAATAATTATTGAGTTTAACGCTGTAATTCGTGTTTAATCGGAAACAAATTTGCGTTTAATTGCAAAATTTATAAACTGTCACTTGATTTCATTTTATTCAGACTTAAATAATAGGTTCATATAGTTACGACATTCTTACATTATGCTACAATCCACCTCAATCTGTCCATCGTACGTGATGTTTGGCATTTCTTACTTTTCACATTGGCCCACTCCTCTATTTCGAATTGCATTTTATATTGTTTCCTCAGACCGAAATTGAATCATCAAATGAAATCAATATACTCATACATGAATCATACGCATTC
Organism: Magallana gigas; assembly: GCF_902806645.1. NCBI lineage: Eukaryota > Metazoa > Mollusca > Bivalvia > Ostreida > Ostreidae > Magallana > Magallana gigas. The sequence goes on along the minus strand of NC_047560.1, from coordinate 790,533 downwards.
ATAAGCTGAAACCAAAATGTTTTATAACATTGTTAAATGTAAGTGACATTATTGTTTATTTAATATGACCGACTGTCATGATTTGCCATTTATAGTAATCTAGTTATAACACTAATTGAGAAAATGACACCTATTCAGCTTTTGATTTTGTCATGTGACTTTTTATAGGGCCTATACTGTATCTAAATGGTTTATACCAATCTTCAGGTTAAAAGTTTGAAATACCTTTTTTGGGGAGATGTTTATACATTATTGGTAGATAATATCATCTTCATGTACTGACATTGGTAATGCCCCAAAGACATTAAATACCAAAGACCTTTCTGAAGATTTCTCAATCATTGCATGTATGACTATCATGTCATCTTTGACAAATATCATTCAATCTTAAAACTGAAGTATGTTCATATAACTCTCGTTTTTGTAGGCGGGCGCATTGTGTAAGACATGGTCAGGCAATTGTAACGATGACTGAACAACTGTTGAAATCGTTCTCAGCACAAAAATGTAGTTCCAACTTAAAAGAGAACGCATAATGCATAACATGCCATTTGGTCAGTTTAGGTTACATTTGATTTACATAAACATCACATGACCCTTTTTCTCAGTAATAAACTTAATACTTCGAGTTTGCAATTCAATGTTGCTAAACGGTGAAATACGCTGTTTACACTTGTAGCCTCGATAATCCCGTCGTCAAGCTGAAAGTATATTGACAAACTATTGCGGGAGTTTTATAAGGAGCATAACTTTACAACAGTTAACCTTAAATAGGGTGTTAAATATCTTACCCTCAAATCATTCATTTCATCGACGATATCATACATATGTATAAACGTGCCTATAAACTCAATCAATTCATTAATAATGATTCAATGTGTTTTATTTAATCTGTAATAATGTGATATCATGACATATTGGGCATTTCATCTGTACACATCAGATGAGCTCGGATTTATAATAATAATGATAATTAACTATCTGAAATATTAACATATACTTTCAGTAGGAGCCTATTAAAAATGAAGGCTCCAAAATTTAGTTTTAGAGCGTGTGATATGCTGAATTCTTAAAGAAACTAATGTATTCATTATAGTGCAAGTGGCGTACATTGTAGAATTTGATCATTAATTTTTACATTCGCCATGCTGCTGTGTTTGTTATAACATTGAATCATGCTTTTTTTAAGTATACAGTCTCATAACTGCAGCTGTGTGTGCATACAAATTGAATAATGCGCATTAGCGCGTTATGAAAATGTGTATGCACACACCGCTGCAGTTATGAGACTGTATACTTTAAAAAAAGCATGATTTAATGCTTATGTTTACATTTTTTGTAACTTGCTGCATTGTCTGCAAATGTGATTTATACCTTAAAATTCCTATCTTATCCTAAGGGTAAGTTCATATTAATGGAATAGCCACAGAAACAACCACAAGCGTGAACTTTGATTTTCGCTTGTGACGTTGCAGTTTATAGCGTTCAACGTTTGTGACGTCATAATAAATCTTGTCATTTTAACCTTTGATATAACTGCTGTAGCTTTCAACAAAATTTACAAGCAAAAAATATGTTGAATGTAAATATTTTGACTCGAAAGCTTGTCATCAGCATGACTTATTTGTTTCTTTGCATAAGACTGAACATTAAAAGAAATGGAAGAGTGACATTATGCTCGTAGTATATCATTTTTATTCAATCAGACGTTTGAGAAAACCATGCATGTCGGTGTCAATTGGGGTGTTCTTGTGCAATAAGCACTTGTTTCTGCAGGTTAACCAATTTGTACAGAATAAGGCTTCGTCTCTTTTTATTTGGGTACCCAATATTGAATACAAATATCCTTATTGTCTGCTCCATGGTCGCGCCCAACTTTTTGGGACATGTGGATTTTGTTTTCCTTAACTAATAAAATATCCTGTAACAATGCAAGATGAAAAAAACTTCTCGAATAAGTAACTTTACACCAATCATTTTTTTAGAATAGCCAACAATGCAATTGTTTATGCATATCTCACAATTCTTTAATTTGTCATACGAATCAACTTGCCATATATAATTAGAACCCTTAATATAATGCATCCTGCTATGAAGTCGTCTCCGTTATCTTAATTTAACCTTTAGAATATCAAGATTACATGTAGGTATTAGACCTGTTACTGTTTTTCTAGACACTCTGTAATTCGGCTAGCAAGACATCGCTGATGTATCTATCGATACCAACTTTGCATCCAATCTTTACGAAAGAAAATGGAGGAATACAGTTACGTTCATTAGCCAATGCTTGTTCTTTTCCCTGTACAAAATAATAGCATCAAACCATATTTCAGGACATTTGACACGAAAAACATGATGCTAAAAAGCTGAGCAACTTATTATTTCATTATTAGTTACTCAAAGTAAAAATGGAATGAATATATCAGACAGTATGACTCCGTTCATCTTCCCAAGTCAAGGGTTTCTGATCCGCTCCGCTCTACATAAACCCTTGACCGAACATACAAAACATATGCAGATTAACGATTGTGCCATCTGAAGAGAATACTCATTAATGAACTCTGGTGACCTCTTATTCTGACCAATTAAAGAATGCGTATCAAACAGAAACACTATAGCAAAATGGCTGCTCCAATAATCAAAATGTTTATTGTGATTGGATGGGTTCACTCGGACTAAAAAGCGATGATAGTAAATTAAGCACTTACCATTATGTCTCAAAATAGCTCACCTGAGCTTAAAGCTGACGTGATCTATTCTGATCACATTTTGTCTGTCGTCTGTCTGTCCGTCTGTTATTTCTGTCTGTAACCTTTTTTTTTTTTTTTTTTTTACATTTTCAACATCTTCCCCAAAGCCACTAAGTTAATTTCAAACAAACTTTGCACAAAGCATCCTTAGGCTAAGGGGATTCGAAGTTGTAATCAAAGTACTGAAGTACTGAAAGGAGTTGATTTTATCGATTGTCATTTATTTTAAAATCAATTTATCTTGCAAGGCAATTAGTTTCTAGTTTGTATTTGAATTACGCACTTTTTATTATATGAATTTTTAGACTTTTCCGACAAGAATTTCGAGAAACCTCATGTGAATCATGTTGTGTAATAAAGATAGATTTCAAGTACTAGTATGTATGAGTTATCGAAACAATTCTAAAAACTGTATGGCTCCAAGCACTATTGATATCGATCTCCAGTCTCGTTTAACTAGACGCTCGGCTGTCTCCGTTAATATCTGACAAGCACGAGAACCATATTCTCAGACACTAATTCTGGTGTAGGAATACATGAAACTACAAAACTCGTAGTATATAAAATTTGACAATTTTCAAAGTGGTTATAGATAAGTTTCCTTGAAAAACAATGCATCAGCATACATAACATCGAATTTTCCTATTATTTTCAAAAACTTAGTTTTGTCAGCGGTGATGATTTGTGTTTAGATTAAAATCAACTTCCAAAAATTAATGACCACGCTTTTTTGCAAAGGCAGATACTTAGGAGTTATTGAAATTTTCAATAAACTATTTGGCAAAGAAAGCTGCAACCTTTTTGGAAGCATCCTCAGGTAGTGGAAATTTCAAGTTGTGAAAATCATGATCCTCGGAGGTAGGGTTGGGGCACATTGGGGTTTGACTTTTTCCATAGAAATATATAGAGTAAATCTTTAAAAATCTTCTTCTCAAGAACCATTTGGGTAGGAAAGTTGAAACTAGTTTGGAAGCTTCGTCAGGTAGTGAAATTTCATGATTATTCAGATCATGATTCCCATGGGGTAGGATGGGGTCACACGGATGGGGGGATATATAGAAATATAACTTTAAATCTTTTCTTCTAAAAAAAACATTTGCTTAGGAAAGCTGTAACTTTAGTGAAAACAACTTCATATAGTGTAGATTCAAATTTTTTGAGGAGTAGTGTGAGGTCAAATTGAAGATTCAGTTGTACAAAGGAAAACATATTAATTATTCACAAAAACTGAAATTATATATTGGTTTACTTATATGCAAGCATTTTTATATATTGCTGATTCTTTAAAATTGTTGAAACTTTGTCCCCTGGACAATTTTTGGGCCTCACAGGGGGTTCAGAGTTCTATGTAGGTTTATATCCTTTACATAAACAATTGTAAAGGGTTTTTTTGAGAACTGCAATGCTAAATTTGATATGATTCAGAGTTTGATGGAGGTTTATAACATGTATAAAAACAATTGTTAAGGGTGGTTTTGAGAACTGCAATGCTGAATGTATTATGACTATGAAATCATCCTGTTAGAAAAGGGACTTGATTAAAAATATAAGTAGGTGAGCGATGTGGCCCGTGGGCCTCTTGTTGGATCATGCAAACTATTATGCAACAACCAGCTTGCGAGGTTTCTAACCCCTTCAAACTCTGCCTATTCGGTCAAGAATCTATGTGGAACAGAACAGATAAGAAACTCTGGAAGATGGATTCCATTGCATTTATCAAATTGAAAACAAAAAATGTACATACAAAATTGTGAAAATGTAAAGTATATTGCGTGAAATTAAAAAAAAATTCATTGCGTTTAATCACAAAAAATGTTTTGCTTTCATTTTGCAGAAATGAAACGGCATAATAGATTTGTGTTTAAACGCAAAATCGTTTGCCTTAAATTGCAATCGTCTGCCTTTGACAAATATATTGCAAATACAAGCAAAAAATTGCGTTACAATGCCACAATTGTTGCGTTTAAAACGCAATAAATTTAATTTTTTATCGAACTGACCCAAATAAGCTTCCGTAAAGTACCCACTTTAACAAAAATAAATTTAAATCCCTTTTAACAGAACTCAAACTCAAATGATGCGAATTTCACCTGCGTACAGTGTCAAAATAATATTAAGTAATGGTCCTTACCATATGCTGCCACAAGAAAACCCGCTAAATATGTTTTAAAAGCAATAATGTTCATTTTTTTTTTAAATTCCACATTACCCGATTACCCGGAAGTTTAAATAATTTTTTTTGTATAATTAGGTGTGGCACCCAATTTATGAAAAAAATCAAATTCATATTGGGATAAAGAAATAATTCTCTTTTTTTTCGCTCTTAGTTTTGACAATCAATGCTTAATATTAATAAAAATATTTGATTCTTCCGAAACTACAGCCTGTAGATCATAGCAAGGGGTCAGGTATTGCCAGTGGGTTTTTTTTAATGAATTATCACTGTGTATTAACACTCTTATTGATGTAGATCATTATCACCATTGGTACTTTTTTTTTTAATCTTTTACAATTAAATGTGTTAATCTCATTAGTAAACTTTGAGACCTGTGTGTTGACATTGTTCATATTTAACCAAAAACATTTTTTTTTTTGCTGCTAATCCTCTCGATTTTATATGACAGGATTTTCATGTAGTCATAAGAAAATATAACTAATGAATTTAGATTTTGAGATTTGGCATTAAGCTCGTAAAGCGATTGTTAAAAATACATTGCCACAACGTAAAACTTACGTCATAGTATGTTTGTGAAAAACAGACATTATATATCATCGTCTACAAAAACAATCACAAACATACTACAGATTTTGTTGGACATGATTGTAAAATGAGCTGAATTAATTCTTATGATATAATTTTTCATATTTTATAATTCTATTGTTTAAGCCATATCTTTCTTATGACCAGCTAACCTTTTAATGTAAGGTTTCGAACAGTAAATGAAAATGAAACAAAATGTAAACAAATTCATTTAAAGGTTTAGCAACTGACACGCATTGCATATTGTGCAAAACTGGATACAGTTTACCGAATTTTCAAACCAACAGTAAAAATGCAAATAAAACGTGCCAATAATAATTTATTTGCGTTATGTTAAATCAATTTAAATGTAGTTCTTTAACTCATGGCTCACTTTTGATTCAAAGTTACAATGTGACGAGCTGCTCAGAACAGAAACATAATTATTCTACAATTTTGGTGTTTTCCGTTCACCCTTGTAGATTTGATCATTTTAGAATCTTTCCAAATGTTTTTTGAATTAAGTAAAACTTTTTCGGATGATTGTTTTCAAAATAACTAACTCATACATTTTTTTTTTGTTTTTTTTTTGTTTATTTGTTTTTGTTTTTGTTTTTGTGATCAGCTTCGGCCGATCACAGTTATGTCATATGAGGCATCCGGCAAATTTAACTATTTGCGCACGCATTGCGCCTTGCACCAATTTATTTACTATGCTATGACAACCTTATTTAAATCTTTAATTACACGTAGATTTCTAAAACGGTAATCTTAACCTTTTGCCCTGAAAATAAAATAGAGTTACATGCATAATGGTTCAAATCATGTTTTTTTCAAATATGCGTAGGAATATTAGTCGGACGTATAATTCGCCTACTAAAGGTAAAGCTCATTCATGCATTGCCATTTCGGAAATCAATAAAACGGTGCTTTATATAGTTCACTGCATTTTGCGTATATCATATAAACAGAGTTAATAAATGATTATAATGATATTTGATGCCGATCATTCCTTTAACACTTTTTTTATTTGCTGCAAACTTTCTCTATTAGAGAATGTTTTAAGTGGAAAAAAGATGAAAATGGTTAAATAATAAAAGGAATTATTGATAAGGCTAAATTGATATTGATAAATAGAAGATTAACAAACAAATTGATAAACATATGACAAAAATAGCCTTGTCACTCACAAAGCAACAAATCATGCTACGTTGCTGAAAAATCAACATTCTATTAAATGAACCAGTCAACTATTTAAACGATGTTCATTCACTCGCATATACGCATGTGGAAATTTACATATAATATGCATGTATATCATACTTTGGAAAACAAATCATCTTTTGTACGAAAACAAAAACAATTACAGTGAAATATTTTAATAAGATAAAAATCCAAACGAAATCGAAAGCATCACATGTCGTTGTACAAAGAAAATGACTTCAGTAAAAGACTGAAATAATCTGCAAAAAACATCAATTTGGATAAATGTTGATAGGAATATAAAACCTTGCTACCATGTTGTTACTAAACAGCATTGTAGAACATATACCAGACAAGTTTACGAACAAATTTAGAAGTACAAAGATATCAAATAAGGAAGTTTAACTTAAATGTTTCGTGAATTGTTTACAATACTAAGGATTGGTTCTTACATTTATGTACTGCTGAATGAATCTAAAATGCCAACGGTCTAGATGTTGATTACAGACTTCCGTTTTCAAAAAGAACCAGAACATTTTATAAGATAATTGGAAAAAATAATTGGTAACCTTTTGTATTTTTTCAATATCTACTTAATCGGATTAATCAGTTTTATTAACAGTAACAATGATTCAAGGTTTGTTTTAACATTTTATAATTATACATAACACAAAACCAGATTAGAAATTAGTTCTAAACATGCATAATGTCCAAATTAAAGCACGAGAACAGGAAAAACACATCACAAAAAACACATCACAAATAGTTTAGTTAAAGGGTAACACATAGTTAAATCAATAGTTAAACTCAATATCAAAGTAGAAAATTGAAATTAGTTTTAAAGTTAAAAGATAAATTGCTTTTCTTATAAACAAAACCACAAAATCATTATAAATGCAGACAACAGTTTTGGGATCGAAACATTTACATATACATACAAATGACATAAATATTTTCATATCCGCCAAAAAAAAAGTGATCATATTTCTACTAAAAGAAAAGAAAATGTTTTCGTAAAAACTAAAGTTTTCAAAGGTTACAATTATTTAGTGTTCAATTATGTATCTTCAAAAATTAGTGAGTTACACATAGTTAAATCAATTGTTAAACTCAGTATCAAAGTAGGAAATTGAAATTAGTTTTAAAGTAAAACAAATATTGCTTTTCTTATAAACAAAACCACAAAATCAATATAAATGGAGTTTACAGTTTTAGGAACGAAACATTTACATATACATGCAAAAGACAAAAACATTTTTATATCAGCCAAAAGAAAAAGTGATCATATTTGTACAAAAAAGAAAAAGAAAATGTTCCATTATGCTCCATTATGTATCTTCAACAATTTCCATACACACAGTCATTCAGGAGATACTCTGTCACGGCGTCGTGACAAAGCTGGTATTCCTCCTTTAAAAAAGAAAAACATTCCAATTATTCACCAGATACTGTGATACATGCATACATGTATATTTGACTATATACAATACGTACAAAATCGTTACAACAGTTAACTTGTTTAAAAGATAATACATTTTAAAGTAATAAGTGTCGGCTATTTTCCATGATTTTTTAACTAAACAGGTAGGAAAAATTGAAACCAAAAAAAAAAAAAAACAAAAAAAAAAAAAAAAACCGCTTACCACAGTGGAGACACACTCGGGTCTCCGTATCTGGATCTGACGTACAGCTGTAAAGATGTCCACCTCTTTGTCCACGGAGATCTGTTCTAACACGTTGTATACAACAAAGAATGGACCACAGCGTGTAGCTCCGTCACTTAATTGTAAACAAAATATAAAGCTTTAAGTTGATTTGTTCAAAAGAATAATAGGGCACACCTGTATCCCCTATATGATTGATACTTCCTAAAATGCATGATGTTTAATGTGGATAATATATAAAATAATGTTTGAAAATTTGTATTTAAACTACTTGTTATTTGGTAATATTTACATTTTCAACTGTGATTGCATTACGAATCAACTTTTGAACCACATAGCCCAATATTTTCATAAAAGATGAGCGACACAACATGTGCGTGCATTAAAGTATAACGGATAAACGACATTGGCTACGCTTCGTAGCAATACATAGCATGCGCTACATGAAAAATTGGTGGTTTTGAAATTTAGTTTTAAAGAGTAGAAATTGAAAATAATAGATATAAGCAATAAGAAACCACTGTTTGAATATTATGATGTAATAACTTCCGTCGGTGCGTGGACAAACTTAGCATTACACCCTTCGAGCTTTATTGGATTTGATCACGCCCTGTCCAAAATTATCACCTCATTATACACAAAGAATGATTCTTTATTCCTTACAACAACTGTATATGCTCATTTACCTTACAATAATGCATTGCGTAAAATAACATCTAATTTTAAGGTCACAATATTATTCTAATACATTTTGATATAAATTGGAAAATCGCTTTTTCTTTCTTAAATTCTTTTATATGATTGTTTTGTTCTTAATGTAAGTAACAGTTTTTTAAAAGGGAAGTACCCTTTTCGATCATAACACTTTAAACGTCCAGTATTACCTCGACAGAACTAGAACCCGTCCCTTTTCGTTCGTCTTTTCAGTTTTGACAGCCTTGATTACATCCAAAAGAATTCTTTTATCAGAAGTTTTCTGTTTTTCTCTCCATTTTGGGCATTCCAAAACAGTTATGTCCATTTGGTTAAACCCCTGAACAAAATAAAAACATAAATGCTTTAGTATATTTGAATAATAATAATGTACGTTGCTGCACCATTCCTTAAGATATCTAAATTATTTGAATGTTCGTATATTTAGTACTAAGTTGTTACTGAAATAAAGTTGTTGTATGAATGCTGTTTTTCCTTTTTTCAATACTTTGCTTAAGTTTTCCTTTAAAATATACCGTTGGCTGTATATTTAATCTGTTAATTGTGACGTTTGCGGCTTTAGTGGAGGATAGGTTCTTAATGTAGAACATTCCATCAAATTTTGTTTGGCCTTCCGTTGGATACCAATTGGATGTCTGTAAAAAAAATTACAGCATGTTCCGAATTTGAGGTTTACAGATATAAAGATCAATAGATATATAGGTAAATAGATAGGTAGATAAATGATGTTTAACAAAGACAAGATTTCCTATACCGATTCTATGTCCTTGAGTGGACACAGGAAAACGACAACACGTGCGTCAAAGTCCTTGATCAGTCTGAGAAAGTCCTCGGTGTTGTCTGGTAGAGGGTACTGGGCGCTGATCAGGGAGTCCTTCTCCAGGTACGACTGTATGAAACACATAAATTGACAAACATATATTGTACTCGAGAAAAATGTCAACTTCATTAGTTTATGACAGAAACTTCATTTGACTTGCCTTGCGTAAAAGATGTTTTTAATAAGAATTACTATTATTGAATTATTGAAAGGAATTTTTGTTTATATGTAAAATATAAAAGGTCAACTTTAAATCAACCTCATGATATCAAAATCATTATGTCAAAATCAAACGTGTATATATTCGTTATATTCTACCTGGAGAAGAACAGCGTTGTAGTATGTGTTATGGCCCTTTATGTAGGACAGATGACACAAGAACTCTTCAACTACAATATACAAAAGTCTCAAAAATATAATCTGTAAAAGTTAGAAAAATGGGTATGTGAAATTGATTTTATTCTTCAATGAAACTTTTCTTTTTATTGTTTTCACCGATAAAAATTCACGAGTAAATATGATATAGTTCGTTGACGTATTGATTTGATATTCTTTACCAGGAAGTACGTTCTCTGTGTAGTTAGCTGATATCTGAGCCCGACCAGATATGTAATCTTGTTGTGTATACTCCTTTCTCAAGGACAGTAACTCCTACAAACATAGATTAAAAATCTTTTAAGCTTATTGATCAACTTGATGTTCAAACAAAAGAGTAACAAATAAGTTAGTCATTAACACTAAACTAACAATAATAAAATCCAAGTGTAAATCTAAATTTCGATGTTCAGGTGTTTCTACCTCTAGATCGGAAGAATATAACTTCTTTTGCTCTACATCCCCACAGTTTGTATAACAGGAATGTTCTTGGTAGTAACTCAGAAACTTTTCTGTTTTCAAACATTTGGACCGACCACTGAAGGCGTCTCGTAGTGCTAGATATAGCAACCTGTACTGGTCCTTTGGGAAAAGAAAGTTATAATTTCACAAATACATGTCACCACATACACATGTATACTGGTATATTTCAAGATAGTTTAAAAAAGCATAAATTTACTTGTATAACATATCATTACGTGAAACGCTTAACATTTAAAAATGATTTTGTCCACGTTGTAGTTTTGTACTGGTTGTGTTTTTTTTTAAATTTCTGAAATGCATTTAAACCACAATAATGATCGTTTCATGAAGATTTTAAATAATTTAAATGTACTTGTATTAAATATCAGTATGTTAAACAGTATACATTTTTAAAAAAAAATGTTTGATGAAGTTTGTAAATTTGTTTAGGTTGTATTTTGTAAACATCATTCGACGTATTGGGCGAAATATTTGTCACGAGGAAAACATGTTGATCAAGGAAGAGACCCGGGAAACGACCTTAAAGGAAGACTGTTTGAATCACTCCATGTAAACAAAGACAATAGAGTGCTTTGAAAGAGTAAAAAATTATTTCCTCTAAGTCAAATGTCATTTCCTTGATTTCAAATAAGATTTATTATACTAAATTTTCTTCCAATCAAGATGTTAAATTTCAATACGAAACCTTGATTACATAAGATGCTTTATTTTTTAAGGAAACTAAAATTCTGTAATCAATCAGCAAAATAAATAAAACCTGGATAGAGGATATTATTTAGAAGGAAATCTTATCCAAGCAATAACAAAATCATTTCATGAACATGCACAAATGCGGTTTTAAGCAACCAAAACAAAAAACCTGCCTGGTTTTTTTCTTCAATATGTAATTGAAAAAAAGGTTGTAGAGAACATGTATCAAAATGAAATTTAGTTTTATTTTTTTTTTAAGTGCCTTAAACGACCATAAATAATAATGTTTTTAATTCCTTCTCAATTTTACCATAAATGCACAGTAATACAAGCGAGATTTACTAGTAATTAAATGACAGAGTCTTTGATAAAAATATAGCAATGACAATCTGGCAGTCACAACGAGATGATGGATACAAAGTAATGAAATAAATAATATTAAATACATATATAGCTATGACACAATAAACAAACATAATGTTCGAGGGATGTTATTTTCAACTGTTGCCCTCCCAAACAAGCATTATTTAGGTAATTTTACTAAATGTCCTAATTTTAAAGAAAACTTTACTGAAAACGTGAATTCTACGGCTGACCGTACGCGCATAATATTTGCGCATGTAGCAGATCGTTGTGTTACCCGTTGTCATGTGTTTTGCCAACGCTGAGGGTTATAGTATATAAATAGTGCCTGTTTGGGAGGGAAACAGTTGAAAATGACACCCCGAGGAATCCATTGTCAACCGACGCAAACCGGAGGTTGACAATGGTTTTCGAGAGGTGTCAATTTCAAATGTTATCCCCAAAAACACGCACTATTTATTTTATTATTCTGAATGTCTTAATTTTAGAGAATTTTTTTACTACTTTCATATAGAAATGACATGGATTCTATGGCGAACCGTACGTGCATGATTTACGCGCATGTAAGAATTCGTTGTGTTACCCGTTGCTAAATGTCTTGCTAATGCTGAGGGTAATATAACGGATTATCAACTGCGTCTAAACCAATCAGATTTCAGTATATAACATGAAAGTATTAAAAAAACAGATTATAAACTGCGTTTAAACCAAACAGAATTCGATATTTAACTTGAAAGTATAATAAAAAAAACACTTGTTGTTAGTTGGTGTGTTACTTTAAAGTGAGGTAAAACTGTAAAATGTTTGTATATATTTTAATTAATAAAAACACCCTACATCTCCCTGAATCATGTTCATTCTGTCCTTCCTCATTGTTCTGACGTACATCGGTACGTTGATTTTACCAGTTCTCTCCCCTTCTTGGTAGAGGGCGTCTAAGGCAATGTACGTTCCGGTCCTACCAACTCCTGCACTAAGTTCAAATCAAACAATGAATATTTTTTGAAGATTTTGTTCTGGTAAACCTTACTTTTCATTTTTTTGAAAACTATACAACATTGATTAGTGATGTAACTCAAATTTTGATAAGAACATTTGGTTGATAATAAAACAACCAAAACCTTTAACATAAACATTCTGACACAACATACGCAGTATTTCGTCTAAAAACATTTGTCAGCGTTAAGTGTTTGAAATTTTCAATCCTATTAGTCGTTGTTTACTATGAAATATGTGTTGAATCACTGTAAGATGTATAATACCCCCCCCCCCCCAAGAAAAAAAACCAGTTGTCGTTTGGTATATGTATAATTGTGTTTAATGTAAGGCAAATTTAATTAACCGGTAAAATGTTTATGAAATTCCAAGTATTTTGGTTTATCTCTTAGACGTGGAAAAATATTAATTTTTATTTTAAAAGTGGCAGTAGTCATTTCTATCTCCTGCTGAGTGCATACATTCCCCACATTGTTACCTGCAGTGTACCACTGTGTACTTCCCAGCAGAGTTAGCAGTGGCTCTGATCACGTGACGATGAAACACGACCAGACTGAGGGGATCGGCCACTCCATGATCTGACCACGTGGTGAAGTGGAACATCGTCACTTGACGGTCTGTTCTGGTCTACAAAGATAAGTTAAGCTCAAATTATAAAGTATTCAAATAATTCGTGTTTTGGCATATTTTACCTCCGACTTTTCCCTATAATTACATGTTTTAATAGAACACAATCGATACCAATATTCATATAGATTTACTTGAATAATTCGTGTTTTGGCATATTTTACCTCCGACTTTTCCCTATAATTACATGTTTTAATAGAACACAATCGATACCAATATTCATATAGATTTACTTTGTTGCATTTGCATACACATCCATCATTTTTTAAAAGCTGCCTGGTCCGATTTGATATTAAACTTCGTTATGCTAAGTATGTGTATAAAATAAGACCTTGCAGAAGGTTTCTCAATCAATTAAGCCATAAATGATGTACACAAATTTGTTTTAAAAACAGGTGGACACAATCGAGTATCGTGTAATTTTTGCTTCATATCAAAATTCGCCCCTGGCGTCGAGGCGGGTATATTTCTATTACGACTTTGACATTGCTGTAAATAAAAGGTCATAGTTTTGGCACCTCAGAAATAACCCTTTATACATTTTGTTCACTAAAATTTCTGAATTTGGCTTTGTTAACAAACGATGGATAACATGCTCCTAGAAAAAACTAATCATTTGGGGAAAGTAACCAAACGGTTCCCTTTTCTTAACATTTCAATGATGCATTTTTGTTTGTTTCTTGTAAGGCCATAAAGATTTTTTTCTCTTCTTTTCACATTTCGAAGATTTAAAGGAGACCGATTCTACATGTGTAAATGGGCGAAAAAAATTAACTTTTAAAAGTTGTTGCTTCGTATGGATTTTTTTGATACTGTAATAACGGATACATCGTACAATGCAGCTGTAAGGCATTTAAACTCATTTGAGAATACTTTTTTACATTTTAGTTTGGTAATTTCTAATAAGCTGCGACTTAACGTTTGTCGAAAAAATAACAATTTAAAAAATAAACACGAATTTACAGATAAGTGATTATAGTTTTCATTTCTGAGCCTGCAAATTCATGTACATTTGTAATGCATCTTAAAACAAAAGCGGAATTAAAAACGTCTTTAAAAATCCATTTAAATTATTTATGTTGAATTTTTCCTCACCCCCATTTTTGTGTTCATTAAAGATGAAATCCTTCTTTACAAACCTTAAATAATAGGAATGAAAATTCAAGTAAAAATCCCCTAAAACAATAATGAAAGAAAGCTTCTTTACTCCAATTTTTTAACAACGCGTTATAAATGATTTACATATCGGAAATTAGATTAAATGCTAATTGTAAAAATGGTTTGACCACCAATCATGGATTGCAATTATAAGTGAACTAAATGTGTATTTGTTTTGTCAGGGATTTTGTGTATAGTTTTTATTGAAAGTGTGTTCGAATATGGATTCTCAAATTTATGGCTGTCCATTTGCGACCTAGCAGTTGATTAATGAATCTAATGTTAATCCTAATGTTTGAGTTAAAATGAAAATTGGAATGCAAAAAATACAGCTCAAAATGTCAGCAAATGTTATGGAAGACAATGTATAAAAGACAGTACGGTATAATTCAGATATTTCAAAGTCCTATGGACAAGTTGATGTATTCCGCAATATCCGTAATTCGTCTTATTTTATACAAAACTTAGAAATATTAAGTATATGAAAGTCGCTCTATATACGCTTTCTTATAAAAGACTGCAAAAAAAAAAAAAACACAATGAGAATAACATTAAAATATTTTGTTTGAACCATAAAGGAATCAGATACAGATTAAGGGGGATGCAGTCATCTTATAAATTTGAGGATAAGAATGTAATCATTTCTTGGACTGGCTAATTTTAGCCCTAGACTGGCCAAATGTTGCCAACAGATACAAGAGCAATATATATGAAGTTCTACATATCATTTTGTTTAAAAAGTATGCATACAAGAACAGGACAATGCCTTTTTAATCTATCAGAACATCTGTCAAACTGCGCAGCTACAGACTTATTTGAATCTAATGGTTTTTGAGGCCCATTTTAGGAATAGGGTGCCCTCTTTTACGACAAAATTACAACTTAAATAAGCAAGCTAAGACTTTTTCTCAACATATGGTTGTAGAGAGGACACTAGTGAATTCCCTTGATATTTTTTTCAGATTTCTAAATCTTCAAAATAAGGCTGTAGCTGCGCAGTTCGACAGCTCTTTTAAGTTACTAAAAATACATTGTTCTGTACTTGTATGAATAATTTGCATACAAAACAACATGAAGAATCTCATATTTACTGCTTTTGGGTCTTTTGGCAACAGTTTTACTCAGTTTTGGGCAGACACTAGCCAGTTCAAGATATGTTTACATTCTTATCAAATGTACAAGATGGCCGCACATCCCCCATAAAGATGTGTGGAAATATATACAAATGTATATGTTTTTAAATTGGTTATGTTAACTATAGAGAACTTAGTTAAAGCTTTAAACAAGACACGATATCAATTTGCTATATACGTAAAACGCTATCCCTGAATTTTTTATAACCGTAGATTTATTACAGGGATTTCTATTTGGCGAGAGAACCTACAAAACTTCGCTATATTTAATATTTGGCTACATTCGTATTCCCTACTTCACGGGTTTCCCTGATTTTAATCTGATGTTAACCAGATTTTAAAAAAAAAATACCGTCAAATACGACCTGCAACAGTGATAAGAATTTAATCATAATTAACTTGTATATGACAAACTGCATAAAGTAAATCAAGGTAATTTTTTATTTTACTAATATCTAGCAATGTTCAAAACGACTCTCTTTAATGTGATCATATTTTTGATGAGAATATTGTGTTTTAATTTTTCTCATAAAATAAAAAAAAATTAAACGACAGATTGATACCATTTTCGGTATAATGCTTTTTATAATGCTTTGAGGAACGAATTGTAATTATGATTTTTACATAAATTTTATAAAATTATCAACGAATCACTTCATAGGGTATAAAAAGCCACATAAGCATTATAAATCAAAATACTAATCCCTATGAATAATAACGGTGTGATTTCATTCCCTGCCTACTTTTCTAGATTTGTTATGTTTTTTTAAAGAATGTTTCATACGCGTAACCATAACGCTAAGAAATGCGTGTATATACCAGAATGTTTCTTTCTTCTTAAAAATATAATTTTATTGGTGCTTTTAGTCACAGGGGGCGTTATGGGGCTGAATTTGATTGTGCCAATTAAGTCTGTGTCTCCTTTACTGACATCTACAAATTTCTTAAGGAGTGTTTGCTAAACATTTTAAGCATACATGTACATCATCATTTTGAAACAAAATGAACCATTGTAAACTTCACATCGTAAACGTCGAAAAACTGCATGCAAAGAAGACATTACTGATCGGTATGTGTGAACATAAGTTCATGTAAACTTCGATTCAGCGCGTGTAATTAGAAATACGAAACACGGTATAGACTCAACTAACTTAAAGTCAAAGTAAGTAAAATATTCACAATGCTGTTTTCCTTGGTATGAAGATAATCAAAACTATGTATCCTTTATTTTAAAAAGATTGTCTTTTTTTCCTTAAATTTTAATTAGATTTGTTACCTACAGTGTTATGTCAAATATTGTCATTATTCATTTTGTTTTACTACATGCCACATATCAGGTACCTAAATTATTTTTTTAGTTTATGTACAGGGAAGTGATGGAACTTTGCTTCAGCAACGACGCTTGATTACTTTTTAAAATAAAACTTTAATTGAAAATATAAAAATTTGATAAAAAAAATGTTTGGTAGTTTGGTTAATATTGTGGTTATGATGCTCCTTTTTTGTTATAAAGCCGTTTGTGTTGTGTGTTATTTCATAATTAATACTTATCTTATATTATATAACAATTTATATGCAAATATTACATGTACTAAATATAACATATATTTCAGTCTTGTTTTAAAAGATACCCCATATACTATTAACGGCAATTTCCATACATATCTCGCACTGCTAACATTATATTTTGATTCTGATGTTTTACCGATTTGTTGTGTATCTTGAATCGTCTGATGATATACTCAGCATAGGTTTTCTCCTCCAGATGTCTGACTGTCAGTGTCCCGCCCTGTAGTTTGTCGTTGATATCTGGCCAGTACTGGGCACACTTGTTCTGTCATTATGTAAAATATTTATTGGAAGCGCAGAAAAGAGTGCGAATATCCAATTAAGAGCAATGCAAAGTTGAGGTCAACATTTGGTCCAGTACAGTAAATCATTTAAACATCAAACTGACCCTTAGCTATCAGGATGGCATGGCTTTTACATAGAAATTTGATTCAATTTTGAAAATATTTAACAATAACTAGCATTGGCTGTTTTTAGAATTGTCATCAATTTATATATCCTGAAGATATACTTCCACAAGAGGCCGACATGTCTTAATGGATATTTCTTGTTTGCATTTTAGTCTTTATTTCGGAATTATTGAAGACCCCCCTAACTATTGCCCCCGCTTTTATTATTTGATGTTTGCAATTATAAATTCAATACAGTGGGGGTGGGGTTGAGGAATTTCTATATCCTAGCTCCACAGGCGAAACATTGTAAACATTTTGTAAGATACCTGTATTCCTTTAATGGTCAATCTTTTATTATATTCAAAATATTCACTGTTTCATTGACAAAGCAAATATACATGCGTACAGACTACTGCTACACGCATACAATACATGAAATGAATGTATTTAATATGAAGTTTCAATTATAAGAAAATCTTAACGGACGATCCAAGACGACTATAACGCCAATATCAGGGATGGGGTAATTGAAAAAAGTATTTGTAATTGGGTGTAATTAATTACATTTTTCAAAGTAATTGAAAGTAATTGGTAATTGAGTCTGTCTTCAATTACAAGTAATTGAATGTATTTAAATACATTCCAAAAATATTGTGTATTTTCAATTACTTTTCAATTACATCTCAATTACTTTTCTCCAAGTTTAAGATATAATAAAGGTGTCTTATAATGATAAATAAATTTTATACATGTTTGGCATGGAGTTTTATTTATACAATAATTAAATGTCCCATAATGTTTCATATGTTTATACAGTATGACACACTGCCCAGAGCAATAGGTAAAGATCTAATTTTGTGGAGGTGTGAACTCCTCCAAAACCCAAGAACCCCAACTGATTTTAGACTAAACTGAACTGATTTTAGACTCAAGGGAATCAAAATATCACATTCTTGTGAATTATAACAATTATTATTTAAATACTCATATGCTGTACTGCCAAAAGTTGTACTTTCTCAATAAACATAGTTTTAATATGTGAATAAAAATGTATTCACTATAGAGAAAATATTATTCAGAACCAAAAAGAACTCAATGATACTTAATGAATTTAATGTTAAAGAAAATTTTCAAGAAATCTGATCTGAAATGAACTATACAACCTTTAAAAAAATAACCGTACATAAAGCCCTGTATATCCTAATGTCGTTAATATATGAATATGTTCTCAAAATTAAAATAAATCAAACTAAAGTAATTGAAATGTAATTAATTACATTTACCAACGTAATTGATAGTAATTTATTACATTTTTAAAAATCAATGTAATTGTAATTGCAAGTAATTGATAAAATTGTCAATGTATTTGAAAGCAATTAATTACTTTTCAAAGTAGTTGACCCCAACTCTGGCCAATATGTTACCTGATAGACTGAAGGACATGAAAAACCATGTTTACAAAATGACTATACTTGTCACCCATCAATGAAAACAGTTAGTTTCACTATCTAAGAATATGGCATAGTGGGAACAATAATAATGATTTAGTTTATCTCCATCATATGAAAATATTACAAAGTCTTATATTTTTCACAATATGGCCACATTGGCCTTACCTAGGGTTGTTAATACCTGACTAGGGGACATGTATTTCAAAATTCAAGTATATGGCACCGTGTGTATCACATAATACTGCATTTAGTTTTTTTCAAACATACAATTTCACTATTAAGCCTTATTGACCCCACCCTCAGGCTTGAACTATTGACTAAATGGACATAGATTTCAAAATATTAGTAGACAGCTTTAATTAAATCTTGACCATTTATTTTGTTTTCCTAAGATATATACGGAAATAAAAAAGTATAATTTCTTAGATTTTATATATTTTCACTATATGGCCATAATGGCCCCAACGTAGGGTCTTAACCTTTTTCCCAGGAGACATGGATTTCAAAATTTAGGTAGAGTGCATCCTGGC
The DNA here is from genome assembly GCF_902806645.1 of Magallana gigas. NCBI lineage: Eukaryota > Metazoa > Mollusca > Bivalvia > Ostreida > Ostreidae > Magallana > Magallana gigas. The sequence goes on along the minus strand of NC_047560.1, from coordinate 770,875 downwards.
ATTCTATGCATTTTTTTTCCTCAAATGTGTAGCATATTTTGCTCCCCCAATGAGACTCCGTAGATGGTAAGGTAATACCTATTACAACTTATATTCCTCGTATGAGAGGTGTTTTTTCATATTAAAAGTAGAAACAATTGACGTTGTTGTTTTAAAGAAGTGTTAACAGGCGACCCATAACGCACAGACGAAGACCAATAGCAATAGGTCACCTTAGTGAATCATTGTCATAAAAAAGACGGACACGCAATTTTTTATTGTCAAAGCGGCAATGTATTTTTGATGCTAAGACATATATATTTTATGGTCACCTTTGTTCCCTCTGTAAGGTTGGTCAAACAGACAATGTTACAGACTTCCTCCTGCCAAATCAGGGTCCAGAAATCTGCTATTGTTTTTGGTTTGGGGCCTTGCGAAGAATAAAAAAATCAAAAGTAAAAATGTAAGTATTGATTAAAATTAAAATAATAAAACTGTAAATGAAAAATCAATTATTAAAAAAGTTACCCTGGGTGGCAATATATGTCCGCCTTTCTTTAGTATCCTATTAAAAAAAACCTGTATTCAATTCTAAAGAAATATTGTCAAACAAAAGTTTTATTAATTAAAGTTTATGATTTGTTCGTTTATATGAAAGACATCAGAAATCAAATACTTGCTTCAATGTAATTAGCATTAATGTATCCCCCTTGATTGCTGGCTGCTTCCTTTAATATAACTCGAGAGTGATCATCTAGAACCGGAAAGAAAAAAATCTTTTTATTTTATGCTAATTTAATTTTTACATTATCTGAATCGGTTTAAATACGTACATGGGAATATGGTAGTGTATCTATTTTTAACTTTGTTTTCCGGTTTCTTTCCCTCAACGCATGGGTGAAGCTCTCCTCGAGGTGTGTCCTGTAATGTTCACATTAAACACATTTATACTTCCATTTGTGTCATCGTTTTCAAATATGCTACGCAATTAGAAAAAAAAAAACATTTACAAACTTGTCTTACATGGTATTCATTCTTAAATCCAGCGTTTTCATTCAGAGACATGTTTGTAATATGTGCTTTCATATTCCTAACAGGAATATTCTTATTGGTTGGAGGACCCCGCTTGGTTTTCTCGGGCAAAGCATATGTAGTCTCTCTACTTCCATTTGCTTCCAACATTTGTGATCTACAACCTATCATGGATACTTATAAGTTATTGTGAGTTTAATATGTCACAATCCTTTCCCCCCAAAAATGAAAAATAAACAAATAGCTGTAAAATAAAACAACATAAACTTAATTTTGTTTACTTGGTGGATTAGGAAGGTCCTTTTTCGATTTCTTTGTATCAAAAGTCTTTTTTTCCATCATAAATGACTGTCTTTTTGCCATTTTTGTTGATTTCCGTTTAAGTCTATATTAATTGAAAAGAATGGTGTACAATGTGTTTAGTAAACACCGTTAATGATATTGGCGGCAATGTTCAGCACAATTAACTCAGAATAGAAATGTTTATTAAAGTGATATACTAGAAAAATCGCCAGGAATTCATTGTCTGATACGTGAATGTTTGACTAAATGTCACTTAGGCATACCGTATAGCAACAAAGGCCAATATAATTCCAATGGCAACAATTACGAAAGAGCCGACCGTTCCTCCAACAGTTACAGTCATATTGTTCGGTGAAGGTGAGTGTGATTTGGTAAGATTCGAAGATACTAATGAAATTAAAAAGAACACCTTACTATCGAGTTAGTTTAATAAGAAAGGTATGCCATGTAAAATTGTAAACAAACAGACGGCCAATTTTTGTTTGTTTGTCACATGTTACAAGAGTTACAAAAAACAATAATATATCGTAATTTACCAGGAAATACTAACTCCAGCAGTTCATATTTAAAATAAACATATATAAAACATATCATAAACGGTAAAATATAATATTTTCAATGGAACATTATTTATTTAAACTATCTCACAAAGCACTTCTTCAAGGTTTAGCGGGTGCTAATTGGTCAGTATTTGCGCCATTTATTTAATTTTATTTATTCATGTAAAAATGGACAAGAAATGCTGTTGTAAAATGAAGAATCTCGATAGACGTATATCCTCTACAAACAATATATGACACACAGGAACGAAGAACAGATATCAAGGTAACTTAATTCACAATATAGAAACTCTCGATGTAATTTTCAATGCTCATATTATTTCTCATTTCCAAACAAGATCTCGCGCCATTATAATGGCGTCATACAAAAAAACAAGAGGCCCATGGGCCACATCGCTCATCTGAGGAACAATAGGTATGATAAAATCAGCTTAATTGAGTCATAATACAAACAATCTGGACAATGTACAATAATACATGTAGACCTGGATATGTTTATAATCATTAGTCTCTTTTCTAACAGGATGATTTTAAAGCCATATCACATGTTGAGTATTGCAGTTCTCAAAAAGATCCATAACAATTGTTTATATATGGATAAAAAGTCTACATAAAACTCTGAACCTTCTTGTGAGGCCGAAGAATTGTCCTGGAGCCAAAGCCTTAACAGTTATAAAGAGTCACCTGGCTGATTAGTTTCGAAGAAGAGGATTTTTAAAGATTTACTCTATATATTTCTATGTAAAACTCCGACCCCCCCCCCCCATTGTGGCCCCACCCTACCCTCGGGGGTCATGATTTTCACAACGTTGAATCTACACTACCTGTGGATGCTTCCACACAAGTTTCAGCTTTCCTGGCTGATTAGTTTCTGAGAAGAAGATTTTTAAAGATTTACTCTATATATTCCTATGTAAAACTCCGAACCCCCATTGTGGCCCTACCCTACATCCAGGGGTCATGATTTTCACAATTCTGAATCTACACTACCTGAGGATGCTTCCACACAAGATTCAGCTTTTCTGGCTGATTAGTTTCTGAGAAGAAGATTTTAAAAGATTTACTCTATATATTCCTTTGTTAAACTTTGACCCCCATTGTGGCCCCAAACTACCCCTGGGGATCAAGAGTTTCACAACTTTGAATCTACACTACCTGAGGATGCTTCCACCACACAAGTTTCAGCTTTCCTCGCTGATTATTTTCTGAGAAGAAGATTTTTAAAGATTTACTCAATATATTCCTATGTAAAACTCCGAACCCCCATTGTTGCCCTACCCTACATCCAGGGGTCATGATTTTCACAATTTTGAATCTACACTAACTGAGAATTCTTCCACACAAGTTTCAGCTTTCCTGGCTGATTAGTTTCTGAGAAGAAGATTTTTTAAGATTAACTCTGTATATTCCTATGTAAAACTTTGCCCCCCATTGTGGCCCCATCCTACCCCCGGGGGTCATGATTTTCTCAACTTTGAATCTACACTACCTGAGGATGCTTCCACACAAGTTTCAGCTTTCCTGGCTTTCTGGTTCTTGAGAAGAAGATTTTTGAAAATATCTCGCAATTTTTCATTAATTTCTAATTTCTCCCCTTGAAAACGGGTGTGACCCTTAATTTTCACAACTTTGAATTCCCTTTGCCTAAGGATGATTTTTGCTAAGTTTGGTTGAAATTGGCCCAGTAGTTCTTGAGAAAATGTTGAAAATGTGAAAAGGTTACGGACAGACAGACAGACGGACGACAGACAAAATGTGATCAGAATAGCTCACTTGAGCTTTCAGCTCAGGTGAGCTAAAACTGGTTCGGTATTTTATTTCCACATTTCTTAAAATATACATTTTGACCAAGTCTCTGTTCAAGTTTACTAAAGATCGAGTTTATTAGAGCTATATAATCTGGTTTAGTATTTGGAGTGTTTTGTTGGTGATCAAGACGAAAAATGAATATTTTTTACACATTGCACAATTTACAAACTCTAGTTTTAACGTAAGTATTTGAAGAATATTTTTTAATAGCAAATCCGGAAAATGAGATCTTTTACTTTTTCGTTTTAGCATTGATTGCATACAAAGTCAATCTTTCCGGTAATTAGTTACATGCATCCTCTCGCCGGTGAATGTTTTGACCAGCTTGGCGATGTGAACTTAAGATATTGTTTTCGACATCGATTATTTTGACCAATTTAAAAATAATCCAGTTTTAAACATGAAACATTTAAGAAAAAATATCACTGTCTGTAGTCAATGTAGGTCAATTTAATTGCATGGAAAATGTAAAATAACTTCTTCTATTATATTATTCAGAATAAATATAATGCTAAATTTATTACACATACCTGTACACGTTAGACTAAATGTTCATTATTTAATAATTCAAATGAAAATGTATGACTATTCTTTCAGAAAAACGAACAGATTTTGAAACCAGGTCAGTAAAAAACATGAGATCATCACAAGAAGGAGAAAATGCTACAACTGTCTAGAACAACCAGATGACCCTTTATATTAGAGTCTGGTACTATGATGTGATCTTATATGAGTGTTCCGCAAGCCATGAGAATGCACACAAATCCCCTAGATAGGCCATTTTTCATAAATTACGACTCGGGTTACATCAACAAAAGCTAAGGATACTCCTTATTCATTCTAATGGTCTCTGCAACCTGATTAAACCTTTCCAGAAAAAAAAACCTTGGTAGTTGTAAAGTTTTTCAAAGAACCTATTACCAAGTCATTTTATTTAATCAAATGTTAGTAATTTGCAATGTCTGTCTGTAAGCTAAAATCTTAGAAGACCACATTGATTTAACTTTTCAAATGATTGATAATACCTTAATGCGATTAACAATAGGATTCTAGCAGTTATACAAATAAGGAGGAAGTAATTGCCGATCGAATTATTGTATCATACTTGCAAATGAATTTCAGTGTAGTGTTACATTTTTATTTTCTGTTAAGGTAAAAAAAAGTGGTCTAATTTTAACTGTCACGTAATATCATGGCACGGCAGCTTCAAAGATCGAATCGACTCCGATGTAGAACAATAATATCTTGTCGAACACATTCACTTGGTGTTAATATTCAGCGCTGTTTTTATAAAAATAAACATTTTTAGATTGATCATAATTTTGACGGTCATTTAACTTGCCTTAAGGAACCCGCAATCTTTTAAGAGAGGTTTGATAAGCTTTTGATTGAGAATAAAACAAAAATTAGTACAAAAGTACAAATTCTTATTGAAAGTGTTTTTGTCATGCAATTTAAAGAAAGTCTTTAATCTGGGAATTGCAATATGAGTTTTTCTACATTATTGTATATTAGCTATATTTTTTTTATTATTGCACAGTTTTTTTTAGTTTTGTTAACAAAATAAAATTGGAACTGTTTGAAATTTTGTTGTTTTTACATGTATGAGAAACCTTACTTAGCTTTTGTCTAAAAAAAAAAAGTTCCAGCAAGTTTTAGTTGCTGAGACTGTTTGTAAAAAAATGTATCTCATCGGTTTATGAAAGGTTAAAACTGTGCAGAAACTTCAAGTGTCAGTTGCGGAAACCATTTGGATTCGCAAACAGCCTAAGTTTCAGCACTGCGGAAACTTAATGAAACTTGAAGTTTCCGTGCTGAAACCTGTCAAAAACCTAAAGTAACCTTAAGTTTCCACAAAGTTTCCGAAGGGTTTCCACGGCGCTGGATTTTCATCCAGTTTATTATACATAAAGTTACAGTTTACATTATCTAAAAAGTATGTCGACCTTTTTTTCTTCTTTACGCTTTATTTTCACAGTACAAATCTAATGTGTTTTTTTCTGCAAATCTTTTTATTTTTATTGGAGCTCTTACGGTAACCAAATTATTTGGTTTTCTTTGATAGTTAATATGTGCACTGTTGATTTATAAAGTATACCTGTATTTTGTTTATTACAACATAAATTGGGAAAATAACAATTTAAATATAAAACTTCAAACAATTAGAAAACGTTTGTTTCATAGTACAGTTTCTTGCACGCTTTTCTTTTTATAATCATTGTTTAGAATATGGTTACTAATTCATTATTACCGTTTATTACCTTAACCAAGAACTATATACAATATTTATTAAATCAGAAAAGTAAACATAATTGAAAAGAAAACATGTTTACATTGTTTTAAAGACTGTTTAAGAATTATCTGAATTAACTGCAAAAGTTCTATCTCTGTTATATGATTATAAATTTTAAACAATTTTGCGAAAAGTACCTGTAGTACAATTATGATCCGTCCATCCCGCAGTACATGTACACAAACCGTCCGTGTGTCGACATGTATCACTTATACAGTTGGGTGAACACACTTGTGAGCAATTTTTGCCAAAATGTCCTTTTTCACATGCTAGATGATAATAAAAACACTTACGATGAAAACAAGTAGATGTTTAAATACAATGATTACAATTTACGTGTACAAGCAATTTAACTTGAAAATCCGTATGCATGGTACTTATTTAAAAAAAATAGTTTTAAATACGTCGATGTAAAAATGTTCAGTACGAAACATTTTGTAAGCACAATGAAATTAGGTATACAAAAAAAAAAGAATGAATAAAAATAAGAAATTTAATAAGGTCATACAATAACCGGATTTAATACCCAAAATTCAAGATATGCACAGTCACAAAATCTACGAAATCAGTAATTAAATCGACTTATTTTTCGACGGTATACGAGACAAATTAAACGCACTGCAAACTTTACTCCATAAATTAGGCGTTTTCCGCTAGGTTATCGCAAGAGAGCCGCGGGGAGAAATAACGTCATACAATGGCAAATGAAGTAAAGCTGCTTCAACGTCATAAGTAGCGTAAGGGGGAAAGGTTAAAATAGTTTGTGTTAAAAGTAAGAAAAAAATTCTTGCTCGACTTTATGCACCAATTGTTTATTTTTTACTCTTTAATATTATAAATTAAAAGAAGTGCGACATTTTAAACATTTATCTCAATATCCATAATCTATCGAGCTCATCCCGGAAAATCCCGAGTTCTCACGCTCAATTGTACATCCGATACCTTAATACCTTGCCGTTTGTTTCAAAAACAAACAACGTAAATGAGTACATCTCCTGTGAGGTTTTATAAGCAATTTTTGTGTATTTAGGGGGTCTTCAAATCCATTAAGCAACAGTTCGGGCCTAGCATGCTATATAAGGTCAAAATGATGCTAGCTATTTCAATTGTAACTAAAGTTATATCTGAAAAAGAATACGCAAATTTAATGACATTACCTTCCCCTTATAAACAAAATGTTTTCAAATATTTAAATTAACAATAAGTTTTGCTTTATTTTAGAAATCGATGAACGTACATACTTATCAGGGCATGCAAACAGGTAGGAATAGGTCTACGTTTACAGAAACCATCACAAAATCATTGCGTGACGGCCAAGAAGACCCACAGTAATACATGTGTTTGTATCTATGGTCGATGTGTTTGAAAGTTCCCACAAGACATAATTTTTGTCAGAAAGACTTAATGTCTGATTTATCCATTATTCCTTTCAAAACTTCTGGCCCAAATAAACTGCAAATTAATTATTGTGAAAGTATTCTAGTTTATTCGTAGCTTACAATTGGTTCTCGCAAAACTTTTTCAGACCTCTACCAGGATCTGGTATAAATGCACATCTGCTTTTAGAAAATCTTAGAAATAGATTCGACTACCTTACAAGAGAGACCATATTTTGGAAAACGGTCTGATAACTTGCAAATACCGCTAGTCAACATGGAAAGTCATATACTCTGTATTTGTTTTTCATAACAAGAATACCATTTCATATCATTCAGATTAAAACTAAAAAATATGAATCATGGTGTGATTTTCAATGCCAGTTAATTTGCGTAATATTATAAATATGATGTACATGTATTCTTATAATTAACGTGAAACTGCAAGTTTTATTTAACGTTTTTCCTGTTGAACCGGGATATTGCGGGTGGTAGAGAGATAATGATTACTGAACAATCCATTTGTCATTTTTTGTCTTGGTTTGTATTATGTTTAATACTTAAAACAGGGACAATTTAAAGAAGAACATAATGAATAGGTACAGTTTATACTGTAAATACTCTTTTTTTTTGTTCCTGCAACCCAATTTCACGAGAACCGCAAAGGATAAAAGTTGCAAATTTAAAACGCCTCAACATTTTATTTGTATTTCAGATTTGTTTGATATCATCGACATTAAAGGTTGCATGAGTCTCGAAGATGATAACTGTAAACAAGCATACATTCATTACCTAAAATATCAATTCGTCGCGAGTTACTGTATCTTTTGCGTATTTTTTTTTTAATTTTCGTGAAAGAATTCAAAACATAAATGTCCTTCTCGCAGCCAGCGGTAAAAGGACATATTAACATTTGCAAATATGTTCCTTATTCATACCTATAGAGTAGAAAAAACGTTCAATTCCGAATGAATTTTTTCATAACGTCACAATGATCATAGCAAACGCTTATCGCTTGTTGCTTGGATTATTGTAAAAACTTAAAATATCGGTAATTTTAACAGTTCTGAACGATTTGACTTTTTCAAACGTAAATATAAGTAAAAGATAGCACAGTTAAAAACGTCACCGTGATACGAAGTTGGTTCGTACGTGATCAAATCTACTAAGAAGCCCTTGAAGCTTCACATGATTTGATCACGTGACCAACAAACTTCATATCCCGGTGAACTTTGAAAATTGCTGGGCTTTTTTCTTATATATATGTCCTTGCCGCAGTCTGGGGGTTAAAGACTGTCATTGCAAGCCTGCTCTCTGTTCACTTTGTGCGTCATCAAGAGGCAAATGACGTCAAAGTAAGCTGTTCAGCAGGATCAGCCTTGCGCGTTTCTTCAGTATGTAGGATTGACAAGCAAAACATATTGACGCAAGCGTCAAGTGGGCCGCAAAAAATATAATTGTTTTATGAATCATCATAGGTTTTTTCCTAAATGGAATTATAAATCTTGTCTACACTTCAGTTTATGACAAGGCCTTGGATTTCAGCAGGACGTATCTATCTATTTCAAAACAAGTTGAAATGACGCTGGTTTCAAGTGAAATATACACCGATTGCGTAGTCATAGCTCAACCCCAATACAATGTTTTGAAAAGAATGAACAACTCCAAAATTTACCGATTAGATTATAGTCTCGATAAAAACACACCTAACACGACAGTCTATGACCTACATTATTTACATTTACGAGTTAAACAAAAAATATGTTATATCTTTTTATGGCATCCAACATATTTCTACATGCAAATTTACTTTTAATTTATAAAAAGGGGCATACTAATAATTCTATAAAAAAAACTATCCCGCAGAAATGCAGTTAAAATATCTATATGTATATCAAATAACGGACTGCCTTCTGGCGGCCCGTTATATCGGTGTTGTAAATAATGTTATATGTTGGTAGTACATGTATTTATTAAAATAAGGATAGTTTGAAATCGTAATTGATGCGCTAAGTATTTCAAAGGATAATAGATTATTGTAACATCATAATCTACAATCCATCAGTTTTCTTTCATATTCAAACAAATTTCTTGAAACCCATAATTGTGTTGTGAGTGATTATATAATATTATGGACTTCAATGCACGGCGAATATCTTGTTATATGGACTCAGTAAAGCGATATCGACCTTAAACACAATAAATCGACCTCGCAAGCCCATGGCATGGGTTCATTTAATCGACCTACAATAAAGTCCATAATTTCATAATATTATCAAACACTTCAACATCGAACAATTTGGAAAACATTTGACTTCTTGTTGAAATTTAGTAATTGAATGTGTATAAAACCTGATAACATTTCAACATTGCTAACGTTTATTAAATAGCCAATTTTTTACTTTGAGTCTCCATAAGGTCCAACTTGTGAATCCCATGGTTTTACTCCAAAAATTAATGTAACTGCAGGATATTCCTCGCAACTAAAACAATTTCTATAACTTACACCTACTACACTTGTTCCCAATGTATCCATCCTGACAACCGCTATGACACACTCCATTGACATGGTCACATGGTTCACCGTTAGCACACTGTCCACTACATCGTTCTTCACAGTTCGATCCAAAGTATCCCGGTGAACACTCTTTGCAAAGAAATATAAATTTAATTTAGAGATATGTTACCATTTTAAATATACTAATGAATATATTCAAGTGTGAGACATTAAGGTCTGCGTTTGTACCCCAAAAAAATCCAATTACTTCAAAACAGAATGTTGATGTCTATAAACTTACCCTCGGTACAGTCACTGTTAGTATATCCTGGTCTACATCCCTCGTCACAGTGTCCAGTCTGTTTATTACATGGAGATGTGTTAAGACAGCGGCCACTGCAGTTGTTGACGCAGTCGTAACCAAACCTTCCATCATTACATTCTATAACCGGTATTGGTATCAAGTAAATATTTGGTTTTATCATATAAAAGTAGTTCGAGTATCGCACTACGTCATAACACGGATTTTACAATATTGGATTGACTTGTACAGAGCGTTTTAGATATCCGATATTGATTTTGCCCTACATCGCTGTTGTAAACAGTGACAAAAATAAGCAATTAGAACGGTAATGTACGAGGATTGTCTAAAAAGCTCGTGGACCATCGCATTTTTGTCATTTGAAATAGGGTCATATTGTATATATAACTCTTTGTCATTACAAATCAAACTACAGTGGTTTTGAATAATTTTATTAAAATAAACTAAAATGTTTATGCATCAAAGTGTCGCGGAAAGTACGCACGGCCCAGCGTAAAAATTGTCCGACCTTTGTAATTGAGTAAGTTTATAATCTTCATTTGTGATGTAGACTGTATTGTGTACGTCATTTTCATACGTCATTTGAAGCTATTTTAAAACAAGCAGAGGACTTTAATAGATATTACGGCAAGAACATGTCTTTAATAACGCATGAAAAATGCGACGTCAGCTGACCGCACGGAATAGCGCGCCATCATAAAATTGTGTCGACTGAGGTAAAACACCGACAAAACAAAACAAACGATGGTGGAAACAGGAAAAACATCGAAAAAGCTCGAGTTAACTTATGATATGATATCACCAAACTGTGAATGCGGCATATTACTCTAAGGTAAAACCATGACTACGACATAAAAGAAACGTCGTTATAATTCAACCTCAGACTGGGCCGTGCGGCCTGTATAGACAATGTATCTATACTACTATATTAAAATAAAAGACTCGATTTTTTTAGCTTTAATACCAATAAATCGGAAGAGTACTGTATCTTGTTTTATATATCTTAAACAGCATTGGTACTTAAAGATTACCAATTTGTTTTTAATTTTTCTCAATCAAGCTTTTTAAATTAATAATCAACGAAAATTCATCAACTAATTCCGGAAATCATCTAAATTTTTTTTGGATTTTACAATCTTGCGCAAGCGCATTACATTCACGATAAATCACGGGAGCCTCTTTTTTTATGTTTCCACAATATCACATTTGCATGGATAAACTTGGAAACGATAAAACAAATGGGTTTAAATTTTCATTGGAATTTTTTTTCTGTTCATCAAAGAAATTACGGGAGATAACTCTAACACAGTGCATTCACTATAAACAAAATCCTTAGAGTTTCAAATGTCTACATGGTGTATAAAAACATTGTTGAAATATGTTGAATTCTGCAATTAAAGAATTAAACTTCTCGAAGAAATATATAAGGTATATACATCTTCAAAATCGTTTGTTGTGAACAATTTGACTGTTATTTTCAATGCAACTTTACTTATTTTCTCCAAAATCGTTTTGGAGCGATTCTGCAATTTTCTGCTACATTATGGGTATCTAGGGGGCATTTTAACTGTGGTGAAGGCCTTTCCCGAGACACAGTTAGATAATTCCAACTCAGCAGTGTGTAGTGAAATTAATAGCCTTATTTGAGGCTTAAAGTTTGGTTATGCAAATGTCAACAATATATGGTGTTTCGATGTAAAATTTTGTAAATGTTCGATATTATATGCAATGTCAACCCGTGCACGCATGGGTCAAAGTCTAGTATATATTTATAACTCCAATACAAAAAAAATTACATTGCTCTGATTTTTATACGTATATACTATTATATTCTACATAAAAATATTATTATACATTCCTCATAATGACGCCTTAGTTTTGAATAGAATTACATGTGTTCACAAACTTTTTGGACAACCCTAGTATGTTTTGTGTGAGAGATAGAAATGTTTTATGTTGCAAAACTCGATTTTGTTAAAGTAAAATGAAATACGGAATTTCTGATTAACCAGGACAGGGTTTGACACTAAGGCACGTCCGACCGACATTGTCTAGTAAACGATAGGTCTGGTCGGGTTAAATGTCTGTGTACTAGCCGACTGGTCGTGTGAAAAAAAAGTGTGCACATCCTTTTCCTGTAATTGTAATATCAATTGAAGTAAAAACACCTTTATCTAACAGGCTTAAATTCTACAAACGGTAATTTAAGTACACCCGAGGACTAACCTAGAGGATGACGTGGGGGAAATAATCACTTTTTGATCGGTAACTTCGCTTGAATTTCCTCCGAACGAAAAGTCCAAGTCGCCCTGTACACGGAGTTCATATAATCGTGTTAATTAACCCAAAGGGCTATAAAGTGATAATTATTTTATTCTAAAGAGGTCTAGATCTTCACAAACTCAGTTTATGCCTCTTGTGATTAATTAATCTAGTCTGTCTTATCTTTAGGGGTTATAAATACGGGTGATGCAACTACATGCTGCACAAAACGATCTTTAGTACTTTAAGGGTAGTGTTCATATAACAGTGAATTTGGTGGTAACTTGTAATTAGCTAATAACACTGCCAAATTTATGCTAAAATAATCATAAACCCTTTGTTTAGAGTTATAATATCTTTTTAAAAAATCTAAATCCTCAACATAATGGTTGGGTTGGACTAATGCCACCAAAATACAATAAAAACAGAGACTGATTTTATTTGTCATTACAGTTAACACAATTACAAAACATTTGATCTATAAAATGTATGAATACATCAAATAATTAAAATTAAATAAACTTAATTTTTTTTAATGTTTAGAATTTGTTTTATTTTATAATCATAATGACTTTATTTCTAATCTAATTTAAATTATTAAAGTTTAAATCTGTGTATATCATCATTATCATGATAATTGTTGTGCCAATGTCAGGTAATGAAAGTCTCCCCGATTTCTCAAACTTCTCCATGTTTCTCTGTTAAGGAAAAAACTTAATGTCAAACCCTGCAGAATCTCGGGTATGCTTATATTTTCTATTTTGTTGTAATCCCCCTACCGATTTTTTTCTTGATCCTTTACTGAAACAGGATTAAATTTCAAGACAGAAGCAATTTTGAATTTAAACAATTGTCAATAAATTTATGTTTAACTGATATCTAACATTGCTGACCAATCACAGCATAAAAATTCAGCAAAATGTGATTTTTACGGAGATTGACTTTAAGGTGTTCTTGTTTTATGGTAATTATTTTTAGGAGAAACAGACGTCTGGAACATTTCATCATTGTCAATAACTTTGGCAAGGGGGTACACCTGTCTGAAAGGTTATAACAAAAACTGACAGCTTCGGACTAATAATGATTTACCTACAAAGGTACTAACACTTCTGACGTCTTCAAGTTAGTGCAAATAAATCAAATAAATATGTTTTAAACCTATATATAATCGTGAAAGTTTCTAAATTCGTTATGATCCTAGAGTTGTACCCCTTTTCGGTTCTTTCGCGTATCTCGCGAGATTTGGTTCGAGGTTGCGCATTTCGTGAGAAAAAGTTTACTACGATACGTGACGTCACTTCTTAGTATACAGAAGCCGATAATGCGATCAAAACAGGTAATATTGTTTACTTTAATTTGTATCTTCAAATATTTGCTAAGATTACTTATGCCCAAATAAAGTCACAAATAGTCATGTGATTTGATTGGAATGATAAAGGCCAAACAAAGATAAATGTTTGTTACGAGAAGTAAAGTTCCTTATAGCATTTTAATTTTTTTTTGTGATATTGTTAGGTTAATCCTGTGTCAAAAAAAATACAGATTATATTCCTCATCAGCTATAACAAACGCCTACAAAATGGTTAAAGAACATGAACTGTCTGTAAAAAGTCATCCAGAATTTTTCAAGTGCCAGATACTACTCTCAGAGGTAGAGTTTTGCAAAAAGTTGACCTAAAGACTGCAGTTTTTGGAAAGAGTCCAATGCTGGAATGTTTTGAAGAGGCAAACCTAGTTCAACATTTTAAGACGAAGGCAGCTTACGGGTATGCTTACACTCGACAGGAGTGTGTTAATATTGCATCAGGGTATGCTGTACATCTTGGGAGATTTGGGGAATTATGGATAAGCCATTTACCACGAAATGGATGAGGGGTTTCCTCAAAAGATTGTCAGAACTTAAGGTGTAAAAGCCAATGGCGGCTTGAAAAGCCCGAGCAAAGGTGTCATTAAAAGAAACAGTTCCTGGGAACTTTAGGAATCTTGAAAAAAACCTTTCAACACATAACATGCATGACAAGGCTCATCTGATTAACAACATAGATGACAAGCACAGGATGAACCTCTGCCATTCAGTCAACTGAAAGGTGACTGGAAGGAAACTAAAAGGGGACTGAGGGGCATAGCTATGCCATTCAATCACCTTTTCAGACCACTCAGTTAACATTCAGTTGACTGAATGGCAGAGCTTCATCCTGTGAAGGGCATATCGATTGATCACAAACCCCTTTCAGTTCGTTGTGATTCAACATACTGTCCACAGGCTATCACATTTGGTCGGGGAAAAACTTTTACCATTCTTGGAGGAGGAAGTGCCAGCCATAGCACTACTTTTCTTATTTTCTCAGGGAAGCGGATGAGACCAAAGTCATTAAATGGGGTACCTACAGTAACCAATGGGACTGTGAGTGAAATAGGTTGGTCAAATGATGTTATATCCCGCAACGAATTAGAAAAGGATATCTTGAAGTTTGTACCACGCAGTGACAAACAAAAGGTTTTTTTTTTTACCTTTTGGTGGACTTCGTTCTCATGTTTCTGTTAATCTAATAATATGGTCAAAAGAGCAGGGCATCATTATCTTCATTTTACCTGCACATACTAGTCACATTTTGCAGCCAATGGATGTCTCTTGCAATGGTCCCTTGGAAAAAAATATACAACATGTGCCACACATTGATAAGGGAGTCCTCTGTTACCATTACCAGATACAATGTATGTGGGGTTGCTGGTAAGGCATACACTAAAGCCCTTTCTCTGGAAAGTATTCAGTCCGGATTCAGGAAAACAGGTATCTACCCTTTTGAATCCTGACGCGATCAGAATTCATGTTATATCTGGCTTCAGCAGAGGTGTTTAAACAAATCAACCCTAACACAAACACAACACCAAGTGAAAAGAATACACGTGATGATGCGGAAAATTCAGACAATGAGGAAGATAACGGAGATTTTGTAATGGAATGAGTGAACAAAGAAAAAAACACTTGAAGGACATAAAGAGTGAGTCAGTTAGCAAGGAGAGAAAACATTGAGTAAGATAGTGGCAGGGAAGGAAATTTTAGATGGAGTAATTGAAAAAAATTGTGGAACATGAAAGAAATCAGAAACTAGTGGGTATTGTTTTTTTTATACAAAAAAAACACATGTCTCCCCTTCTCCCCAAGGATTGTAATATGGGGCAAATTTAAAAAGTGAAAAAGAATGAAGTCAGCTATATGTTAGATATCATCCATATATGATACAGTTTAGAAAATGAATTAACTTGAGACACAAGATTGGTCAAAAAAGGTAAAAAAATATGGAGGCGTGCACTCCTTCTCAATACCATCTACCTATGTTTTAAGTTTGAAGCCTTAATGTCAAAAAGGTATCCAAGTTACCACCCAGACAAAATTTAATTATTTTTTCTTAATTTACCTTAAGTAAAACAAGGTCAAGGTCAAATATTAATCAATAGTACACCTCAGTGTATTATAATTGTTCTTTGTGTAAAGTTTGAAGTCCTTCTGTCAAAGAATATTTAGGAGGTGAACAATTAAGTTTTTTCTAATTTGATCTTGAAATAAATTTTTTAGGTCAAGGTCAAAAATTTTGGTTAGGTTGAACTGGACTAAATACCATCTATGTATGATACAAGTTAAAAGATTGTATGATAAAGGGGTCTTGTGTTATGGTCTGGACTATATTTTTTATAAAACGCTTGACCTTGAAGAAGATAATAAGTCAAGGTCAAAAATTTTGATGGCGTGCACTCCTTCTCAATATCATCTACCTACGTTCCAAGTTTAAAGTCTTAATGTCAAAAGGTATTTAAGTTACCACCCAGACAAAATTTAATTATTTTTTCTCAAGTTGACCTTGAGTAAAACAAGGTCAAGGTCAAATATTTATCAAAAGTACACCTTAATGTATTATAATTGTTCTTTGTGTAAAGTTTGAAGTCCTTCTGTCAAAGAATATTTAGGAGGTGAACAATGAAGTTTTTTCTAATTTGACCTTGAAATAAATTTTTTAGGTCAAGGTCAAAAATTTTGGTAAGGTTGAACTGGACTATATACCATCTATGTATGATACAAGTTAAAAGATTGTATGATTAAGGAGTCTTGTGATATGGTCCAGACTATATTTTTTATAAAACGCTTGACCTTGAAGAAGATAATAAGTCAAGGTCAAAAATTTTGATGGCGTGCACTCCTTCTCAATATCATCTACCTACGTTCCAAGTTTAAAGTCTTAATGTCAAAAGGTATTTAAGTTACCACCCAGACAAAATTTAATTATTTTTTCTCAAGTTGACCTTGAGTAAAACAAGGTCAAGGTCAAATATTTATCAAAAGTACACCTCAATGTATTATAATTGTTCTTTGTGTAAAGTTTGAAGTCCTTCTGTCAAAGAATATTTAGGAGGTGAACAATGAAGTTTTTTCTAATTTGACCTTGAAATAAATTTTTTAGGTCAAGGTCAAAAATTTTGGTAAGGTTGAACTGGACTATATACCATCTATGTATGATACAAGTTAAAAGATTGTATGATTAAGGAGTCTTGTGATATGGTCCAGACTATATTTTTTATAAAACGCTTGACCTTGAAAAAGATAATAGGTCAAGGTCAAAAATGTTGATAGTGTGCACTCCTTCTCAATACCATCTACCTATGTTTCAAGTTTGAAGTCTTAATGTCAAAAGGTATCTAAGTTACCACCCAGATAAAACTTAATTATTTTTTCTCAAGTTGACCTTGAGTAAAACAAGGTCAAGGTCAAATATTTATCAATAGTACACCTCAGTGTATCATAATTGTTCTTTGTGTAAAGTTTGAAGTCCTTCTGTCAAAGAATATTTAGGAGGTGAACAATGAAGTTTTTTCTGATTTGACTTTGAAATAAAATTTTAAGGTCAAGGTCAAAATTTTTGGTAAGGTTGAACTGGACTATATACCATCTATCTATGATACAAGTTAAAAGTTTGTAAGTTTAAGGAATCTTGTGTTATATTCCAAACTCTATTTTTTATACAACGCTTGACCTTGAAAAAGAAAATAGGTCAAGGTGAAACATTTTGGTGGCGTGCACTTCTTCTCAATACTATCTACCTATGTTCCAAGTTTGAAGTCTTAATGTCAAAGGGTATTTAAGTTACGGCTTGGACAAATTTGGATGAAGAAGAATAAGAAGAATAAGAAGAACTAGACACGATCTCGTTGCGAGCAACGAGGAGGTCTTCCGTCTGATTTTAGAAATTGAGATTGATGTTGGATCTTGATTTTGCTATTTAACAGCTATACATGATTTAAAAACAGGAAAAGAGGGTCTACATTTAAAGGGCCACACACTATTTTGTTTCAGGTGTAAGAGCTTTGTTCAACAAGTGTTTAGACGTTCTTGAGATATCTTTGAAAAACGTTTAAGGGGTCGGTCCCTTATCTCCTAATTGTCGCCACTGAACCCAATTTTTTTTAGGTTGCATGCTGTTAAGTATATCATTTTGAGCATCTTTTCTTTTATACTGCATTTCAAAATATTTTCCCTTTTTGAGATATAGGTGATCAAAGTTTTGGACTTTTGCCCCCGTAAAACCCCTAATTACGTAATACATTAGAAAATCTTTATTTTGTTAGGCTACATAAATGTAAGATAAACATATTTGCTTCTTTGATCTATTACAAAATATCCCTCGGTAAAAAGCTATAGAAAAAAGACTTTAGAGCCCTCTTCGTCCCTATCATTTGATTATAAAGACATTGTTCAACAAGTGTTTAGAAATTTGTTACCGTTCTTGAAATATCTAAGAAAGAATGTTTTAGGGGCCGGTCCCTTATCTCCATATTTGGGCCACTGAGCCAAAATTTGAAGGTTCCATGTTTTTAAGTACATCATTTTGAGCATCTCTTTTTTTATACTGCATTTCAAAATATTTTTCCTTTTTGAGATATAGGTGATCAAATTTTTGGACTTTTGACCCTAAAAATCCCTAATTACGTAACATATGAGAAAATCGTTATACTGCTTGGCTTCATAACTGTAAGATAAACATATTTGCTTCTATAATCTATTACAAAATATCCCTCGGTAAAGAGTTATGGATTGAATACTTTAGAGCCTTCTAGGTCCCTAATTTGAGGGGCCAGCCCTTTTTTTTATATCAGCAGAAAGGTCTTGTAAATTTAAACTTTTTTTACAATGCATGTTTTAACAAAATATTTTCCAGAAAAGAGATAAAGAGAAAAAAGCACAAAAATTCACGACGCTTTTTTAATGTCAATTTTCGAGCCATAGCGAGCTTTGGCGCCAGTAGTGCTAAACATACAAAACAACAATCATGCAAAACTTCAATCTTTCCTTTACCAACAGTAGAAATGTTGAGCTTAATATCTCTTATAGTTTAGGAGAACAACAGAAGACAAAATACCCATATAAAAATTAGAAAAATCTCAATATCTCAAAAACAGATGTGACGTCATCAACACAAAAAATTTCCAATCAAGTTCAGACCACTATCTATCACATTCTTAAATTTGATTGAAATCGGCGGAGCCGTTTTTGAGAAATCGCGTGCACAAAAAAAGGCAGAAAAATAATAATAACTAGACACGATCTCGTTGCGAGCAACGAGGAGGTCTTCCGTCCGATTTTTAGAAGAAAATATGACATCATCGACTTTTGATTTTCGACATCAAAACATGATATGGAAAAAGGAGTGAAGTACTAATGCTTTAAAGTATTGCTTTTTAGTTCTATTACATTGCTTTTTAAAATACTTGCATTTCTTCCAAATAAGATTGAAAAAATGAAACTTGTTACATCCGGTCCCTAAAAACCCTAATTGGGTAACGCAAGAGCAAATCATCATATTGTTAGGATATATAGACGTATTATACTTAATCTAGCTTTAATAACCTTTCACAAGATGGCTCTCATTAAAGGACTATAGATAACATTTTTAGAGCCCTTTGATCCCCTAATTTAAAAGGCCAGCCCCTTTTTCTTGGAATCAAATGAAAGGACATTTAATTCTGAACACATTTTGTCAATAAGTGTTTAAAAATTCATTATCGTTCTGGAGATATATGAGAAAGAAGGTTTTAGGGGCCGATACCTTATCTCCTTAAAGGGGCCGTTTAACGAAATTTTGAAGGTTGCATTTTGTTAAGAACATTAATTTGAACAACTTTTCTTCTGTATTGCTTTTCAAAATAGTTTTCCTTTCTGAGATATGGGTGATCGAAATTTTGGACTTTTGGCCCCTAAAAACCCTTAATTACGTAACACATAATAAAATCATTACATTGGTTGAATACATAACTGTGGGATAAACATATTTGCTTCTATAACCTTTCACAAAATATCTCTCAGTAAAGGGCTAAAATTAGAGACTTTAGAGCACTTTGGTCCCCTTATTTGAGGGGCAGCCACTTTTTCTTGATTTCATAGAAAAGGTCCTGTAAAAAGAAACTTTTTTTACAATGCATGTCTTAACAAAATATTTTTCAGAAAAGAAATAATCAAAGAAAACCAGAAAAAAATACGACGTTTTTTCCATCTCAATTTTCGGGTCCAGGCGAGCTTCGGCGCCTTTCAAGACAGACCAAAATAAAAATAAAATTACAAATCTACAATCTTTTGTCTACAACCCCTGAAAGTTTGAACTCGATATTTTTAATAGTTTAGGAGAACGTAGAGAGACAAGCGACCCCTCTAAATATCGCTAAAACGTCAATTTCTCAAAAACGGAAGTGACGTCATCAATATAATAAAAAACGTATAAGGTTTAGATCATTATCTATCAGATCTGAAAGTTTCGTGAAAATCGGTCAAGCCGTTTTTGAGAAATCGCGTGCACAGAATTTGTAAGAAAAAAAAGAAAAATAACTAGAGCAAAGCTCGTTGCAAAGCAACGAGTGGGTCTTCCGTTAATGTCGGAAGTAAAGCTGGAAGTTTCTGTAAGAAGCAGAGATCTTAAACCAATAACAAGAGTAATTTAGATAAGAAGATGAAAAAAATCGAATTATTCCTGGTACGACTTAACAAAATCCGAATAATTTTAAGTACGAATTAACAAAAACCTTTCTGATTTCAAGAACGACTTAACAAAAAAAAAATACCGAATGAATTCAAGTACGACCTAACAATTATTTTTGGTACGAGTTAATTTTACTTTGAACATTACACTATTTTTTAAACCAAGGACGCGGAATTAAAATTTCCGAAAAAATCAATTTTTAAACCCCGATATCTCTGTAATGCATCGTCCGATTTTCAAACGAATTTCAAATTTAAATTCACCATGGCAAGTTCTATAAGACTGTAGTATTGTCTTATTTTGATCAAAAAAATGAAAATTTACAAAAATTGGAACTACTTCCGGTTTTGAGCAAAATCGGTGAATAAAATTTTAAACCCCCCAGTACATCATAGAATTGATACATCTATCATCAGTTAACATTTCGAAGCGATATCTTTAAAGTTTTTGGAGAAATCCTCCGGACAAAATCACTTTTTTAAACATAAAAAATGGCCGTCAAACTTGAACGGAAGAGACGTAAATGCTGAAACTTTAACATCGTTGAGGCATGATAACTTTACAAAAGCTCTGAGAATTTCATGGAAATCGGACGAAAACTTTTGAGATATAAAGCCGAGAAGGAGTCAGAAAAAAAATAAAAAATAAAATAATAATAAAAAGAAACCGAAGAAAAACAAGAGGGTCTTCCGTTGGAAACGGAAGACCCTAATAATAACTAGACACGATCTCGTTGCGAGCAACGAGGAGGTCTTCCGTCCGATTTTTAGAAGGCAATATGACATCATCGACTTTGATTTTCAACAAAAAAACATGATATGGAAAAAAGTGTGAAGAACTTGTGCTTCTTTGTATCGCATTTAATAACTTCTCTTATATTGCTTTTTCAAATTCTTGCATTTCTCCAAATTGAGATAGAAAAGATTAATCTTGTTTACCTCTGGCTCCTAAAAACCCTAATTAGGTAACGCAAAAGAAAATCATTATATTGTTAGGATATATAAACGTATTATACCTAATTCAGCTTAAATTACCTTTCACAAAATAGCTCTTAGTAAAACGCTATGAATTGAGGACTTAAGAGCCCTTTGATCCCCTAATTTAAGGGGCCAGTCCTTTTTTTCTTGAAATCAAATGGAAGGTCATTTAATTCTGAACACATTTTGTCGACAAATGTTTGGAAATTCGTTACCGTTCTTGAGATATATGGGAAAGAAGGTTTTAGGGGCCAATCTCTTATCTCCTTATAGGGGCCGTTGAACGAAATTTTGAAGGTTGCATATTGTTAACAACATCATTTGAACAGCTTTTCTTCTGTACTGCATTTCAAAATATTTTTCCTTTCTGAAATATGGGTGATCAAAATTTTGGATTTTTGGCCCCTAAAGACCCCTAATTACATAACACATGATAAAATCATTACATTGCTTGAATACATAACTGTAAGATGAACATATTTGCTTCTATAACATTTTACAAATTATCCCTCAGTAAAGGGCTATAGATAAAAGACTTTAGAGCTCTTTGGTTCCCTAATTTAAGGGGCCATCCCCTTTTTCTTGATATCAAATAAAAGGTCACTTAATTCTAAACACATTTTCTTCAACAAGTGTTTAGAAATTTGTTACCGTTCTGGAGATATATGAGAAAGAAGGTTTTAGGGGCCGATCCCTTATCTCCTCATAGGGACCGTTTAACGAAATTTTGAAGGTTGCATATTGTTAACAACATCATTTTGAACAACTTTTTTTCTTTACAACATTTTAAAATAATTTATCTTTCAGAGATATCAATGATCGAAATTTTGGACTTTTGGCCCCTAAAAACCCTTAATTACATAACACATGATAAAATCATTACATTGCCTGGATACATAACTGTGAGATGAACATATTTGCTTCTATAACATTTTACAAAATATTCCTCAGTTAAGGGTTATAGATAAAAGACTTTAGAGCCTTTTGGTTCCCTCATTTAAGGGTCCAGCCCCTTTTCCTTGATTTCAAAGAAAAGGTCTCGTAAATATAAACTTTTTTTTACATTACATGTCTTAACAAAATATTTTTCAGAAAAAAAAAATCAAAGAAAACCAGAAAAAATTACGACGTTTTTTCCATCTCAATTTTCGGGTCCAGGCGAGCTTCGGCGCCTTTCAAGCCAAATCAACATGAAAATAAAATTGCAAATCTACAATCTTTTGTCTACTATCCCTGAAAGTTTGAACTCGATATCTTTTATAGTTTAGGAGAAGTTAGAGTAACAAGCCACCCCTCTAAAAATCGCTAAAACGTCAATATCTCCAAAACGGAAGTGACTTCATTAATAAAATCAAAAATGTATAAGGTTTCGACCACTATCTATCATATCTGAAAGTTTCATTAAAGTTGGTCGAGCCGTTTTTGAGAAATCGCGTGCACAAAATTTGTAAGAAAAAAAAGAAAAATAATAATAACTAGATTTTGCTAAACATGATTTAGAATAGAAAAACGGGGTCTACATTCTATGGGCCAGATACTATTTTGTTTCAGGGATATTCTTGATATCAAATAAAAGGTCATTTAATTCTACACAAATTTTGTTCAACAAGTGTTTAGAAATTCGTCACCGTTCTTGAGATATCTGAGAAAAAAAAGTTTTAGGGGCCAGTCCCTTGCCTCCTTATTGGAGCCGCTGAACCAAAATTTGAAGGTTGCATTTTGTAAAGTACATCATTTTGAGTATCTTTTCTTCTACACTGCATTTCAAAACATTTTCCTTTTTGAGATATAGCTGGTCATAGTTTCTGGACCCTTGACCCCTAAAAAATCCTTATTCCATAACACATGAAAAAAATCATTACATTACTTGGATACAGAACTGTAAGATAAACACATTTGCTTCTATAGCCTTTCATTAAATTTCCCTCAGTAAAGAGCTACAGATGAAACATTTTAGAGCCCTTTAGTTTCCTAATTTTAGGGGCCAGCCCCTTTTTTGATATCAAATAAAAGGTCAATTGAATCTCAACACATTTTGTTCAACAACTGTTTAGAAATTCGTTACCGTTCTTGAGATATATGGGAAAGAAGGTTTAAGGGGCTAATCCCTTAACTCCTTATAGGGGCCATTTAACGACATTTTGAAAATTGCATCTTATTAAGTACATCTTTCTGAGTATCTTTTCTTCTTTACTGCATTTCAAAATATTTTTCCTTTCTGAGATATGGGTGATCAAAATTGTTGACTTTTGGCCCCTAAAACCCCTTAATTACGTAACACATGATAAAATCATTACATTGCTTGAATACATAGCTATAAAATAAACACATTTGCTTCTACATCATTTCACAAAATATCTCTCAGTAACGGGCTACAGATTAAAGACATTAGAGGCCTTTGATCCCTTAATTTAAGGGGCCAGCCCCTTTTTCTTGGTATCAAATAAAAGGTCATTTAATTCTACACAAATTTTGTTCAACAAGTGTTTAAAATATCGTTACCGTTTTGGAGATATATGAGAAAGAAGGTTTTAGGGACCGATCCCTTAACTCCTTTTAGGGGCCGTTTAACGAAATTTTGACGGTTGCATTTTGTTGAGAACATCATTTTGAACAACTTGTCTTCTGTACTGCATTACAAAATATTTTTCCTTTCTGAGATATGGATGATCAAAATTGATGACTTTTGGCCCCTAAAACCCCTAATTACGTAACACATGATAAAATCATTACATTGCTTGAATACATAACTATAAAATAAACACATTTGCTTCTACATCAATTCATAAAATATCTCTCAGTAAAGGGCTACAGATTAAAGACTTTAGAGGCCTTTGTTCCCCTAATTTAGGGAGCCAGCCCCTTTTTCTTGATATCAAATAAAAGGTCATTTAATTCTACACAAATTTTGTTCAACAAGTGTTTTAAATATCGTTACCGTTTTGGAGATATATGAGAAAGAAGGTTTTAGGGGCCGATCCCTCAACTCTTTTTAGGGGCCGTTTAACAAAATTTTGACGGTTGCATTTTGTTGAGAACATCATTTTGAACAACTTGTCTTCGGTACTGCATTTCAAAATATTTTTCCTTTCTGAGATATGGGTGATCAAAATTGTTGACTTTTGGCCCCTAAAACCCCTTAATTACGCAACACATGATAAAATCATTACATTGCTTGAATACATAGCTATAAAATAAACACATTTGCTTCTACATCATTTCACAAAATATCTCTCAGTAAAGGGCTACAGATCAAAGACTTTAGAGGCCTTTGATCCCCTAATTTGAGAGGCCAGTCCTTTTTGCTTGATATCAAATGAAAGGTCCTGTAAATATTAACCTTTCTTACATTACATGTCTTAACAAGATATTTTTCAGAAAAGAGATAAACAAAGAAAACAAGAAAAAAATACAACATTTTTTTAAACTAAATTTTCGGGTCCAGGCGAGCTTCGGCGCCTTTCAATCTAGTTCAAAATGAAAATAAAATTGCAAATCTACAATCTTTTGTCTACCATTCCATTAAAGTTTGAACTCAATATCTGTTATAGTTAAGGAGAAGTTAGAGTAACAAGCCACCCCTCTAAAAATCGCTTAAACGTCAATATCTCCAAAACGGAAGTGACGTCATCAATATAATTAAAAACCTAAAAGGTTTTGATCACTATCTATTATATCTGAAAGTTTCATGAAAACCGGTTGAGACGTTTTTGAGAAATCGCGTGCACAAATTTTGTAAGAAAAAAAAATAATAATAATAATAGGGAAAAAGAAACCGAACGAAACAATAAAGTCTTCCGTTGGAAACGGAAGACCTTAATAACTAGACACGATCTCGTTGCGAGCAACGAGGAGGTCTTCCGTTCGATTTTTAGAATGAAATATGACATCATCGACTTTGATTTTCGACAACAAAACATATTATGAAAAAAAGGAGTGAAGTACTAATGCTTTATTGTATCGCTATTTATAAGTTCTCTTGCTTTTTTAAATACTTTCTTTCAATTAAGATAGAAAAGATCAATCTTGTTTACCTCTGGCCCCTCAAAAACCCTAATTGGGTAACGCAAGAGAAAATCATTATATTGTTAGGATATATAAACGTATTATACCTAATTTAGCTTTATTAACCTTTCACAAAATGGCTCTCATTAAAGAGCTAAAGATAAAAAATTTTAAAGCTCTTTGATCCCCTAATTTAAGGGGCAATCCTTTTTTCTTGGATTCAAATGAAAAGACATTTAATTCTTAACACATTTTGTCAACAAGTGTTTAGAAATTCGTTACCGTTTTGGAGATATATGAGAAAGAAGGTTTTAAGGGCCGGTCCCATATCTCCTTTTAGGGGCCGTTTAACGAAATTTTGAAGGTTGCATTTTGTTGAGAACATCATTTTGAACAACTTTGCTTCGTGCTGCATTACAAAATATATTTCCTTTCTGAGATATGGGTGATCAAAATTTTGGACTTTTGGCCCCTAAAACCCTTAATTAAGTAACACATGATAAAATCATTACATTGCTTTGATATATAACTATAAGATAAACACATTTGCTTCTATAACATTTCACAAAATATCTCTCAGTAAAGGGCTACAGATTTAAGACTTTAGAGCCCTTTGGTCCCTTAATTTTAGGGGCCAGCCCCTTTTTCTTGATATCAAAAAAAAGGTCATTTAATTCTACACAAATTTTGTTCAACAAGTGTTTAGAAATTTGTTACCGTTCTAGAGATAGATGAGAAAAAAGGTTTTAGGGGCCAGTGCCTTATTTCCTTCTAGAGGACGTATAACGAAATTTTGACGGTTGCATTTTGTTAAGAACATCATTTTGAACAACTTGTCTTCTGTACTGCATTACAAAATATTTTTCCTTTCTGAGATATGGTTGATCGAAATTTTGGACTTTTGGCCCCTAAAAACCCTTAATTACGTAACACATCATAAAATCATTACATTGCTTGAATATATAACTGTGAGATAAACATATTTGCTTCTATAATCTATTACAAAATATCCCGCGGTAAAGAGTTATGGGTAAAAGAATTTAGAGCCCTTTAGTTCCCTTATTTGAGGGGCCAGCCCCTTTTTTCTTGGTATCAAATGAAAAGTCATTTGATTTTAAAGACATTTTGTTCAACAAGTGTTCAGAAATTCGTTACCATTCTTGAGATATCTGAGACATAATGTTTTAGGGGCCGGTCACTTATCTCCTTATTGGGGCCGCTGAACCAAATTTTTTAAGGTTGCATGTTGTTAAGTACATCATTTTGAGCAACTTTTCTTTTATACTGCATTTCAAAATATTTTTCCTTTTTGAGATATAGGTGATCAAAGTTTTGGACTTTTGACCCCTAAAAACCCCTAATTACGTAACATATGAGAAAATCGTTATACTGCTTGGTTTCATAACTGTAAGATAAACATATTTGCTTCTATAATTTATTACAAAATGTCCCTCGGTAAAGAGGTTTTCTTGATATCAGCAGAAAGGTCTTGTAAAAATAATTTTTTTTACATTACATGTTTTAACAAAATATTTTCCAGAAAAGAGATAAAGAGAGAAAAGCACAACAATTCACGACGCTTTTTTAATGTCAATTTTCGAGCCATAGCGAGCTTTGGCGCCAGTAGTGCTAAACATACAAAACAACAATCATGCAAAACTTCAATCTTTCCTTTACCTACCGTAAAAATTTGAGCTTAATATCTCTTATAGTTTAGGAGAACAACAGAAGACAAAATACCCATTTAAAAATTAGAAAAATCTAAATATCTCAAAAACGGATATGACGTCATCAATACAAAAAATTTCCAATCAAGTTCAGACCACTATCTATCACATTCTTAAATTTGATTGAAATCGGCGGAGCCGTTTTTGAGAAATCGCGTGCACAAAAAAAGGCAGAAAAATAATAATAACTAGACACGATCTCGTTGCGAGCAACGAGGAGGTCTTCCGTACGATTTTTTGAAGGTTATATGACCTTGACTTTGATATTTGACCCTTCATCTCCTTATTGAGGCAACAAAAAAAATTTGATGGTTGAATTTTATTACGAACATCATTCTCAGCATTTTATTCTATATTGATTTTCAAAATAATGTTTTTTAAAATATTTGTTCTGTTTGAGGTATGTTATCAAAGTTTGGTACTTCTGGCCCCTTAAAACCCATTAAAACCCCTTCATACGGAACACATGATGAAATAATTATAATATGTTGTTAAATAAATGTGAGATGAACAATTTTGCTTCCTAAACATATAACAAAACATTTTTCAGTAAAGTGCTATGGAAGAAAGACTTTAGAGCCCTTTTGGTCCCTAAATTGAAGGGCCAGCCCCTTTTTCTTGGCATCATACGAAAGTTCTTTTGATATTAAACATATTTTGTTCAACAAGTGTTTTGAAATTCTTTGCCGTTTTTGAGCTATCTGGGATATGACGTTTTAGGGGCCGACCCCTAATCTCCTTATTGGGCCAGATAACGAAAATTTTATGATTGAATATTGTTTAAAACATCATTCTAAACATCTTTTATTCTATATTGCTTTTCAATATATTTGTCCTTTTTGAGATATATTCGATCGAAGTTTTGGACTTTTGGCCCCTTAAAACCCCTAATTACGTAACGCATAATAAAACATTTATAATGTATAGTTTAATTAGTAAAAGATGAACATTTTTGCTTCTTAAACATATGACAAAATATTTCTCAGTAAAGTGCTATGGAAGTAAGACTTTAGAGCCCTTTTGGCCCCTAAATTGAAGGGCAAGCCCCTTTTTCTTGGCATCATACGAAAGTTCCTTTGATATTAAACATATTTTGTATAACAAGTGTTTAGAAATTCTTTGCCGTTTTTGAGCTATCTGGGATATGATATTTAAGGGGCCGACCCCTAATCTCCTTATTGGGGCCAGATAACGAAACTTTTATGATTGAATATTGTTTAAAACATCATTCTAAGCATCGTTTATTCTATATTGCTTTTCAATATATTTGTCCTTTTTGAGATATATTCGATCGAAATTTTGGACTTTTGGCCCCTTAAAACCCCTAATTACGTAACGCATAATAAAATTTATATAATGTATAGTTTTATTAGTGAAAGATGAACATTTTTGCTTCTTAAACATATTACAAAACATTTCTCAGTAAAGTGCTATAGAAGAAAGACTTTAGAGCCCTTTTGGCCCCTAAATTGAAGGGCCAGCCCCTTTTTCTTGTCATCATACGAAAGTTCTTTTGATATTAAACATATTTTGTTCAACAAGTGTTTAGAAATTCTTTGCCGTTTAAGAGCTATCTGGGAAAGGACATTTTAGGGGCCGACCCCTAATCTCTTTATTGGGGCCAGATAACGAAAATGTTATGATTGTATATTGTTTAAAACATCATTCTAAGCATCTTTTATTCTATATTGCTTTTCAAAATATTTGTCCTTTTTGAAATATATTCGATCGAAGTTTTGGACTTTTGGCCCCTTCAAACCCCTAATTACGTAACGCATAATAAAAAAGTTATAATGTATAGTTTTATTAGTAAATGATGAACATTTTTGCTTCTTTAACATATTACAAAATATTTCTCAGTAAAGCGCTATGGGAGAAAGACTTTAGAGCCCTTTTGGCCCCTTATTTAAGGGACCAGCCCCTTTTTCTTGTTATCAAACGGAAGATCCTGTAAATATAAATTTTATTTGCTCTATATGTTATGGTAAAATATTTTCAGGAAAGGAGATAAAGAACGAAAACCATTAAAAATTACGTCGTTTTTTTTAACTCGATTTTTAGGTCCAGGCGAGCTTCGACGCCTTTGAAGCCAGACAACCACAAATGCCTTTAAACACATCTACAATCTTTTGTCTACAATCCCTGAAAATTTAAATTCATTTTTTTTTTCGTTTAGGAGGAGATAGCAGGACAAAATGACCCTCTAAAAATCACTAAAACGTCAATATCTCCCGAACGGAAATGACGTCATTAAAATAAAAAATTATATATAAGGTTTTTATCAATATCCACAAGATCTGAAATTTTCACGAAAATCGGTCAAGTCGTTTTCAAAAAATCGCTTGTACAAAAAAGCGTAAGAAAAAAAAAAAATAAAAGGGAAAAAGAAACAAAGCAATAACAATAAGGTCTTCCGTTGGAAACGGAAGACCTTCACTAGATTCGATCTCGTTGCGAGCAACGAGTGGGTCTCCCGTCCGATTTTTGAATAGATTAGATCAAACTTATCAATTCAAAAATAAAAACGTACATCTAAGCGAAAAATAGTAAAAAAAAATTTGCGGCACTCGAGGCTTGAACCCGGGTCGCCTTGGCCATGTCCACGACTCTATCGACTGAGCTACTCGGACTATCGCTTCAGAACTTTGACGCTTAATTTCTCGAGAATGCCTTAATCGATTTTAAAACAAATTAAATATTCTGAATCAGTGAAAGGGTCACTAAAATGTGTAGAATTTTAAAAAAAAATCTCAAAAAATAAAAAAGTCGAAAAATTCAATTTTTTTCAATTTCCTTCCGGTGATGACCGGAAGTGATGACGGACATTCTTTTGACCGAGGTTCACCAGAAAAACGTTAGATCTATCATCTCTGAAAATTTCTGCCCTATATCTTTGCTCGTTTTTGAGAAACGTGACAGACAAAATTGACTTTTAAAAATCGTAAAACGACGATAACTTCCGACCGGAAGTGAATTTTGCAAAAATGTCACGGGGGTACAAACTTCATATAACGAGGCATCATCAGTGGACATTTGAAGGAAATCGATTTAGCCATTTCCGAGAAATCGCCTGCACAAAATGTGTAAGGAAAAAAGGATTATAACTAGACACGATCTCGTTGCGAGCAACGAGGAGGTCTTCCGTCCGAATTTTAGAAGAGGAAATGACCTTTCCTTTTATCTTCATCAACGAAACATATCAGGAAATGCAGATGTGATATTAAAGAGCAATGGATAAAGAATTATACACCCCGTTGGATCCCTAATTTGAAGGACCAGCCCCATTTTTTTTCATATTAAATAAGAGGTCTTTTGACCTAATAACACGTCTAATAACCTGGAATAAAAAGAAACCGAAGAAGAAAAAAAAGGGTTCTCCTTTGTAAACGGAAGACCCAAATAACAATACGAAAAGAATAATAAAAGACTGTTTTTGTCTAAATCTTAATTGAAGAGTGTTCTTCAACTTGAACTTTAGTCCAACAACCCTTTTATGTTGAATATTTTAGTTAGAAAATTAAATAAAAAGGAGACAAAGAAACAGAGAGAAAGAACAAATCTTGGCTCCGGCGAGATTAGAACACACAGCCTTTGCAGATGTCTAAAAACATGGCTGACGCAAAATAATTCCCGAATTTGTCTTTGAATTTGGGGCGTTTCCGCCCGGGAGAGGAGCTGAGTTTTTGTATGAGATGAAAAACAACGGGTAAGATGTTTGGTAACAGTGCGAGGTCATTTGAAATATTGATGCGTGTTTGTGTCTGGAGGGGGGTGAAAAGACCTGAGCTTGATTTTCGTCGTAAATAAATCGAAAATAGAATTTTTAGGTGTGGATCTCGGATTCGGTCATTACATGTAGTACAGTTATCTAGAATTAAACTAGGTTGAAAATAAAGGTTCAAGATGAAAGATCCAGTCAAATCAGGCCAGAAAAACTAAATTATTTTGTGAACAGGAGGAGGGGGAGGGGGGGGTCGGTGCGTGTACTGTGTAAATTTAATTTCCACGAATAGGCAATGAGCGCCGTTTAATCTCAGGAATTTCGTCTTAATTGTTCAATCCGCTGCATATTTGGCAGAAAATAAGAATGGTGTCCGAGGTTCATTTTCACGAATTTTCATTAGTATTGAGTGAAGGGCTTGGGAGTTATGATTTATTTTACAGTACATGTCAATCACGACAATTGAAACTCAAATGCCAAAAACTTCATAACTCTGTTAATAATGAACGAATTGGTCTGGTAATTAGTACAGTAATCTAGAATGGTACTTAGTTGAAATTAAAGGCCAAAGATCAAGGAAAATCGGGCCAGAAAAACTAAATGATTTTATGCATTGGTGGGGGGGGGGGGGGTCGGTCGGTGACTTCTATATTAAACGTAGAATATTAAATTCTAAATATCACAAATAACACAATTTCTAAACAAAATACATATGTTAGAACAATGTATAAGCGTTGTATAAGATGTAGCTATTGATTTATCTTAGGCTCAAACACTCATAAACGGCTGGTCAGTTTTCAAACCTTGTCGCAGTCACCCGTGCGTTGTATAGTTACGTGTATAAACCTTTTCTTAATCCCAGACAGGCAACAGATTTGTACAAGTATATAGAGATGCACAAAAAAAGGAAAAAGTCCACCATCTTTAATAAAAATGACTTTTTAGCGTTGACTTCCAATCAGTATGAAGACAATCATTAAACAAGAAATTTCAAATCATTTGAATCCATAGACATTATCACGTAACTTTAAATAAATACATGTATAATTTTTGGACGCCAATGTACATTTATCCTCTATCCAATTTACTGCATGTTACCTGTACTAGTTCTTATTTAAATGCTAAAACATTTGTACTTTAGAGAGAGAGAGAGAGAGAGAGAGAGAGAGAGAGAGAGAGAGAGAGAGAGAGAGAGAGAGAGATGTTCTAGTTTTTTTTATAGTGTTTAGGGAATCAGTATATAAGCAACGTATGTCAATAAACACATGTATATACATGCATGCGTGTATCTATATATGTGAATAAATACTAATCAGTCCTCTTTTTAAGATAATGTTGAATACTTATTTAAACGTGGGTGCATTGCTAAATATTGTGTGTGTCATTGAGATGGCGGCATTTCTTTGATGCCGGCAAAGCGACCCAGTGTACTGCAGGGGTACTTTGGCGGCACGTCTTTGATGCCTGCGATGCGACGAGCGTTTGAATTTAGCGAACTGCTGACAGAAACAAGCTATCTATTTGTAATTAAAAAAGCCGCTATTATTTCTATATATAATAAATATAAAACGGAAAACATTAAAATCCATTATTTTAAAGATAAAATCGTTAAACAAAACAAAATTAAGAAAAAACCAACATTCGGCATGTCTTTGATACCGGCAATGCGACGAGCGTCTAAATTTAGAGAGCTGCTGACAGAAAAGAGCTCCATATTTGTACTGAAAAAAGCCGCTCTTATTTTTAATTATGACAAAAATAAAACGAAAAACATTCAAATCCATCATTTTAAAGACGAAATCATTAATCAAAACACAAATAAGAGAGAAAAAACATTCGGCACTCAGGGACTGAACCCGGGTCGTCTGGGCACAAGTCCAACACTCTAACGACTGAGCTACGCGGACCTTCGCTTCAGGATTCAGGTCCAAAATCTAAAGAATGCGTGGATCAATTTTAAAACAAATTTCATATTTAGAAGTTTTGAGGGTGTCTCTATCGAATGAAATAATAAAAAAAATTCAAATCCCAAAAATTAAAAAATTAAGGTTTTTCATTTTCTTCCGGTGACGACCGGAAGTGACGGCGGACGTTCGGATATGCGTAGTACACTGTGGCTGGACACTTTCTATCATCCCAGAAAATTTAAAAGTTCTATCTTAAATACTTTTGAAGAAAACTCTTGAACAACGTTGGAAACGGAAGACCTTAATAAGAATAGGGAAAAAGAAACCGAAGAATAACAAGAAGGTCTCCGTTAGAAACGGAAGACCTTAATAAGAAGAATAAGAAGAAGAAAAAGAAAGTCGACAAAAACAATATGTCTCCCCTTTGAAAGGGGAGACATAAAAATCACATGGGAAAAGAAAGATGGCAACCAGAACCGATAGATCAGGAACTGTGTTTCTTTGGTGTTTACCAAATGGGCACTGTGTGACAGATGCAGCCACTGGGTTTATTTGATTTACTGATTACTTGCCAGATTTGTCAGGTGGAATGACTCTTTCTTCTGTTCTTACTGTACAGAGGAGTGATCGTATTGTTTTAATACCAGTATCCAATGTTGCATTGTTTAATCTGTTGTCAGTTATACTTTATAAATAGAACATACCAATCAAAAAGAAGGATTTACATGTATTAACTGTTATCCAATTTATTCAATTAATAAAGAGATTTATTGTTTTACTGTTTATCAAATTGTTCAATTTGTTATATTTAGATAGAATATTAAATAGTGTAAAATTTATTTTCATAATTTGCTATATTGTGCAATTTATTGGTGTGAGCACTATTGCTCATTATGAACGAATTTTTAGACTGCTTTGGCCTTATAGTTTTGCGTATATTTGATTTTTCGGACTCTAGGACCAGATTTAATCAAAGTACTGAAGAACTTACGGGAGTTGATTTTGTCGATGTTTATTTATTTTAAAATCAATGATATGTTATTTTGCATGACAAGTATATGTATACGTAGTTTCTAATTTAAATGACGCATATTTTTATAATATGAATTTTTGAACTTTTTCGACTAGAATGTCGAGAAACCTCCATATGAATCATGTTAAATAATATTTAAAGACAAAATTAATTCAATCAAAGTATGTATCAGTGGTAGATATATTTCTCGAAAGGTGTATGGATCCAAGCAATATTGAACTCTAGTCTCGTTCAACCAAACACTCGGCTGACACCGTAAATCTCCGACAAGGGTTTACGGAGACAGCCGAGCGTCGAGTTGAACGAGACTATATTGAACTCTGGCGTAGGAATACATACGACTACAACAAATATTTGAATTGTTCGTACCATTTAAAATCTGACTATTTTTAAGGTATTTGTAAATAAGTGTCCTTGAAAAACAATGCTTTAGCATACATTTCATCGAATTCATCAATTATTTTCAAGAACTAAGTCTTGTCAAGAGCAATGATTTGTGATGAGGTCCAAACACTATTTCACTTTCGGTTGGTCCGAGTGACTGCATAGGAGAGTTGATTAAAAATCAACATCCAAAAATGGACGTCTACGATCCATTGGTGTTTGCACTGCCAATTTATTGATTGAATGAAAAAATAATGAATATAGTGTCAAGTGGTACGAAGAAATATTCTATGAATGTTACTATTGTAAAAATAATATGGTCTGCTGTTGAAGACTGGATCTTGCGACAGTTTTATTTGTTAATAACATTTGATAAACATTCAGTTCTCTTTGGAAAATATAAAAATAGAGATATATATAGATATTGTAAAGCGATATATTTTTTCTTGTAAATACAAAAGTAATACAAATCTAAATATACATGGATTAAAAAATGTTATAATTGAAAGGCTCTTTACTAATAAATATATGCTTATAAAAAATTGTAGGTATGAGGAGTATGAAAGCCATTGGCAAAAAATATGTGATAAGCTGTAGCACTGCATTATATATAGTTAAATTGTCTCGCTGTTGGGTCTCATCTCAATCTTGTTTTGATCTGTGATGTCCTTTTTTGTGTTTAATCCTTTTTTCCTCCCTCAAGTATCCCTGTAGAACAGGGATCTATCACATAATAATGGTTTAAATTTTATATCCATATGTAAACACTGCCCCAATCCTCTGCTCCCTCCCCTTTATTTACTTTCTCTCTCTCTCTCTCTCTCTCTCTCTCTCTCTCTCTCTCTATCTCTCTCTCTTCCAAAACTTACTTACACTACTGTATAAAAAAGAATAATTATATACCGGTACTTAGAAGCTTTTCAAGATGATGATATGTCTTGTATGTACATATTTATGTTGTGAAAGTGAAAAGTTCAATAAAAAAAGGGAAAAAAAAAGAAATAGAGGTACTTTAGGAATGTTATAAATAATTTAGTGTCACAGTTTTAATTTACTGATTAAAGTGGCCAACAGAAATAGGGTAACAACTCATGGACCTCCGAGGATAAACAAGAGATGTTTGTAAAACACATATGCCCTCCTCCCTTGGAAACATATGCGAGGAAAATGACCTTGACCTATGATTAACCTGTAAACTAAATTTCATTTAAATATGTGCATCCTATGCTAAGAAAATGAACAGAAACTAAAAAAAAAATTCTAAGTCCAAGGGGCACAACTCTGTCGAGAATCGCTTGATCCTACTAAAAATTGAACTGGAAATAAGATATTATTATGATATACCTGTAAACTAAATTTCATGTCAGTATGTTTAGCATTTGCGATGAAAATGAACGGAAACTGCAAATAGTTGGAATTTTTCTATGTCCAACGGACATAACTCTGTCGAATAATCAAAATCAAACTTGACCTACATTTTTATTATGATTAACTTGTTAACTAATTTTCATTAGAATATGTTCATCTTTTTCGAAGAAAATAAACGGAAACTGCAAAAATAACAAACACAAAAATGTCTACGTCCAAGGGGCACAACGTTGTCGAAAATTGCTTGATCGTACCCATAATTGAACTTGACATAGATATCATTATGATTAACCTGTATGCAAAATTTCATTTCAATATGTGCATCCTTTGCGAAGAAAATGAACGAAAACTGTTGGTGGACCGACCGACAGACATCAGCAAAGCAATATGCCCTCTCCTCTTCGAAGGGGGGCATAATAAACTTATCTTAAACACAATACATGTAACATATCAATTTAAAATACATGTACCCGAAATACTTTTAATGATCGCGAATTATGGAGGCCAAATGTATTACGTCGTATTTAGTTAGAATTATGAAATAATGTTTATGAAAGTGTATATAGGCATGCAGTAATAATATTCGACATTTTATGGTACTTCTATTATAGGTTAAATCAGGGTATCGTTTTCTCTAAATGATGAAGGTAAATTGATATATTTGTGCAAGTAACAACTATAATTGAGAATATATATGACAGGATATCTAAATAACGTATTGATATGTTGTAGTAAATCACAAGTGTTACCTAAGGAGTTCATTTATATGCAGTATATTTGAATAAAACAAATTAAATATTCTGATTTCAGTACACTTGTAAAATAGTATGACTAGAATTTACCTTTATCACACATAACCCCTGTCCATCCTTTATCACACCCTGTGTCACACTGTCCAGTCTGTTGGTTACAGGTAACACCGTCTCTACAATGTCCTACACACTGCTGACTGCAGTTAACACCGTACCATCCATCAGTACATGCTGTTCAAAAGAAATAAAGTTACACCTTTGTTACTAAAAAATGAGGATTTCAGGTTTAATGTATCAAGACCACTATTCGTTGATTGGAAAGTTCCGATATTTTTATTCATGGTAGCATTTTTAAACGGGGTCACGTGACCCGTCTATTTGTTTACTGTCAGCCGAAGTCTCAAACCTGAAGACACGCGTAGAACACATGAATTGAGTCTACGCGTAAAAAAATAGTGCAGAAAGTTTTCATGCATTTCAGTAAATATGTATTATCAAAACACGCATTCAATCGTTTTAGGTCCTCGGTGTATAAACAAAAATCAAAGAAAATAAACAAATAGTTTTATTGATCAAAATATTCTTTCTCGGGTTCAAATGTGAAATGAGTTAGGTAACTGAATGCACAACGCCGTTGAAGATTCAGTCGGTGTACGAGCTCATTAATCAACAGAAGAGGTTGATGGTGGAAAATTAAAGTTCCCAAACGCAATGTACCATTTTTGAAAAGTTGTGAATTTTATTTTGACAATCTTTCACCTTAATACTACCAAACTTCATGCGCAAGCCGAACTTAAAATCAGGACGGGTTATACACAGATGTTTTACAAATTAAATAGATGTTTCATTGGCTTCCAGTCTACTTGCGGTATGACTGCTGTTCGTCTCTAGAGGAATTTTGTACAACGAAAATAAAAGCAAGTCTGAATTTGCCTTCTCGTTCGTTGGCCCTTTAGTTGATTAAACTGAATTTAAATTTTAAACAATGAATTGTAAGCAAAATATATAATAGATTATACATTTTGGAAGACTTATAGATCATATAATATATACAATCTTATCGATTGAAGAACCAAGTTAAATGTTACTGTTCATGTTTTCCGGCTTAGTTGAAATAAGGCTTGGGGTGAATTACATAGTGAAGTAATGCATAACATTACCATTACTTCATAAATTATGGCATTAAATTGCCATTATCATTACTTAATTTTCTTGAAGTAATGCATTACATTACCATTACATGAGTAAAGTGATGCATTACCATTACTTTGTGAAAAGTCAATAAGTTTTTAAAAAAAATAATTTAAATACTAAATAAAGAGTTTTTGTAAATATTTCATAAATAAAACATGCCTGAACATATTAAAAGGATTTGGACACGATTGGAGATTCAAAAATGTTATTTTTATTTTGTATGTATTAAATGGTTTACTGGTGCATTTCAAATGATTGACCAAGCTATTAAATGTTCAAGTCAAGTTATAAGCGAGATACAGAGGTAAGAATTGATTGTTATGTAAACAAAGCTCGAGTCTTATAGTTGTTTACAAAAATGTAATGTAGAGAATTACCATGTCATGGACAATATGACATGTAAAAAACAATTTAAACTAATTCAATATCTTCATAAATACTATTATCAACAAAAAAAGATACATTTGAGTGAAGCTTACACAAATACAACACAAATGTAAAAAATGACAATATTTGAGCTTTGTTTACAAAACAAAGAACAATGAACTCTGTATCTTGCTTATAACTTGATATCTGACTTTCAAATTTTGACATAGCATTATAAACTTCTATATTTATCAGTATAAACATTGAAAATGGAATATGAAAATTTTAAGTCAAATCGTGTTCAAGTCCCTTTAACAGGTTCATGTTCATGTTCACTAGCAGGTTCAAATTTAATGACTTATGTACAAGATTGCAGTTGCACTTGTAGTTCTCGAAGTAAGGTTAATCCCGTAACATTTACACGCTAATGGCGGAGTTGCCAATCTCTGTTATTTATGTCTCTGATTTTCGGAGTATGATTTTTTATGAAAGGAACAGTTGTATCGTAATTCGTGTAGGTGATGCACGAGTTTACACAAAAAAGTAGTAAGTGGCGAACGGATTTATTTTTTAACCTATTAATTTTGCATGAATCGCAAATGAAGAAAATCGTGTCAGATAAGTCGGTCTTAAAAATCAAAATGGCGACCGTGACAAATCTTTTTATTGTTAAAGTTCTTGAAATCTTATTTTAAAAAAAATATTTCTAACGTTCGGTGCCTGTGTTTGTTATCGATATACAAATGTTTACTTTGTTTGTTAATTCAGCAGTTTTGGAGTTTTCGGGGTTTTCATAAAACTTTTATTACGGATACCGTCCGACTTGTGGATTTTTCCTTGGATCACAAAATTGAATAAATATAATGATTAAAATTATCTACTTTGATATAATTGTTTGATTTTCCCGGTTAGTAGTAATTTTTAAAAATTTTCCTTGGGGTCTTTTTTTTTTTTTTTTTTACATAAAATACCGTTAAGTCAATTTTCTACAATTATGAAGGCCGGGATTGAGTAAAATTTAGACAAAGTATCAGACAAATTCAAAAAAGCCGAATTAACATAGATTGATACAACTAATTCAAACTCATAATTTTTGGAAGCATATTCGAGGAAATCAAGGACAATTACAAGTTCAAACTTTCAAGACCCCGTCTTCCAGTACTCTCAGTACTTTGATTTAAAGATGTTATCAAATAAAATTGCTCCATCGAAGGAATTTTTAAAAGGTTCAATATTTTACAATTGTTTGCAACTTGAATTTTATATTGAATTAATTAAGCAACACATTCGCGTTTATTCTCTTGTGGAAAAAATCTGGAATTCATCCCAATTTATTCATGGATAGTTGATTATCTCTTTCATTATTTACGTAAGTAATCAAATCATCTACCACATATATTTTGACAAAATCATACTTTTATCATTTTCATCAATTATTAAAGCTCTTCAAAACCTTAATCAGTCATGTGAATTTAGTTTATCTTTTTATCTAGCAATACATTATTAATTATTATATATGATAATAAAAATTATTCATTATCCCTTCATTAAACGTTGACAATCTTCTTTAATAATTATCTATAATTTATATGATATATTATAAAAGTAACCATTTATATAGGGTCTTACTTTTATTACAATGTATACCAGTCCATCCAGGTTTACAAGTGAAACACGCTCCACTTTGTATGTGACACGTGCTGTCACTACAATTAGTGGGACAAGGGATGTCACATTTACTGCCGTAGAAACTGGGATTATTACAACCTGTTTAAAATAAAGATATATAACACATTATAGTAAACAACAATGGTCTTAATGATAATACAAGCTGAATAATGTTTTTATTAATTTTGAAAATTTTACATGCATTGCATCACATAATATTCTTTAGTTTCAACCCTACGCTAGGATTGATGAGAGTGTGCTAATTGTGGCTGTACAACCAAACCAATGCAAATATTTTAAAACATTTACTGTAGCAAGCTAGGAATATCTTAGTAAAGCTTTGAAATAAAGTAAAGCATATTCACTATGAATTGGTGTGCAGTTGTATACATATCAAATTTTTAACAATTCATTACCGAATTAAATTACATGTACCATGCAATTTGAATTAAAGCAATACAATAATTGGATGTATATTTATTCGTTTGTTAGTTTGTGTTGGTGATGTAAATCATCTCTTATTCGGTATATAAAAATGTAATACATCACTACCAAATATTAAGTGAATTTGTTAGGAAAAAAAACACCCGCATTTATGGATGAAATACTTTACTTAATTTTCAGCCATGTCTATCAAACTGACGTAATAATTTTGCCAAAGAGAAATAGTGAAGTCGTAATATGAAAACTTCTTCAGATAATTCAATGCCACTTTTTGTTCGCAAGATTGTGTCTTTGGCCAAATGCCATAACGTTGCACAGTTTATCACTTAATTACATGTAGATCTTTTTATCGCATAGCCTACAAGCTCTACAACAATGTATTTTTTTTTTACAGAAAACATAGAATTAGTCAAAAATAGGTAACATATCATATTATTTGTTCATAATATTAGTTAGAGAATAGAATCCTCAAATGTTATGATTATTTCATTTTTTTTTCACTGAATATGATCCTTTGGATCATGTACGTGCGTCCGTGCATGCATGTGTGTGTGTCCCTTTCAGTGATAAAAATATAATATGAAACATAAATAATGTAATTTTATTTCACGACAAGATCTATAGAGAGAGGAGATCGGGAGCCTTGATCTTCGTCGAGACAGGGGTCGTTGGAGCTTAACTTGTCTAAATAATTTTGCAAAGGAAAATACAAAATGACCGTAATATCCTTTAGACCCTACCCCCAACCCTACAATAAGCAGAGAAAATCCGTTTTTTCTTTTGCATTTTCATTAAGCTTTGTATATTGTTTAAAAAGTATATTTCAAGGGGAAAACACGAAAACATTGTTGCATGATCGCATGATCCAATCTACTTAAACAATGTAAAATATAATCGATACGTTCCACATAGCAAATGCATAGGAAGTTAATTTATAAATAATACATCGGTTAAACTAATTATGACCTAATTTGCTGTAAAAAAAAAAACAAAAAAAAAAACAAAAAAACATTTTTACAACGTGAAAGTTATAGTCATTTATACCGGAGTCTCATTATAACGAGGAATCCATTGATTTCTCTTTGTACATACAATTAATGTCTTTTTTAATTTTCCATATTGTACATATAAATGTTGTTCATATGATATAAATAATGATACACTTAAAACACATTAAAAAGATGATCATCACTAAAAGAACGGAAGTAAATAATTGAAAACACAAATGCAGACTTCTTAAAACCAATCATAAGAGCACAGCCTCCAATCCCAGCGGTTTGCATGTTTTAGATTATATCATTACCAAATCTAAATTTTACATGTACAAATGCTATTTACATCCTTGTTTAAAGTACCATAAATTTTGATAACAAGAGGCCCATGGGCCACATCAATCACCTGAGGAACAATAGGTATGACAAAATCAGCTTAATCGATTCATAATACAAACTATCTAAACAATTTACAATTATACATGTAGATCCTGTATAAAAACAATCCATATTTCCCCCTGGATATTCTTATGTTTATAATTATTAGTCCTTTTTCTAACAGGATGATTTTATAGTTATATCACATGTTGAGTATTGCATTTTTCAAAAAGATCCTTAACAATTGTTTATATATGGGATATAAAGCTACATCAAACTCGACGAATTGCCCTGGGGCTAAAGTCTTTACAATTATAAAGAATCATCTGGCTGATAAGTGTCTGAGAAGATTTTTAAAGATTGACTCTACATATTCCAATGTAAAACTTTAACACCCTCCAATGTGGCCCCACCCTATCCCAAGGGATCATGATTTTCACACTTTAAATCTACACTACCCGAGGGTACTTCCCACACGTTTCAGCTTTCCTGGATGATTAGTGTCTGAGAAATGATTTTTGAGGATTTACTCTATATATTCCTATGTAAAACTTCAACACCCCCCAATGTGGCCCCACCATACCCCCAGGGATCATGATTTTCACAACTTTGAATCAACACTACCTTAGGATACTTCCACACAAGTTTCAGTTTTCCTTGATGATTAGTTTCTGAGAAGATATTTAAAGATTCACTCAAAATATTCCTATGTAAAACTTTAACAGCCCCCCTCCCCAATGTGGCCTCACCCTACCACCCGGGAGTAATGATTTTCACAACTTTAAATCTATACTACCTGCGAATTCTTCCACACAGGTCTCAGCTTTCCGGACTGATTAGTTTCTGAGAAGAAAAAATTTAAAGATTTACTCAAAATATTCCTATGTAAAACTTTAACAGCCCTCCCTCACCCAATGCGGCCCCACCCTACCACCCGGGGTCATGATTTTCACAACTTTGGATCTGCATTGCCTGAGGATGTCTTCAAAGAAGTTTCAGCTTTCCTGGCTTATTGGTTCTTGAGAAGATTTTTGAAAAACGACAGACAAAATGTGATCAGAAAAGCACACTTGAGCTTTCAGCTCAGGTGAGCTAAAACACATCTTTTATGTGAGTTAAGGGATTTTATTTTTATTCAAATTAATTATAGAATAGTAGTGTTATGCGGCCGTTCATTTTATAATAACAAGTGCAATGAAGTACAATTAAGAGGCAACACAAATTGACATATCTTGTGACAGAATCTTCATTTTTTGTAAATTTACCTTTAACGATGACTTCACAAAGCTCAGTAAATACATTCTCAAGTTCAGATCCTGTAGGGTAGGTAGATCCGGCATATCTTTCGTTGTAGAATATCACATAACGTCCAGATTCTGGACATATTGCTGTAAAGTTCAAGGGCGGTAAATGATCATGAGGCCCGTTCTTGTAGCAAAGTCTGGAACCTTGTATAACACCAGTGTTTGATACATAGAGAGAAAATCCGGCAAATCGACCTCTTTGGCGGTCTTCTGCAATTATTGATTTCACACTTGTTATTATTTATATAAGATATGTATCATTCATATTCATTCATTATATGATAATTGCTTGGGAAAAATATTTTTAGACGACGCAATGTTGTTTAATCTTAATAATACGATAGGTTACGCGTTCTTCTTTATCAAGATCATTGTTAAACAATTTTTAGCCGGGCTCTGCTGAAAGCAGAGTCCTGGCTATAGGCAGGCCAATCGCCAATGTTACTATAAATAGCACAAATAAACAAAAAACCAAACAGCGTCCAGGTAAAGCTTCCGCTATACCAAATAGTTACCCAAAAGCCACGTTTTGTCAAATATGTTGGTATTTTCTTTCTTTTTTTAAATTTCAAATGAATTGTCTCTATTTTTTAGTTTTCTTATCAATAACGTGTTTTTAAAACATTACTATGCATTTTGGACACATACAATGCGCATGAATTTCCATGAACTACTTTGCTGCACGATGAAGAAACGGGGATTGAATATATAATGCTTGTTGCAAAATTCAAGGCAGCAACTGTTGAACTTTTTAACTTCTACTAGACAGACTTATTTTTTGTTTATAGCCGCTTAAAAAATTTGGTCGCTCTCTGATGCTTTGCCGACATTAAAAGCATGAGAGAGAGAGAGAGAGAGAGAGAGAGAGAGAGAGAGAGAGAGAGAGATTTTCAGTGCATAATGACACATCAAAAGAGCCCGGCTTTCAGTACATCAGTACTTTGATCTATTATCGCTATTCATTCTTAGATCATGCTGTTCATGAACACATTCTTATAATACGTTCTTTCAAGGTGATTTTTGATCTTCATTAAAGACCGGGGTCGACCTAGATTTTCTGCCACCTGGTAGACAATTAAGCCTATAAGGGCAAAAAGGCGGGGCTACCCCCATCACTGTCGGTGATGCTGATAAGAGTAAACATTGCATGTGGCTCAGTCCGCTTTGTTTATATACTGGGGAAAACCCAATCTATTAGAACCATTATTGCAAGGCCTTAGACTTTCCGTAGGACGTAGCTATCACTTCTTGCGTCAAAACATGTTAAAAATGATGCTGGATTTAAGTGAAATATGCACCGATTGCGTAGTCTTGGCTCAGAAGCCAGACAAATCGTGTTGATTTCAATGAGCTTTCACTGAGTGGGCAGCAATGAAATAGACAGGCATTCGTGACATTGCTGTTTGACACAACTACTTAAAGTCCAAGCTCCTGTTATAATGGTTTTAAGAGGGGCTGTATAAATTTTCATATAGAGGGATTTTGATCAGTTTTTAATTTTATTTATGTTGTTTTGTAACATATATGTGTGAAGATGATAAAATGTCAATACTGATACATGTACATGGCATTCCTGAAACAATAATGGTTTCAAGCATGAAACTTGATCCAAGTAACATTTAGCAGTTCCCCGCTTACAAAGAATGATCAGAGGTTCTCTAGGGATATTTTTCATTCAACTGATTAAAATCCCAGTAGATCGTCAATACGATGTGAGAAGAAAATATGAACACTTATTAACAGCTGGTTGTTGAGAACTCAAATTCAACGTTTATAAAACTTTCATTTGTTTTTACAAGCAAACATATATTCATATGCCC
This sequence comes from Magallana gigas, assembly GCF_902806645.1. NCBI lineage: Eukaryota > Metazoa > Mollusca > Bivalvia > Ostreida > Ostreidae > Magallana > Magallana gigas. Next base: position 726,381 of record NC_047560.1, on the reverse strand, counting down.
CTTATTTACCCCATATTATTCATCCTCTGGTGGGAACTAGGAACCAGAGTGAAATTGGAGGGAAATGGAAGGACATCACAATAAGCAGGAAAAATGAATATTCCAGCTTTGGAAGTAACTAAATGTCGTGGAGAAACTTTTTTTAGCTTTTGACACACCGAATTGGGATTTTAATGAAGTTCCTGTTGAGAAAAACAGTAATGGGTTTATTACTAAGTTCTTAGGACAGTGACCCACTTTTGGATGACTTTGTGATAAGTAAGGTTCGGGAGACTGAAGATTGAAGAATGTCAGCATTGCTTGTGTTGTTTCGTACATCACATACAAAACTATGGTGGCTAGTGGAATGTGCAGATCGAGTAAAGTAGCTCACATCATTGGAAGGACAGAAGTTTGATTTAAATTTCGACACAGGAATTTTTGGGAGACATCAAACATAACCCAGATGTTTTAATAAAATAGGAAGTTTTGCATATGAATTAACTTGCATTTTTGACAATTTATCTACCAAAGATGGGACATTATGCATCATTATTGCGGACTCATGAAGATTCTTATGTGGAACTAAAAGCAATGTGATATTTAATAAATTTCAATAATTATCACACCAACAGTGTTATTCATGTGATGGATTAATTTTTAATCAATTCCAAGGTAAAAGATTTTTGCCGATACATTTCTCATGCTGTGATGAGTAATCTACAGAGCACATGGCTACAGCCACTTCCTGTGTAAACAAAACATTGGTAATCTCCGCCTCCAATGTCAATCACTAGTTTAGAATTCAAAATTTTGAGCTGCTTCAGAACTTTATAAGATGAATACTCTCACTGGATGAAAAATCAAGTTTCAGCAAAACTGAAACTATATGGAAACCTTGCTGAAACTTGAAGTTGAAGTTTCATGTATAGTTTCCGCAATGCGGAAACCATTATATCGATTCAGCAAGTATCCGTTAGGTTTCAGTCAGCAGAAACTTTAGTCTAAGATTCCTGATGGTTTCCGCGATGCAGAAACTAAATTTGAATCGTGTAAAAAGTTGTGTAAATTATCATGGAAATATCAATCAGTTTCAGAACATTTCCGCTAGGTTTCAGTATGCTGAAACTTTAAGTTAAGATTCCTGACGGTTTCCGCAATGCGGAAACTAAATTTGAATCATGTAAAAAGTTGTGTAAATTATTATGGAAATATCAATCACTTTCAGAACATTTCCGCTAGGTTTCAGTATGCTGAAACTTTAAGTTAAGATTCCAAATGGTTTACGCATTGCTGAAACTATTACTAAAATTGATTTGAGTTTAATAGTGATATCATTTATTTTCAACAGGTTTAAGTTTAATTCTAGCGTAATGATAATGAATCCGTACATACTAAAATGTATAGTAAGGTTTCAGCGTGACTAAAACTATATGTATACATGTAACTATCTTCAAATGTGGCAAATAAGGCGATTAAGAACCTTACTAAGTAATTAATTGAAATTGAAAAGAAGAACTGATGTCTGATCTTGTTTAATGCATATGATGAAATCATTAATCTTAGGTACTCGGGCACGTGTATACATGTGTATACATTCTTTGTCCAGGTGACCTCCTCTGTGATTTTCCTGTATATTCTGTGTGGATTGCAGGGTTTTTTCTGTCAGGAGTGAACAAAAGACTGTTGCATAACATATACACAGTACGAAGCGTGAGTTTATAACTGGAGCCCGGCGGGAATTTTTTTTTAATTTGTGTGTACCTGAGTTAGTAAAACTGATAAGTAAATTATAATTATTTAGTAAAATAAATTAATATACCTATTTTGTAAGACTCCTTCTTAAATCATTTTGTTATCATTTGAATGAACCTTGAGGTACAGTAACTAATTAAGCAAACACATTAAGGTAAAGTCGTTGTAAATTTTTACAAATCGTACCAAATATTCGTACAACCTGAAGTTTAGAGCTAATTCATTTCTTTTTTAATACCACGCCAACACATGTACACAGGAATTTTTTTAAAAAAATTCTACAGTTGAAAATAACAAGTAAAACCCACTTGGAGTTTGAGTCTAATATAATAATTGTTTAATTATTTACATGCATTTCAGACTTTACTGCATGTATGGCTGTATCATGATTCACTGGCGTCGGAAGCAAATTGAAAGTGGGGGGGGGGGGGGGCTAGACTAATCCTCAGAAATATTGAGGAAAAACCCTAAAAAACCCTAATTCCCAAAATCATGAAAATCCTAATCCGTGCGGGGGGGGGGGGGGGGGGGGGGGGGGGGGGGGGGTATACCTATACTATATACTTCCGAAAATAAATTTCCCTACCCAAATTTTTTTCCCCAATATCATGAAATTCCTAATCCGTGTCGGGGGGGGGGGGGGGGGGGATTGGTTAAGTCTAACTTTGCACTAAGCCCCCCCCCCCCCCCCCCCGGTTCGACGCCTATGTGATTCGTGCATTTCTTTACTTTGTATTTACTTTCTGTACTGTAAACACAGATATTGATACATGTTTATGAAACATGCACATGTTTCTGTTATAAGATATAATAAGCATTATTTATAATTTTACTAAAGTTATACGTTATATTACAAATTTTTAAAATCCAGCACTAGCCATGTGGTGCATGTGATTTTAATCCCATTTTTAAAATTTGATTATACATTCGTATACATTTGATTTAGAAAGTATACCAAATAATTAAAATTATATTTTGTTTATATATCAGTCCGACGTGTACGTCTTACTTCCCGGCTTGTTTAACGCGTTTGTATTTTAATTTCATAAGTATTCTTAACATACTGTTCATCACATGACCAATCAGTGCACATGTGTAACTGTAAAATAATTGCCATCAATTCATCGTAGTTGTAAATTCACCGTACGGGTGAACGCTGTTAACCGGACCCCGTTAATTGATCGGCATCTAATTATATTTGTGATTTCTGTGTGTGTTCATGCAGAACCTGCTCTGTGATGAACATAATATTTTCACACCTCTATATTTTGAATAAGAATATGACCGTGCTTAGAATCGCGGTGAAAATTGGACAAGTCAAGACTAACTTGTCAGTAAACTATATATGGCTCTATCATATTTAGTTTGGCAAAATCATCAGTACATGTAAATAAAATATAGTTAAAGACAAAATCTGATACATATGTCTCATTAAAATTGAAGTGAAACAAACTTATTGTTGATAATTTTTTCCATTGTTCAACAAACAATAATTGAATCAAAATGAAAATAACATAGCTTCAAACATAAAATGAAACATTTTAGACCAGATACTATTGTAGTCATTATATGACATAGTTTAAACAGCAACTGGCAACTGCATAGTAGCTTCTGTATTCAGAATTTTATTCAGAATGCTTTTATTACATGTTAGGCTGAATGATTTATGTTTATTGTTTAAAAATCTAAATGAAACTTTATCATTCATGTTTAAGATAAATAGAACAGACATAAAGTACAGCCCAGTGAATGGAACAAGTTCATTGCAAGAAAAATTTTAATGCTACCACTGTCCAGAAATACTAAGTCTGCTGTAGCCATGATGTGATCATATGAGTGCTTCACCGGTCTGGACAATGCTCGAAAGTCCCCCAAAAAGGCCTATTTCCATAAACTACGACTCGGGTTACATCAACAACAGCCAAGGACACTCCTTATTGATTCGAATGGACACATCGCTACGACCCGACTAAACCTCTGCAGAACAAGACTTTTTAACTGTAAAGTATTCTCATTTCAAAAAACCTATAAACTATAAAAGTACTTTTTTTATATGATCAAATACCAGTATATTACAATGTCTGTCTGTAAGGTAGAATCTTAGAAAATCACATGGTTTTAACTTATTAAATGATTGATTAGACCTTGCAGATAGTAACTTTCATTTTCTTAAATAATTTGTTATATTTGCAAATATTGCATAAAATATTAGACTCCATGTAACATATATCCTCACACCTCCAAGTTGATAAGTGTTAACTACTTTTTTTTCCATTTTCTTTGTTTAAACATTTATTGATAACTTAGTTTTTATTTGCAGCAATATATGAAAAATTAAGAAACCAATCTTAAATGTAAAAACACTGCATTAGGAGATGAATGCATGGGTCATAGAAATGATAAAATACACCAAACAATATTCAATTATGTCGTATATGAAAATATATAAAGACAACATTTACCCCATGTATTACAAATTTTATATAACAAAATTACTTGGATGGAAAGTTGTTTCCATGTGGGTTTTATTTTAATCTGTGTTATGTAACTAATATATAATTGGAATTAGCTTTAATACCATAAGTAAAGTGCTGGTATTGATGAGAATTGTAAGGTGAATGATCTGTGTGATACTTTGTATTTTATACATTCATGCTACAAAAAGCAAGTACATGTACATGTAGTAATACTTGTCGTATATAAACAATGTATATTTTACTTCATGTCTTGGATTTAAAAATATTAATGTAGGTAAAGTAGTGAAATGTAGGAAGGTAAACCGTGTGTAAAGAAGAATATTTATCAGGAATGAAGTGTGTTGCAATCAGCATAATTAATTAAATGTGTACATCATATTTTTGCACATGATTTGACAGACTGCTCCATTGTTAGCTTTTTATTGGCCAACAAGCTTTTCATATCTCCCTATGGGTCATCTATTAAATACTGACAGGCTTATGATATTAAAATCTGATCAGTTGGTACATCATGGGTGGAAATGAAAAGTTCACTTTGGACTTAATGGATTATCAAAAAATGATATCAAATCCTGTTCTATTGTAAAACATTAGATTATATTACTAACAAAGAAAAGGTTTATCCCAACTTGTAAGTGGGTCACTTTGACCTCATTTTGGAATTTATTGACATATTCAAATCAAATCTGGGTCATACCTCTATAGTCAACTACTATCTTGTAGTGTATTTTTTCAAAAATATGTTATGGTGTACATATTCATTGTAGTTCAAAACAAATTGAGACAAGTGTATCATGTTCATGTAACAGTGAAGTTTTCTTTGTTTATTCATGTACGTGCAGTTATTTTGTAAATTGCATTCATATTTTTAAAAAAGTAAGATCTTTGTTGCATTTTTAAAGGGAGATTTGATAGGCATTTAATCGAGATGAAAAGAAAATACAAATGTAAAGTTTTTTTTCTTGTGCAATTTTATCATTTTTAAATAAAAGTCCCTAATATAAGGGAATTGCTATATGGATGTTTCTCCATTATTGTATCTTGGCTGTATTTTATTTATTATTGGAAACAATTTCAGATTTTTGAACAAAATAAATTTGGTACTGTTTGAAATTGTTTTGTTTTTACATAAAGTAGAAACCTTGCTCAGCTTTTGGGAAAGCAAAAATATAAAAAGTTTCAGTAAGTTTCAGTTGCGGAAACCCTTTGTAAACAATATGTTTCCCAATTGTATATGGAGGTTGAAACTATGCAGAAACTTCAAGTTTCAGTAAGTTTCCGTCGCGGAAACCATTTGTAAACAATATGTATCCCAAACGTATATGGAGATTGAAACTATGCAGAAACTTCAAGTTTCAGTAAGTTTCCGTTGCGGAAACCATTTGGATTCATGGACAGCCTAAGTTTCAGCACTGCAGAAACTTAATGAAACTTGAAGTTTCCGTGCTGAAACCTGTCGGAAACTTAAAGTAACCTTAAGTTTCCGCAGAGTTTCCAAAGGGTTTCCGCAGCGCTGAAACCAGATATTTCATCCAGTGTCTTTTAATAATTTTTTGTTTGTAAAAATTTTGACGTCAATTGATAGCTGCCTTGGTAGCTACATCCACACCAAAAATTAGAATTTTTTATTCATGAATAATGCTATTAATTTGAAAATATTCTCTCTGAACTGAAAGCTGCAAAGAAAATTGAATTTCCCATTCATTTTGTGATTGGCTGCTATTTATACCTGGACCCCGGCCTTTAAAATCAAACAGTTATTGTGTGGTTTGATCAATATCAGTAACTGTTTCTTTACAAAATAAATTCGACCAACAACTGTTTTATCGCAGTTTTCTGAAGGTAGTCAACTTTGTTTTACCCTGAATAACAGAACATTCAGATGTGTACTTATTGGTTTGTACTATTTACGTACTCTGGATACACTGATGGTGTGCCTGTAATAGTTTAAGAAAAAAAACAAGTAAACTCAAGACGGGAAATGCACGAGTGAGTTTCTCCGTTTAACCATATACAGTCACTTATAAATATTCGACCTGATTTTATCTGCTATTTTCTTAATTGTTTTAAATTAAACAGAAAAAAGCATTACATCGATATCGATGAATTAATTTTCGAACAAGCGATCGAAGCGAAACCACCCGGATTCCAAACGGTAACGGGTGGTTTCGCTCCGATCGCTGGTTCGCACTGAGAGGTTTCGCCCCTTTTCAATATATTATATAAATATTATCAACGATCAAAGATTACCTGTATTTATCGATCTAAGCAAACCCCAAATTATTAAAAATTATCGTGATTTCATCTAATGAAGTGACATTTTTAGCCAATTTTCCGTCATTATAAACAGTATACAAAATATGACACTGATAATATCTATGCATTGGCCAAATGGACATAAAAAAAGAATATTATATAGCTTGCACAATAGGAAATATTCAAAGTCCGATTGAAAATATATTTAGTAATACATTAATTTAACATGTATATATGCGAGCATCTTATGAAATTTAAGGCATTATTTAATTCATTTTATTATCTATCATATGCATCATATTTTAGTTACTCATTAACTTATGGCAGTAGAGGCAGCATTCACGGACCATTTCTTTGCCATACTCTTTCAGAATACTGGTTCCAAAAAAACGTGCTAACGAATTCTTGAGATACTCATCATTTAGTTCTCCAAATTAGATCGCAGTCAAAGCTATTTATTTAACGGTTTCATTGATGGTGGATTAATTGCCGACTAATTAAACTGATCAGGCGATGTTGGTGCATGTGTATAAAATTAGTCTAATTAAACTAAATTACTTTCTAAAACGTTTAATTTACCACTTAAATTTAGAAAAAATTAAATTACGTATTCAAAAACAAAAGCAACGAGCAGTGTTTATTGAAATACTATCCGGGCGAATCCACCCAGGGCGAACATGTATTCGGAGCGAAACCACTCAGCGCGAACAAGCGATCGGAGCGAAACCACCCGGATTCCAACAAACAGGTAAGCGATTCGATTTTTGATTTTATTATAAATGCATTAAAAACAGATAAATAACTTCGATGTACTTATTGAGGAACTGTTTAGTCACATATTTTTATCAAATTATTTTCTTATCACATATAACTGAGCGTAATTATCATTATTCGAGCGATTCGTTCGGCGATAAATGTAAACACGATCTGGAAATAAACAATTCCTTTAGGAAGTTTATATCGTTTAAAGTTAAACCACAGTTATTTTTAACGTATAAATTCTTAAGCATTTATAGCTAGCCAACATTTATTAATTCGATATGTTCAGGTTAATATCGGACAGAAATATGCGTCCCTGTTATTGGGCATCGAAGAAATCATATGAAACGCGAAGCAATGTCTGTTTCTTGTATAGATGTTTATCTTTTAAAATGCCGAATTGGTCGTTTATAAATTCAAGCTTTTATTACTTTGCAAACTGTAAATGAAGTAAATACAGAAATCTATTTCTGACGTTGTCAAATGTTGCATCGAATTCTCGCAGTAACTCCGTACTTGTGTACGAATTGACAAAGATGTAGCGCCGATATTTTAGCGCGCATCAATGTTATGCACCGCGCTCCTGATATATAATAATTATTATTAAATGGTTTAACTTGTAAAACGTATTAAATTGACATTGAAAATACATTGTTAAGGCAATTTTCGTTTCGCAAAATAACTATATATATATACTCGAAATATATACTCGAATCTGATTGGCTACAGGATGCAGGATAGGATAGGAAAGGATAGAACTTAACTTTTATATTTCTATCATGTATCGTGCATCCTGCATCCTATCATATCCTATCCTTGTCAACTTTCATGATAGCAGCACTGTAAGCTTCAATATTTATAAGCTTCGTAATATAGAATGGTATTTTGTTGTATTAAAAACAGCTGTTGAAGAAGTTTTATACAGTCCGACATAATGACATGATTTTAATATGAAAAAAACACAACAATACAAAATGCTTGCATTGGCTACCTAAAGAGGAAAGGCCAAAGAAACTGCATTAAAATAGCAAACTTAAATTATGTTGAATAAACACATGCTTTTAATATAAAGGAACATACCATAACCATCGTAATTCTTAAACAGTATGTTTATGCTTTGAATGTTATACACTCCATCAAGATCCACCTTCCACCACACTGTCTTCTGAGGATTGTTACGTCCTATTGGCAATGTCCTCATACAAGTTGATGTCTTTCGATCAACTGCATTGCTAGCTTCGGTATTCTGGCCTTCAGGTGTATGTGATTGAGTGGCCACTTTCTTTTGAGAAATATCATCTTAGAGCATACAAAAGAAAATATTGCCAAGAAGCACAGAGCCATATATGTGATAAACATTCTTTTTGTTCCATTAAAACATTTTATTATTTGATTTGATTTGAATCACTTGCGATTTTTATTTTTTTCTTTAAAAAAATTAAATAAAACAGAAGAAACACTTAAAAAACGATAGACAACATCTAGACATCCTCCAAAGTACGAAACTCTGGAATGGCATTTTGTTTATAAAACATGGGGAGGTTGTTACCAAAAGAATACTGAAAACGCAAGTATAAACCATTTTCTTTAAATAACTTGCAAGTTTATATTGTCATATAATATAAAATATTATACATAACTGTCTTTACTTTATGATTACCTACAAAATACATGGCACCAATAAAACATTAATAAAAGATAAACATACCAAACGCATATGCTACAAATAATCCGGCAACATAAAAAAGACAGTGATTACAGTGCATGTTTTTGCTATAATACTGTACTGTTAACACTCGCCGTCTAAAACATAGTGAACGAGGAAGTTTATGAATTTACCTTTTCTATGAATATATGGTGTGCCATTGATGCAAATAGAAATATTTTGGTGTACATGTATGTACAGTAAGTATATTTCTAATCATAATCATATATTATGAGTGCTTAGTATGAAAAAAAATATGCTGGTCTTCCCCAAAAGGTGTTAATTAGGTCAACATGGCGATTTAAAATGGCAGATACCCAGATTTATATTTTTTTCCCTAAAAATGTTTAATTAGGGAAAACGCATAAAAAATAATAATTCAGTACAGCAAAGTTTTATTTTTTGGCATAATTAAGGCGTGCTTAGTCTGAAAAATATGCTGGCTATGACAAAAATGGCGCTCATTAGGTCAACATTAGGTCAAAATGGTCTACAGGCAAATTCTATAATTCTCTTTTCAAGTTTTAATAAGAGGTCAATAGGTCTTAACGGTCACCAGAGTAGCATATAACCCATACATTAACTTGTCGAGGATTTCATATATCCATTTAATGGGGTTTCATTCTGGAGTAAAAAAATAATAAATTGTAATGACGACCACCTCCCTGCCTGAACTCTTTCAAAAGAACTATAAAACCTATAATTTAGGCGAAAAACTTAAAGATCTTGACTACAAAATCATGAATTCAGTTTTCCTTTCATATGTGTTGGAGTAAAGAAGATAATTTTTAAATATTATAATCATTTAAACCTATACATCCATTTTTGCCCTGCCCTAGAGTCAAAACCCATACTCCAAGGGACATGAAATTTAAAATTTTAGTAGAGGACTTCCAGGTAAACATCATTATGAAGTCAGTTTTTTTATAGAGATGTGTAAGAATAGAGAAGAAGATTTTAAAACATTGTATTAATTTACACTATATTGCCCCCCCCCCCCCCCCACCATGTCTTGAGCCCCTGACCCAGGGACCATGAAATTTAAAATTTAGGTAGAGGGGTAAGTGGACATCATAACCATGTATTCAGTTTTTTGCCCACATGTTTGGAAGTAAAGAAGAAGATTTTATAAATTCACAATTTTGGTAGAAGGCTTCATGGACATCATAATCATGCATTTAGTTTCTGACAAATATGTGTGGGAGTAGAGAAGAAGAATTTTTAAGATTAAATGGCCATATTGGCTCCACCCTAGAGCCAGAACCCCTGATCCAGGGGCCATGAATTTAACAATTTTGCTAGAGGGCTTCATGGACATCATAATCATGCATTTAGTTTAATAAATTTATATGGGAGTAAAGAAGAAGATTTTCTAAGATTTAATGTATGCTTACAATATGGCCATATTTGGCCCACCCGAGAGCCAGAACCCCTGATCCAGGGGCTATGAATTTCACAATTTTGGTAGAGGGTTCCATGGACATCATAATCATGCAGTTTTTTTCTCACGTGTGTGCGTAGAGAAGAAGATTTTTGAAAGTTTGGCTTTTTCTTGCATAGTTGGCCCCACTTGTGGAGCCCTGGGGTGAGGGGTTTAGCGTCACCATTTTGATTCCTCTTACCATAGAGCTGCCTCACACCAAAAATGGTAACAATTAGCCTTGTAGTTTTCAAGAAGTTAAAAATGTAAATTGTTAACGCACGACGCGTACGCAGGACGAAAACGGATAGCAATAGGTCACCTGAGTTAACTCAGGTGACCTAAAAATTGAGGTAACAAAAGAATATAATTTGGTTCTACATAGCCTTTTATCATATCTAAGGTGTGCTGAGTCCAACAAAATATGCCAATATTTAAAGATCGTGGTAAATAATTAAAAATTCAAATTGGTGTATAGCCAAATTTCATTAATCTCTCTATAGACTACTAACGGCCTCTTAAACGGGAAAAAATGTTTGAATATCATAATTTCAATACTAATGATGTAACTGACAATCAAATTTGGACACTTGTATTAATAAAAAAAAAACCTCCACCAGCCTTTTATTTGACAGAAAAGTGCATTTTTTTCTGTTTTCCCTTATAAGCTACAAAATATATGTATTTTTTTTTATACGATCTCTTTTTGTGTGATAAGTTTGATTGAAATTTGCAAATGTCTATACCCGTTAAGTTGGCACGTTTACATTCACACATAAAGGTTCTGCAATCTGTTGGGCAGTTGCAAGCTATCAAATCTAAGAAAAGCATAAGATAATATGTATTACGATCGATGTGACCGTTGGGGCGAGCGCAGAAGGAGCCACACATCTGTCATCATTGTTAAATGCAACCTGTGGACTTGCCCTAACCAAAAATCTTTGGCTTTGTTTTGAAAACTTTTACCACCACAAGGAGCCTGAAGTTATCAAACTGTTATTCCAATGGTCCCTTCCTAGGCTTATACACTTAAAAAAAAACTACCACTAAGCTTTAATAAAATGTTAAATAGACTTATTAAAATATTTTGATAAACACAAAGCCGTTTTTTTATGTAAGTACAATTATGTTTTATCTTTTCTTTACCTTTTAATATCAGTAAACAATTAATTGTGTGTCTGTGTTATTTCTCATTTTATTCCTTGTTGTTACCTGTGTTTTTATTATTAGCTCACCTGAGCCAAAGGCTCAAGTGAGCTTTTCTGATCACAATTTGTCCGTTGTCTGCCGTTGTCGTTGTCGTAGTCGTAGTCGTTGTCGTTAACTTTTCACATTTTCATCTTCTTCTCAAGAACCACTGGGCAGATTTCAACCAAATTTAGCACAAAGCACCACTAGGTCAAGGGGATTCAAGTTTGTTCAAATGAAGGGCCACGCCCTCTTTAAAGGGGAGATAAATGAGTAATATTGAAAAATTGTTGGTATTTTTCAAAAATCTTCTCAAAAACTATTCGACCTGAAAAGCTAAACCTTGTGTGGAGGCATCCTCAGGTAGTGTAGATTTAAGTTTGTTCAAATCATGGTCCCCGGGGGTAGGGAGGGGCCACAAGAAGGGGATCAAGTTTTAAATAAAATATATAGAGAAAATCTGTAAAAATCTTCTTCTCAAAAACTATTGGGCCAGAAAAGCTCAAATTATAATGGAATCATCTTCAGGTAGTGTAGATTCAAGTTTGTTCAAATCATGGTCTCAGGGGGTAGGGTGGGGCCACAATTGGGGGATCAAGTTTTACATAGGAATATATAGAGAAAATCTTTAAAAATCTTCTTTTCAAAAACTATTAGGCCATGAAAGCTCAAATTTGAGTGGAAGCATCCTCAGATATTGTAGATTCAAGTTTGTTCAAATCATGGTCCCCGGGGGTAGGGTGGGGCCACAATAGGGGGATGAATTTTTACATAGGAATATATAGAGAAAATCTTTAAAAATCTTCTTCTCAAAAACTATTGGGCCAGAAAAGCTCAAATTATAATGGAATTATCTTCAGGTAGTGTAGATTCAAGCTCGTTCAAATCATTGTCCCCGGGGGTAGGGTGGGGCCAAAATGGGGGGATCAAGTTTTACATAGGAATATATAGAGAAAATCCTCTTCTCAAAAACTATTAGGCCAGGAAAGCTCAAATTTGAATGGAAGCATTCTCAGGTATTGTAGATTCAAGTTTGTTCAAATCATGGTCCCCGGGGGTAGGGAGGGGCCACAAGAATGGGATCAAGTTTTACATAAAATATATAGAGAAAATCTTCTTCTCAAAAACTATTAGGCCAGGAAAGCTCAAATTTGAATGGAAGCATTCAGGTATTGTAGATTCAAGTTTGTACAAATCATGGTCCCAGGGGGTAGGGCGGGGCCACTATTGGGGGATCAAGTTTTACATAGGAATATATAGAGAAAATCTTTAAAAATCTTCTTCTCAAAAACTATTTGATCAAGAAAGCTCAAATTGGCGGGTAACCATCCTCAGATAATGTAGATTCAAGTTTGTTCAAATCATGGTCCCTGGGGGTAGGGCGGGGCCACAATGGGGGATACATTTTTATACATAGAGAAAATCTCTAAAAAATCTTCTTCTCAAAACTACCGGTATTATGCCAGGAAAGCCCAAATCTGAGTGGAAGCATTTCCAAATTGTATAGATTGAAGTTTTTTAATATATAATAGTCCAGTGGTATGGTGAGGCCACAGTGGGGAATGAATTTTTACATAGGAATATATATAAAATCTTTAAAAATCTTCTTTTTAAAGACCATTTGGCCAGAAAAGCTTTAACTTGTGTAGAGGCATCCTCGGGTATTGTAAATTTAAAATCACAGTCCCTAGTGGTAGGGCGGGTCCGTGATGGCAGTTTGAATTTTTACCTAGGAATACATAGAGAAAATCTTTAAAAATATTCTGGGAAAGTTTTTCGGTCCAAAACTCGGTACTTAGTGTGAAAGCACAGGTTATGCAGATATAAGTTTGATGAAACCATGATACCCTAGAGAAAAGTGGGGCCACAAAATGGAGGGGGGGGGGTATATAGGAATAGAGAAAAATCTTCTTACAGGTACAAAATAAACAGGATAAAAATTGGCAAGATCTACTGTACTTAGTTGTCAAGATATTTTGAAACTGTAATGCTAATTTGATCAGAATTAAGGCAATTGTTGCTCAGGTGAGCGATGTGGCCCCTGGGCCTCTTGTTTTCCTCTGTGACAGCAATTTTGCTTTAAATCTTTTTATTTTTTGAACGCTATACAAGCGTTGTAGATATGTGCCATCACCCTTTTTTAGTGTGTAATATCCAATATTATCTCATACATGTGGTGTATATTACCCGTGTGATAAACCCCTGCTATATCAAACGGGTGATGCTTTATCAAATACTTCCGGTTCGAACTATTTTTGACACAACCCCTCGCTTCAACGATTCAGTGACCTATTTTCGAAGATTTGGTAGTACGTTCAACATAACTATATCTACTACAAAAATTTTGTCAAAGATTAAAATTACAAATATGAAGGAAAACACATAACTGCTTAGCACAGGCGTCGGAACCGGGGGGCTGCGCACACACACACACCTTTTTTGCAAAATTATTCATACCCGTAACCACAAGACCCTTTTTTCTTGTTTGTCAAGGTTTTTGATAAGTTTAGCCCACTTCCAACTTTCAATTTGCTTTGTGAAGTTTATAAAACTGCAAATTACGTTAACTATCAAGGAGTTCATCCTGACGACGCGATGAAAACAGAGCGCTCCTGTTGAGTTTATATACAAGAACTTACCGAAATAATGTTTCATAAGACTTTTATCCACCAGTAAGCATCCTTATTCACTATTTTCAATTTCGAATCATAAGGCTAGCCTAGTGTTTGTTTTATTAAACATCAACAACTGTTCCTCGTTCGAGTCAATTCAAACTAACGAGCATTCGCAACTTTGTGTATGTCAACAAACTTGATATCGGAATTTCCATTTAATTAAGTGAATAAGCTCTAAGAAAAATTATCTAGAGCTAAAAAATTATTTTAAGGATATGTGAACCTGACAAAAACAAGTTCATTGCGCAACGCGAACTGCCGTCTGGCGATGAACTGTCTTATTTCCACAGCCACGGTTTATTTGCTTAATTTAAGGTTTAATACAGTGATACAATGTGTGTAACTTTATGGACTTGCGTTAAATATCATTTATACCAACATTTATATTTAAAAGGTTTTACTTTTTGTGATCGGCTTCGGCCGATCACTGTTGTGTCCATATGAGGCATCCGGCAAATGCTTCCACGTGCGCACACATTCCGCTTGCATAAGTAGTTCTTATAAAAACTTGAAGCTCTGGTTTAGTATTTATATAACATTTTACTCAGTTTTATTTCAATCCATTTACCTTAAGAGATGCAAAGATACATTAAATACAGTTCGACCTGTTAATTCAAGAATGCACATTATGTCTCACGCGTAAAAATTTTGATCGAAAGATTCATTCAGTAATGCAGTTGACCTCGATGAACTGACCTCAATCATAAGAAGATGCTCCATGAACTGACCTCGATCTATAGATGTTACATAATAGTAGCTAGGAGGACGGCTTGATTTATAAACAAAGTTACGTTATAATGCGACCTCAGT
Organism: Magallana gigas; assembly: GCF_902806645.1. Taxonomy (NCBI): domain Eukaryota; kingdom Metazoa; phylum Mollusca; class Bivalvia; order Ostreida; family Ostreidae; genus Magallana; species Magallana gigas. The sequence continues at coordinate 711,357 of NC_047560.1, read as the reverse complement.
AGCAAGTTATGATGGCATTCAATGTTTTTCAGTCGCATGAAATTATTTTAATACAACTCTTTCTTTGTATACGTGTTAATGCTCTTTGAAGAGCTCTACTCAGTATTCTGAAGAAGATACATTGACATTTAATAATCACGTTAAAATATAAAACTAGACAAGGAATTTACGAACGGCTTTCCCCAAATGTATTGCAAAATTAAATTTGTTGACGGTTTATAATGATGAAATTATGGTACTGATACAGTACTTTTTTGATTATTTTACATCCAACTGATCATGTTGATTGCTTCTAGCTATCTATATATCATTATTGCCGATCATTCCTTTAAAAGGGATACTTGTTTAATCTTTTACAAACATAAAGTTAACGACATACTTGCCCCGATTTCCGGTAATTTCCCAAATCTCGATGTAAACAACAAATCGGAATAACAAAAACTAATGGATATCATTAGTGTATGACTAATTTTGCGAATAAAAATAGATGTCGGGTGTCATAAAAAGGGAGTGAAAAAAGGACGAGACCATACACCAGTTCCCTGGGATCTAAACCTGTTATTTGCAAGCAGTAAGCATGGTAGGTGTGTTATCATGACATGTGATATTGTATTGTGTTAAGTTACAGATTAGTATGCTCGTATATTGTCCACGTGAAAACAATATCGCCTAGCCTATATGCAGAATAGCTTAACAATAATCCTAATTTGTTCAAACATAAAAATTATTCATAGTTAATTCAGTCAGTGTTTGTATATAAAGTAAGCACAATTTTAGTTCGAATTTTCTCAAATGAAATTAACCATGATAAATGGTAAGGTTAACCAGGCGCGTATATACCCAGCTGTTAGCGTAGAGGGCCCTGAGTTAACTCTAACATATGACAAGCTTATTTACCAACATTTGCAGTACTCACAAAATGATTTTATGTGTAACACTTTCATGCACTTTAGCTTGAACAGTATATTTGTAAGGAAATATGCTATATGTTTGTATTGATGATTTTTTTAGCACATTTAGTTCATAACATGAAAAATTAATCTTTTATTCACTATCAATAACTGATAATGTTGATTCTCTGTACTGTGAACATTTGAACAGCTGACTGATATTCACATTTATTAAACTGCAAAAATCATTTCAAGTACAGTTGAAAGAAAAATTAGTATATCATGGCTTATCGGTTGATAGAATTGCTCAATTTCATGTGATGTGTTCATCATTACAAATTCTTATTTTTTCCCCATTATTTTCAAATCATTGTAATAATATTGATTTTGTATTTTGAGATTGCCCCTGTTATGTCACATTGGTCATGCGATGTTTTATGTGAACCCCGTATCTTGTAAATTAGTACTTCCGAGTGTTTCAATAAAGACACGCGTGTTTAAGGAACTCAGCGTTCCTATATATTTTCCAACGCCTGAAAATATTACATGGTGTCAGAATCGGGATGGAAGGAATACCACCACCGGTGATGGACTGGGAGTCCACAAACCTGCCGGAGGCCTAGAGGAAATTCCAGCAGCACGCTTAACTGCTTTTCGGTGGCCCCCTCAACAGTAAAGAGGAGGAGGAACAATGCTCATATTTACCTCTTTGGGTCGGAGACAAGGGAAGGGACATATTTAATTCATGGAATATTTCTGCTGAAGACAGTAAGAAATTAGACAGTCTTTATGAACATTTTAAAAAACACGTGCAACCAAAGTAAAACCCCGTGTTCGCCCGTTATAAGTTTAACAACGAAGTTCAGGGCAACACGACCTTCGATCAGTTTGTCACCAAGCTTAAACTTCTGAGCAAAGATTGGTCCTACACAAATGCGGACGAGATGATCCGGGACCGCATAGTGTTTGGCGTAGCATCCCCCAAGGGAAAAGCTTATCAACGTAGGCAGAGACCTTACGCTTGACAAAGCCATTGAGATCGGCCAGAATTTTCAATACTCCCAGGAGCAACTAAAGTCCATGGGAAACAACTCACCCGAGGTACACGCCATCCACGCTAACAGACGACCTGCATTTGGACCGGCACACGGAGCCAGTCGCCACAACCCCCCGAAGGCAAATCCCGGATCCACCCAACAAAAGTTCAGGGGACAGCGCAATAAGCGATTTCAGCAAAGATCCTCAAAGAGCGCGAATGAGAAATACGGGAACTGTGGCAGATTACACGATGAGCAACAGACTTGTCCTGCTAAAGGCAAAAGATGTGACACTTGTAATATGTGGAATCACGTTGCGGCTATGTGCCGATCTACCTTAAATGTTAATGAGGTAACCACACAACCAGATCAAGGGGGTGGGGTCGAAAGTGATGATGATTTTTATAAAGATAGCATAGACACCTCTGTGCACAATCCCTACAAAAACACAGACCAGGCATTCAGATACTTAGACTTAGGCCCGGGGAGGGTTCCCATTAAATTTAAACTTAATACTGGGTCACAGGTCAACATATTACCCGTAAGGTTATTTAAGGGTATTGGTTCTCTAAGTAGGCTGAAGTAGCCATCAAAACATCTGTATGATTACAACAAGTCCCAGTTAGAAACTCTGGGTGAGCAAAAAATCCGATGCACGCACGGCAAACGGGTAAAGGAGGTCGACTTTTACATTGTAAATACTGGTTCCGTACCAATACTTGGTCTGAAATCATGCGATGATTTAGAGTTTATTAAGCTGGTCATGGCAATCGAGTCTCCCTCTTTGACAAAGCCGACGTCTTCAACGCGCAAATATTTAGACAATAAACTATTTTATCAGAGTATAAGGACGTATTCAAGGGCATCGGGCTTTTTCCGGGCGAATGCGAAATTCGCATAGACGAAAACGCAGCTCCCATAGTAAATGCTCTGCGGCGAATCTCGTTCGCGTTACGCGAGAAACTGCAGATAGAACTTGAGCGCATGGAGGAAAGTAAAGTTATCACTATGGTCTCTGAGCCGACTAAATGGGTCAACTCTCTTGCCATTACTGAAAACCCGGTTCTGGCAAGCTGCGAGTATGCTTTGATCCTCGCGATCTCAATCAAGCCATTTTACGTCCTCACTACCCTATGAAAACCTTAGAGGATATTTAATCCGAACTTAACTGGCGCTCGATACTTCTCAAAACTTGACGCGTGTTCTGGTTATTGTGCTATTAAGGTAGCTCGCGGGTTTACCTGCTTGTGAGAAAACCTACCTTGAAAATTTGTCCACGTGATCCATAAGTTTCAGGGTTTTATTTTAAAAAATTATTTGAGATTCGTCTGCGTAGTAATAATGTTATCGTGATTCAAACACAGTGTCGCTGATAAAATAATGCAACGCCATTTCAATGAAATATATAGTAAAATGCATACCTTAGTCGAAAACCGCATTTTAAAACTATGCTTCAAACTTTTAAACGAACTAGACGAACTTAATTTTACTCAACACAATAACAGAAGAGATAATTCTGAATCAATTCATAAAAAAAATCAATATGTGTTCTCGGCCAATTTTTCGCAAAACAACTTTAAAGATTTAAAAGATTTCTCAAAATCCTATATTTTCATCACGACGTTAGCCCGACGTCATCAATTTCTTTCGTTTGAGAACCAAAAATGAAAATGCGCTGGTTGGCCAGACTAGCCGATTAACACATATTAGAACATGCAAATCCAATCAAAATTATAATGAACGTTTCTGAATGCACAAATGCAATTAATGTAAGGTTTTGAAGAGAAGAAACTTGGCTACTTTTCTTTTCATGAAACTCAATCAGTCAAGCATGCATTCATTGCAAAAACAATTACCATACAACTATTGGCATATTGATAAGTTTGTAATCGTATACGATAACTAGCTAAAGCCAAACTAATTTTAATAGTTTAATAGTTAAAAAGTTAGTATAATAATAGTTATATCGGTATTTGAAAATACAGAACGAGTGAAGTTAAAGCATACGGTTCATATTTTTTTTTTTTTACAATGTACATGTCTAAACATAAATCAGATTAAATAGTTCCAACGCACACTCATACCTTATAGAACTAAATGCGACAATGTATGTCACATCTTTAAATTATTCGCACTTGATAATTATAAATGTTTGTATAAAGTGCAATTTAGCTTTTTAAAATATTTCATTTTATGTTTTTAAGATCATTGGTTATTTTCAAAAGAAATGTATGAGTTTGCTATGACGGTCAACTCTGTACGCCGAATCCTATTGTGACGTCAGCAAACCCGCAAGCTACGTTAAATTAACTGAAAAGTCCTCACATTTGACTACTTTCAACACGCCTTTCGGTCGATACCGATTTTTGCGCATGCCATTTGGCATCAGATCTGCCGAAGACGAATTTCATCGCAAAATAGACGAGATATACGAAGAATTGCAGGGCGTCACAACACTTGTCGATGATATTCTAGTTTATGGCAAAACGCGCGAGGAGCACGACGCAAATTTACGGAATGTCTTTACGCGATCTCGCGAAAAAGGGGTCAAGTTAAATTCCGACAAACTCGCTGTTGGACTAACCGAAGATCCATATTTCGGACACATACTGTCTGCAGACGATCTTAAGCCGGATCCCGGCAAAATCGCCGCTATTCGCGATATGGAAGACCCTCGCGACCGCAAAGAGCTTGAGACAGTTCTTGGAATGATTAATTATCTAGCAAAATTCTCTCCAAACCAATCCGAGATCACGCATTCATATGGGATGAACCACAAGCTAGCGCATTTCAGAATGTCAAGGAGATATTGACAAGATCCCCTGGTCCGGTACTAGCGTACTATAATCCTAAAAAACCCGGCACACTGCAAGTCGATGCATCTAAATATGGACTCTGCGTAGTTTTACTTCAAGACTCTAGACCCGTCGCATACGCGTCTAAAACCCTGACCTCAAGCGAAATTAACTACGCGCAAATAGAAAAGGAAATGTTAGCAATTCTGTTCGGGTGTAAGCGCTTCCATCAGTATGTTTACGGCAGACGCTTTACGGTTGAAACAGACCATAGACCCCTCATCTTCATTATGAAGAAACCGTTAGCTGCAGCCCCCGCGAGATTGCAACGAATGCTTTTACAGCTACATCGATAAGACATCGATTTTGTTCACAAAGCCGACAAGGACATACCGGTAGCTGATGCGCTTTTGCGCAAATTTCTTAATGATACTAACCCAGAGCTCTCTGATAGCATGGATGCCTTAGTACACAGTGTCATGTCGAAAATTCCGATCAACAACACGCGATTAGATGAGATCTTGTTAAATGACAACTTTGTTTATTTTTAGCAAAAATTTTAAAACAAATTTTTGTCAAAGAAATTTCAGCAACTGTTTATCGCAGATGCTTGAAACTTTTACACAGTGTTTGTTAAGGCGTGCCATATCGTGGGATATATTTTTGTATCAATCGGATGTCATCTTCCTGTTAAATTAGTACTTTGTTTATGTTAGCCAAAATTTGCAAACAAATTTTCCTCAAAGATTTCTCAGCAGTTATTTATCGCAGATGCTTGAAATTTTAACACACTATTTGTTTAGGCATGCCATATTGTGGAATATATTTCTGTACCAATCAGATGCCAGCTTTCTGTTAAATGTCGACTTTGCTTATTTTGCATATTCACATCAGAGCGGGGGTATCACTAGTGAGCATTGGCTCAAAGATATCTTGTTTTTTTCTCAATCAAGCTACAGAAATTTATAATAAACGAAAATTCCTCTCAAAATCCGGAAATTATCTGGATTTTTTGGATTTTACAATCTTGCACATGCGCATTACATTCACGCTTAATCACGGTAGGGTCTTAAGTTTATGTTTGAAAATTCACAATATCACATTTGCATAGATAGACTTTAAAACGATATTACACAAGTATCTGTAAATTTAAAAAAAAAAATTCTTATATTCTGTTCATCATCAAATGAATACGGGAGATAACTCTAACTCAGTGCATTTCACTACTGGCTTTAAAAACCCCTGTCCGTATGAAAATCCCATGTCTTGCCCTGTGTCTTCACTGTCAACCCCTCTACATCCCCTGTGTGCCCCTGTACACATCCCCCTGTGTGCCACTGTAAGCCCATGTACGCCCCTGTCATCCCCTGTAAGCCACTGTTTACCCCTGTGCATGCCCCTGACATCCCCTTTACGGCTTTTGATGGTTTTTTTTTCAATATTATTTTCTAAATTCAACTATTGAAATCACATGTGTTATATTTTGAGCTATAAGTCAATATTTGCACTCAACAGCGGCGAATCACAAGACACACTGTTATCGTTATTTTAGAAATCACATGTTTTAGTTGATAATTTATTGATACTTCAATAATCATGTTAACAACTAAATATTTGAGATTCACCGGGTGGTAAACCTCAGGTGAGGGCGGGAATTATTTTTTTTTATTAGGTGTGAAAGCCCTCAGGGCATGTGGTCCTTTAGAGCTCGGGAACATCGCTACTCCCTAATGTTTGAAAAACAGACATAAAAAGACAACGTAGAGTGAATTATTCATTTTTTAATATTGTCTACAGATTAATGTACACTTTACTTATGAATATCTTAAGGTAAGGTTTGCGGTTACCGGAAGATAACTCACACATTTTCATTGTGACGTAACACCAACTACCCTCTATTTCAGTTATGACGTCAACATTTATATGACGTCATAATTGATTTCAGTTTTTTTAGTTCGCGGTTTTTTTTAGTTTCAATGAAAAAATAAGAGGACACAAGCATTTTATCAATTTCAACGAAAACGAAATCCGCATCATATGGTTTTGAATAGTGTTTTAGAAACATCAGATTACACATATTCTAAGAAAGGTTTTTCCTGAAATCGGTGGATTTGGAAAGGTTTCAAATAAGATGTTTTCGTTTACATATTAGTAGTCCAAAATTAATACTTTTGTTGCATTTTATTCTATTTTTAGATAGTTCATCAGAAATTAATAAAAGTGAATCATGATATTAATAGTGATATTATTTTAGAACATTTTAAGCATAAATAACCCCCATAATAGTCACATATAAGATGTACATATTTTCACGAAATTGTTTACATTTCATCAAAATGAAAATTGGAAATCATGAACTTTGACCTTTTGTAGTCATTAAACGGGACGGGCAAAATTCATTTGAATTTCGTGAGAAAAAAGACTTTAGTATAGTGAACAAAATGGTATGTAAATTTGGTACAACCTCTAAAAAATGCAAGCCGCAAACCTTACCTTAAGCCTTTGAATCATATGATTCTTGGTAATAAACAACACACTAGAAACTAAGATCAAGCGCGGCACATGGTTTTTAATTTTGTATATATCTTAACATATAGGAGCGCAATAAAACCAGTAATTCATTCAGAATATAGAATTTATAATCAGTTATGTAACGATAGAGTACACATGTCTTCTTGTTTTAACCAAGTTCTTGGTTAAACCTTTATTAATTTCCCGTGAATAGCAAAATAAAGCTTCAATAGCTTATATAAGTTTGCCTTAGAAATTTTTTTAGTACATTTGTTCAATACGCTTCTGACCGGCTCATTGGACTCTTGAATTGAATTTAAACTGATGATTTACTTGAAACTGGCAGATATAACAATATTCCATTACAAAGACGTTTATGTCCTCTTTGTACTTTAGATAAAGAAGATGAATATCATTTTATATTGAAATGTCCCTATAACTGTTCTTAAGAGAAAAATTCCTTAAGAAGTTTTATTATATGGTTCCAAATCAGTATATACAAATGCAAACGAACACAGTCAAAGATTACATGTACAATAGGAGTAATAATGACAAAAAAAGGTTAAAATCATAATACAATAGGTTGTTAATGTTGGTTTTTGGAAGAATAGACTTTGAAAATTTTCTTAATAAATATTGACAAGTTTTTCTTCATTAAAAGTATTCATGAGCTCGTTAAATTTTATAATATTTGGGTTTTCATAATATCTCTTGGGTAAAACATTTTTCTGTCGTTTACAAAATGTGTACATTCTAAAATATAATGAAATTCATCCCCAATACTGTTAGAATTACACATTGTTGACTTACTTTGACTTAAGCCTTTCTCACTCCGTTGTGGAGCATAGGCCACAGACAATTCTTCTCCACTTCTCTCTGTCCTTTGCTAGTTGGTGGATGGTGTTCCAGTTGTGTCCTTTTTCGGCCATTCCTTTTTCAAGGACTCTTCTCCACGTTAGTATTGGCCTTCCCCTTTTCCTCTTCCCTTGTGGTGTCCATTGGAGGGCTTGACAGGTGATGTTAGATATGCCTTTCCTTAGTGTATGACCAATCCATTTCCATTTTCTCTTTTTGATTTCTTGTGGAATAGGGATTTGGTTAGTTCTTCTCCAAAGGTATCCATTAGTTATTTTGTTCGGCCACCATATCTGAAGGATGTTTCTCAGACATCTGTTTACAAAGGGTTGGAGTTTTTTCCTGTTCGCCATTGTGAGGCTCCATGTTTCCGACCCATAAAGTAGCACCGATTTTACGTTGCTATTAAATATCCTGATTGTCTTGATTGTTATGTACTTGGGCTTCCATACTTTTCTTAGCATACCAAATGCAGTATATGCCTTTGCTAGGCGTGATTTTACATCTTCCTTTGTTCCTCCACTATGGTTAACAACACTTCCTAGATATGTGAATGATGTAACATTCTCCAATTGAGTGTTATCAATTTATATGCTGTTTATGTTGTTTGTGTTTATTCTCATTAGCTTTGTTTTTTCCTTGTTGATTCGGAGCCGAGTCTTTGATGCATTATTGACTAAGATTGATGTTTTATCTTTCATTTGGTCGTACGTATGGGATAAAAGAGCCAAGTCATCGGCAAAATCTAGGTCTTCAAGTTGGTTTATAAGGTTCCACTGGATTCCATTTCTTTTCCCTGCTGTTGTTTTTCTCATAATCCAGTCAATGGCCAAAAGGAACAAAAAGGGGGAGAGCAAGCAACCTTGTCGTACACCTGTTTTGATTTCAAATTCTGCACTTGTATCTCCTCCATGTATGACCTGGCATTTCATGCCATTATACATATTTTTAGTCCCCTACCGGTTTCACCGGAGGGGACTATAGCTTTCCTCTGCGTCCGTCTGTCCGTCCGTCCTTCTGTCTGTCCGTCCGTCTGTCTGTCCCACTTCAGTTTTCCACACTTTTTTTCTTTATGCGTTTGAGGAATAATATGAAATTTGCTGAACAGCTTCAAAATGTCAAACTACAGATCAAGTTTACACTTTCGAACGTCTGGTTGACATATTTTCGAGAAAATTAATTTTTTATATTCCATTTTTTATTGTTCGGGTTCGTTATCGGGTTCGGTGTGTACTGAATAAACGAGGAAAGTATGTAGTCAGTAATAATATCGTGATTTACTTGTACCATTCCTTTTATTGTTTCTAACAAACAAATAAGTTCAATCTGTAAAATAGTGTCAAGCATTGTGTTGTAAATTTAATCGATGGTTTTTTTTTTTTGTATTATTACAATCGGGTTCGCTATCGGGTTAGTCTGTTGATTCAGGGAACAGAAGACGGTAAGAAATTATATATATTCTGCATTACAGTGCATTGTTTTCACAAATTTTTACCACCAAATACTTAATGGACTTGGCGAAATTACTGGAGATAAAATAAAGAGTATTATTTAACCCAGTTTTTAATTTAATTTCCATATCAACTATGTAGTTGGAATTTCCTTTGTTCATTTATCTTTGATTAAAGCATAATATCTCGTTTATAATAGTTTTGAAATAGATGTATGCGTCGAAGCTTTCATAGAATTATACAAACCGGTAGGGGACGTGTATTGCTTATGCAATACTCTCAGAATGCTTGTTTATTAAAGTTATAAGTTTGGTTGGTATGCCATAGTGGTCAAGTAGTTTCCATAAAATTTCTCTATCTATCTCTAATCACACATTGTACATTCTCTTAAAATGTTTTTCAATATTATGCCATCTACCTGTTTCAATGGGGAATCGATGATTACCTGTTCGTAATTTTGTAAACGTGATCCGTAGATCTGTAGGTAAAATCAACAAGTACTTTTCTAAATTGAGATTTGTTTTAAAAATTCTATAATTAATACATTTTGGTGAGTTATCTACTATACATCTCCAATCTTGTACAAATTGACTTTGTAATATTTCTTTAACTATTGACTTAAGCCAGTTATAACTATATATTGTTTGATTTTCCATATGACAACCCGCACGATTTGAGTATATCATGTACATTTAATCCATGGATGTATAAAAGATCCATTTTTGTAACATCTATAAAAATAACAATAGATTACATTAGTGAGTTTACAATCGTGGGTTGTCAAAACTTTTGCCCAGTACATTATCATTTTAATTTTAACAAAGAATGACAATGGATACCTTCCAGTTTTTCCATACACCATACAATTTGGAGTACTAGATTTAAGATTAAGAATAAATTTCAAAAATTTTAAATGTACCTTTTCAATAATATCTAAATTTTCGTAACCCCACACTTCGCACGAGTAAAGTAAAATTGGGTTAATGACCTTGTCAAATAGGTCTTACTGACAATTAATTGGTAGGTTAAAATAACGTATTTTTTGTATAACACCATATAATGCCTTTGACGATTGTTCTCCTAAATGCTCATTTTCCACTTCTTGATAAAACAATACCCAAATAGCAAAATGATTTTACGTTTTCAATAGTTACTCCTTAATACAAAAATTTACGCTTTGACATTGCACCTTTTGAAAAAATGAGGATCTTTGTTTTGGCTATATTGACATTAAGTTTCCATATATCACAATAATTTGCAAACACATCTAATGACTTTTGTAATTTAGGCGCAGATTCAGATATCAAGACAGTGTCATTGGCATGAAAAAGTAGACAGAGTTTCAACATAACAAATAAATCATCCTGTATTTGAAAAGAAGGACAAGTAAAACCCTCTATTTGGTTTCTTAATAAATAATCTTCCAAATCGTTAATAAAAAGAGAAAATAAAAATGGTGACAAATTTTCTCCTTGTCTTACACCTATGTTACACATAAAAATATCTTATAAATGTTGACCAATTTTTGCCTTTGATTTAATACCCTTGAACATGTTAATAATAAATCTCAAACATTTTCCATCTATCCCACTTTTAAGAACTTTCGTCCATATTCCATCTCGCCAAACTGTATCAAAAGCTTGCTTAACATCAATGAAAGCAGAGAATAGTTTCCTCTTATTGTTTAGTGCATACTTACAAAGAAAATAAAAAACAAATATATTATCTGATGTACTATAATCCTTTCTAAAACCTGTTTGCGCTTCATTGATTAAGTGTATTTCGTTAGCAAAGGTGTTTAAACGGTCACATATTATACTAGTAAAAAGTGTTCCTAAACAACTGAGTAATGTAATAGGTCTGTAATTTTCAGGTTGACTCCTGTCGCCCTTGCCTTTGTAAATTGGCTTAATTATTCCTAATAGCCAATCGTCTGGGACTAGACCACTATCAAACACTAAATTAAAAAAGTTTACATATAAGGGTAAGAAGGTTTCCATAGTTGTCTTAATATATTCGGTGATAACTTGGTCACCGCCAGGCGCTTTATTGTTTTTAATTTTTCTACAGCATTCCTAACTAGCTGATTGAAGCAAAAGTTTTCAAAGGAGAGAATGTTGACATTATTTCACTCGGTCAGTGATTATATAATAGCTACTGTACATAGCCCTTCTGGACAATTTGCAGTTCACGGTAGCGAGAAAAAAATATGATAGACACACGTGTACACGTATATATACACACACTTCCTCAGATATGAATGGTCGGTCAGTGATTATATAATAGATATATACTGTATACAGCTCTTCTTGACAATTTGCAGCGCACGGTAGCGACATTAAGAACAATGAGGTGACAGACACACGTGTACTTGTATATACACACACGTCCTCAGGTCTGGATGCTCGGTAATGCTACACAATAATGCTATATGTTGTTTAAACACCCCTTATGACCTTTTGTTAGTCTGTCAAGTAAAGAAACAAGAAATTGAAAATTTCAATTTTTCAGTTCTGAGAATTTAAAACATGATAAGATTGAAGAGCTTTAAATTCAGTGATATGAATTAAAACTGTATATTGCTCTTTTATATTTTTCATTTTTCAAATGAAATAAAATTTTAATGCATAATATTTTTTCTGATCCGAAACCCGGACCATTGTTAAAGATAATGCATGTGTGTATAATCAAATGGTACTCTGTTAAAGGCATTTGCATACAGTCATGCATTAAATCATTCATTAACGGTATCATTGCTCTACAGTGTATATGTGTATATATGGACAATTCTATACAATTGCACACTCTCTGATAGAAGTTAAAAGTGTCAATGGACCGGTCTAATCCCCCTTTCCAAAATAAAATCTCTCTCTCTCATGATTTATAAAAAAAACCAATACTTTCAGCAATTATCAGCGATTTACATGAACTTCATAAAAGCTGTTTAATTCTATGCATCAATACAATGGTCAAAACAGTCAAAATATAGGTGATTATTTCATCATTTTGATTGGTGTGTGGTTATCGGCACGCGCTGATCATGTTGTGTTATTATGCGCTTTATCTCAGTGAGGTTACATGGCACAGAACATTGCAGTTTTCACGCACTCCTCTACTTATTTTCCCTTCTTTTTTTTTTACACAAATTACAGAACACGGTCATTTGTTTAAATGCATGTAATAAAATAAGCGGTTTATCGGTATATATATATATATATATATATATATATATATATATATATATATATATATATATATCTATCTATCTATCTATCTATCTATCTATCTATCTATCTATCTATCTATCTATCTATCTATCTATCTACATGTATCTATCTATATATTTTGATTTGTGTCAAAATTGAGTCAAAATTATTCACGTTTGTAATAATATTGCCCTCTATGAAATGCAAAGAAAAACAAGCACCGTCTAAAATATGAATGCTAAATATAAATTTAAAAAAACCAGAATTACTTAAAAGCTATTTATTTACTTGGCGAGCAGTTAAAGACCGTACATGGGATGTCAGGGGCATGCACATGGGTATACAGTGGCTTACATGGGATGACAGGGGCTTACAGTGGCACACAGGGGATGTGTACAGGGGCGCACAGGGTATACAGGGGATCTTTACAGTGGCACACAGGGGATGTACAGGGGATGGCAGTGAAAACACAGGGGAAGACAGGGGATTTTCATACAGACAGGGGTTTTTAGAGCCAGTAGTGTTTAATGTGAAATATCCCGAGAGTTAACGTTCCGAATGTCAACATGCTGTGAAAATTCGAAGCGAGTAAAAATCGGTGGTAAAAAAGTGTTGGATTCTTTATTAAAATGAATTAAATTTTTAGATGAAAATTTGACCGTTATGTTAAATGCAGCCTCATTAATTTTCTCCAAAATCGTTTCGGAGCAATTTTTTATTTTTTTTTTTGCTACATTACGTAATATTGGAGGCATCTTTACTGTGGTGAAGGTCTGTTCCAAGACAAAATTAGATTATTATAACTAAGCAGAGTGTAGTGAAATTAATAGCATTATTGTAGTCTTAAAGCTTGGTTATGTAAATGTCAACAATAAGGTGTGTCGATGTACCTATTTCGTAAATGTCCGATATGATATGCAATGTCAACCCGTGCACGAACGGGTCAAAATCTATTAATGTTAAATAAATATCTTCTTTACTCCCACACACCTGAAAGCAAAACTGAATTCATGATTTTGTAGACCAGATCTTTGTTTTTCGTCAAAATTATAGGTTTCACAGTTCTTTTTGAAAGATTTCAGGCAGGGACGTGGTCGTCATTACAAATTTATAATTTTTCTACTCCAGTATGAAACCTAATTAATTAGATGCATATATGAGACTCCTCGACAAGTTTGTATATGAGTTATATGCTACTCAGGTGACCGTTAAGGCCAATAGGCTCTGTAAGTCTCGTTTACTTTCACTTTCGTTTTGTGACTTCCGGGCAGTTCGACAAGATGCCTTACTGATTTGCATTTGGTTGCACGCATATTACTGGAGGTAAACAGAGCTGTAGTTTGTTTAGGTTTCCCACCGACCCCAAGAAAAGAAAGAAATGGATATAGAGATGCCGGTAAGTGCATATTAATACTTTTGCATCATATAATTTTAACGAATAGGCACGATGTAACCGTATAATAAGCAGTTTATAGGCCTATACATGTATAGCACATCCCTACACTTGCGTGTCTTTACCCGGTCCAGAACAATCTCTTACTTAAGCTTTATACATATTACAGTAGTATTCTTTTTTATAATTTAGCTTCAGGCGAGCAGACAGAAAATATACAGAGAATGAATGATAGACTCTGTAATTGTCATTTTCTGGAGGGAAAGAAAGCAAATGGGCCAACAATTTTTTTTTCTTTTAACAAGACTTTCCACTTTCCAGAAGTACCTACGCCCAAAAGGTAGTATTTTATGTTTTGAAGCATCACAAAGTAATCAGAATATTTTATTGAACACATTTACTTATATTGAAATGCACCATACCAGAAAACAATAATTATACTGATAAATATAATAACTTTTGTTTTAAATCTGTGCTATAAATGTTGTTTGGGAGATGTGCTAAAAGAAGTCTTGGATAGATATTCCCCTGTATTAATTGCATTCGGAATATTGGGAATATTGTATTCCCCATATTCCCAATATAATTAAAACATTGTAACAATGTTAATAAAATCTTAAAGAACACTAATAAGCTCAAAAATCCAATTAAATTCATAAATTATATATTTACTGTAGTTATTAAGGTCATTAACATTTAAATGATCAGTTAATTGTGTTTCTTTATATGCAAGGTTTTAAATAGATGTAGTTTTTATTATTTGTAATATGTTTATACATCTATACAATTCTAATAGGACTAAGAAGTCCAAAGATAATGATGAAAACTCGATATTGCCAATGGTGGCAAGTCATGACCATTACATTACAGAAAGTCATCAGCATTACAAACCTCTAGAAACAGACCATTCTTACTTTGTTCAACAAGCTACAACACAAGATACAGTTATTCCCATCCAAAGAATGGAAAAACAATTTCATTGATTGTATCAATTCTATACTGTGTTACTGACTAGTGATTAAGAGAAACCAGGTTAAAAATTATGTTTACATTATCAATTTAATACATTTATTAACAATAATTAAAATCACTGATTTATATATGACACTCAGTACTATGGAAGATATTAAATTAAAAAAAATTATTCCCAATATTTTTTTATTTGCAGTTGAAAAACTTGAACAGGAGATTAAAGAACTGGAGGAAGAAATTGAGAAGCTAAAAACGCAGAAACCAAAAATGACAGTTGGATATATCCTTAACGACAATGAAAAGGTATTTTTTAAAGTCAATATTAACTGTAAACCATCTGATATTCACAACATCTTTTATTCACAATTAACATCAGTTTAAAATCTATCAGGGACCACTTATGTTTGAGACTGAGGCAACATTCTGCATAAATACATAGGTGCTTTAATTAGTTCACAATGAGAAATATATTTGCGAATGAAAGAAGGTTGTGAAACTTGCAGATATTGCTCGTGAAAAAAGTTGGTTTACAGTATAATATAAGAATAATATATTTTAAGCTGACCTGACCCAAAGTCTCAAGTGAAATGTCTTTATCACCTGACATAGTTCTTGAGTACCTTTTGAATTTTTTATTAAGTTTCTTTGGCTTAGAAGTACTTTAGAGATTTTTTCACTCGTATATTGACACAACCACTTCTTAATATTTAGACCTGTAGTCAGTCTGCATGCCAAAGATCATGATATTTGTTATTTTCATTTTTTTTTCTTTTAGATTTTGCTCTACACATCATTTTCCACAGATGTGTTCAACAGATTCTCAAACGGATGGCACCATTTAATTACTATGCTGGATGGGAGATCACTGGTTTTAGCCTAGAAGACCAGCTGCTCATTTGTTTGATGAAACTTCGATTAAACTTAAGAGATTTAGATCTTGCTGTCAGATTTGGAACAAACCGTGCTACAATATCTAATATTGTGAACACACTTATTTCTGTCCTCCACGAAATCTTTTTCGATGGCGTATTAAAGACAATAGGAATTCCCTCTCTACTAAAGTGTAAAGGTTCTATGCCAAAAGCTTTTAAAGATTTTACATCTGCAGGAATAGCGATGGATGCTACGGCAGTTACTCAAGACATTCCATCCAATATGAACAAGCAATCGTTAACATACAGTAACTACAAAAGCCGCCATACTGTTAAGGCCGTTACTTGTGTTGCTCCAAATGGAGCACTTGTATTTACGTCCGATCTATATCCAGGATCAACTTCCGATGCCGCCATAGTAGAGCACTGCAGAATTCTTGACCAGTTACTGCCTGGAGATCTTGTTCTACCGGATAAAGGATTTAATATTTATGACAAACTTCCTACAGGGTATCATTGAACATCCCTCCTTTCCTGTCAAGTTAATCTCATTTTACCAGACAAGAGGCAAAACTGTGTTATAAAATTGGACGTAGTAGAATAAACGTAGAGAAAGCGAACGAAAGAATTAAAAACTATAAAATTTTCAGACATGTTCCTTCTCAGTACAGACATTTGACAACAGGAATTTTGAAAAATAAAAATCTAACATTGTTGAAATGTTTTGAGCCCATGTGTCATCTTTCAATATCCTTACAATTTTCAAATCTACTAGAGTCCATATAACAAGGTCACAGCAATGAGTTCCCGACAAATGAAGTTGTCATTGAATCTGATGCCAGAAGTCGTGCGTTTTCTTCAGAGTTAAACTCCCATCTTCATCAGTGACTGAAACAGTGAATTATAAATTGATAAGATGCCACAAAATTATAATTTGATAGAACATGTATTATTCATTTGACATTCTTTCAAAATGTGCAAACTATCTCTGGTAAGATATAGGTATTGAATCAAAGATTGCAGAGTAAACCTCATACACACACTCATAGTATATATTCAAAATATGTTACATGTTAAACCAACAAGAGCTCATCAGTCTACATGACCATGAATTTCAGACTTACCTGTGTAGAAATCCTTGATTGTAGTGCATGCAGCGGCAACTGTCATATCCTTTGCTGAGAAAGGGCATTTGATTTCTACTATATCAGGTGAAATCCTACACCGAGCTTGTTGATGGTACACATTCAAACTGTCTTTGTACAAAACTATCAGGTGAAGCCCCTAAAATTCCTGTCTCATGAAGCCATTTACCTAAGAAATCATACAATCTTTAAATGAAGAACCATTTTTGACTGCCTTTTTTTAAAAAGAATATAAAAAAAACCAAACATTGAGATTATCTGATTATGGTGGAAGAATGTAAATTTTGGCCAGTTATTTAAAACTCTTTAAAAACATTGTACAAATGCATGTCAATAAATTTATAAGACTGAATAATAAGAGTAGAAATCCATCCATTGCAATCGCCTCAAAATATATGTCCAAACAAAATCATGACAACTGATACACAGACAGACATCTTGAAAATAATATCCCCCTTTAAACTCTGGTTGCAGGGGGAGGGGCATAATGAAACATTCAATAGAATAAAATTGAGTTCACATTTTTGGAGGTAAAAGTTGAAACTGTACTGTATATAAAACTACATGTAATTTGAAAAAAAGCATTGTTTTTGGTTTAGTTACCTGTTGGTAGTACTGAGACATCTCCTTTTTTGCAATACTCTGGCAATGCAACACTCTCATGTGTTATACCCCACTGAATGGGGTCCCTCTTCTCTAAGTTGCTGGCACTCAGTGGCCTTTTCTTCAGATATACCGTCAACCTGATGAAAATAGTTCATTTGATTTTATGTGTTTTACTCTTTATTTTAATTAAATCATTGTAGTTGTGTGCCATTACCCTTAAATTTTTGTAATAAAATGACACAATATATACAAGAGGCCCATGGGCTTTCAGCCCAGGTAAGCTAAAAATGATTCTAGTGTAGTTAATATTGGGCCATGCACCTGTTGGATAACTAATTTTTTTAGCTCACCTGAGCTGAAAGCTCAAGTGAGCTATTCTGATCACTGTTTGTCCGTCGTCCGTCTGTAAACTCTTCACATTTTGAACTTCTTCTCTAAAACTACTTTACCAAATTCAACCAAATTTGGCTCAAAGCATTCTTATGGAAAGATGAATATAAATTGCAGAAATGAAAGAAAATTTTTCACTGAAAGCGGAGAAAACCTCAAAATTGTAAAAAAAAAAAAGGGGGGTGCCTTTTAAAAATTCTTCTTCTCAAGAACTACTGAGGCAAATTCAACCTAATTTAGCATGAATAATCCTTATGGGAAGGAAAATATAACTTGCAAATATTATGGGCTAATTCTGTTTCAAATCCGAGTAATTACGAAAATAATAAGAAAGAAAAGGCGTGCTTTAAGCAATTTATAGCATCCATGAGTCTTGGTAAAATGGGTAGGCATGACCTGGCCAGGGGAAAACAAAAGATTGACAGTTAATAATCTGCCAATCTCATTAAAATTTCAAGATATTTACTGACCAGTATATTTGTATTCGCTGTAAATATTGCTGCAAAATAATGCGTAATTGGAATTGCCGATTGCCGATCTGCCCCGGCTTTCATTTTGCCCCTGCCCGGATTTGCTTACCCAGTTTACCAAGACTCGTACTCCATAATTCTAAAACGAGGTTTTTTGTTTAAAGCAGCCATGACACTATATGATAAACGGGTCGATCTGACAATGATGAATTTGTTTGTTGTGCACAATTCGTGTACGAAGGGAATCTTTGAAACATGCAAAATACATTGGTGCCGATTTGGGAAGTAAATTGAGGCTAAATATTTCAATGCGTTGACAGTTTTCACATGTGACGGTGGTGTTAGCTTGTTGTGATTTTCGTTTTGTTTTCATCTATGTTTTGCGTTAACCTGGGAACTGTCGCTTTTATTTCCTGATTTTTACGTATCAAATCAAACAGAGACTTCGGTAAATCAAACAGTTTACTGTTTACCTGCGCAAATTAAGCAACATCTGATGTATTAAGACAGAACTAAAATGCAATTCATTCAGGCTATCGGTAATTCGGTATCATCTTTTGCGTAATGCGTAATGCATAATGCAATATGTTTTGTTGAGATGCTCGGCATTTTCTCGAGTTTATTCCGTTTGAATAGAGTTTAATATCGCTGACTGAAATATGTAGGTATATACATGTATATGATTCATTTTGAAAAATAAATTGTGTTCTTTATTTATTATAGTGCATGTTTCTTGTGTTTAATTGTTTACAATTTCTATTTACTTACCATATTTGAATGTTAAGCTTCGAATAATAAGGAAGATACAGAGATTTGCTCAAAATTCTATGTTTGTACACAGATCTAAGGCCATTCATTTTTTTCCATTCTAAATGCCGAATAGGAAATACCAAGTTAAAAATCTTAAACTGAATGTAATAAACTCATGTGAACAAAATATGACTCAAACCTAGCAAAAGTTGGAGCTCACGATTGACGCTGAAAGTTTGGTTGATCATTAGAAATTCTATATGAATTAGAGTATGTTAAATACTTGTACACAAAAAAATTAAAGAATGATATGCTGTATATAACTACTCTCTGGGGCCCCCTCTTTATACAATGAATAATGTGAAATGTGAGTAAATAACAACGACATCGTTAAAACAGTTTCCATAGTTCTGACACATTTATGTTGCGGTGATAAAAGAATTATCGCTATTCCTAAGAAAATATTACAGCGGAAAATTATCCTGGTTTGTAGCCATTTGTTATTTTTGAATAAAAATGAAAAATAATGGGTGGGCCATAGTAAATTAGAGTGATGTGCCTGTCAATACGGTAACATTGATTTTTATAGCTCTTTAACATGTCACGTGACAACATTTTTCATTCCAGTGTATTTATCAATCATGTGTGAGTAAAGTTATAAAAGGCACGACTTTACGCGAGGTAAACAACAGTCATTTAAATATTATGGAGAAGACACATTAAATTGTTGAATATTTTTAATTTGCGAAATTGAGCGCATTGAGGTGCAATTTTCTTCTTCACATATATACATGTAGGATTTTTTTGATAAAATACAATAACTATTATATTTTTTAAAAAAATACTATAACTAGTAAGTAGTTGAGGAAGAAAATGTACCTATATGCTCTCATATATTTTGATCACTTTATTAAGTGGGGGAGGGGAGGGGAGGGGGGGGGGGGCAGAACGAAAATTCAGGGAATTAGAAGGTATATAACAGTGTACCCCTACCAAATATTTAGTTCTTTATATTGCGTAGGATTTTCTTATTCTGTGTAAAAACAGTATTTCATGAAGGTACAATGTCAAAGATTACGTGTATGCAAAAATAAGTGTAAAATTCGAATACTTTACAATATTTTTGTTTGTTATTCTACCGAGGGCCAAATGGCACAATATCTTTTGAACGCCCATTGTTGCTCAGGTGAGGGATGTGGCCCATGGGCCTCTTGTCTTATAAATCATAAAAGTATTGCTTTTAACCATGCCTTCCTCCTCTGTAAATGTGCAAAATAACTTTGTTCCTTAAATATAAATGTATGTACATATTTTGTTTTGCAGCTGCAATAATTTTTCCAAAATTAGATGCAGTAAACCTTAGTTTCTTATTGCTGCCCAAACTGCATTTTCCCGTTGTCCAGTTGTCTGGAAGGCTGTCTGTATCACTTTTTTGGGTGATACATTAAGTTGTTGCCTCAGCCATGTTAGAAGCTCTTCTGTTTGAAGATACTCTTGACACATGCGAAGGTCCTCTACCACGGGTACGGGTAGTGCCTCAATCTCAGGTTCCTTACTTTGAATCCAGTGCAGAGCTTTAAAAATATGACATTTAAAGATGTGTTTTATAATGTACAAATGTAATAAGAATTTAAGAAGAGTAAAATTTTAAATCATGCAGCATTGCACTTCAGTTCCATATGAACAGAACTTGTTTTTCTAAGTTAATAAGTATATATTAATACCACAATAGTAATTGTAAATCTTGCTCACAATTTAAGCAATTGATGATTGAAATATAACAATGAATATATTAATCTATTGGAAAAAAACAAGTCATCTTAAAAATTGGAATAATCAATAATACTGCATATATGAAATAATGACAAAATAAGCTGAAAAACTATATTATTGGAATTCTTTGGTATCACCTTATTTTAATGAGGGTTAATTTTCACTTGATTCATGGCATGAAGAAATCTATGAAATTATGTCCTTATTAAAACATAAGTTTTAAAAATTCTGCACTTTTTTCAACATTTAATCTTCAAATTAAGCCTTTTTTACCATTAATTATTCTTTCCCCCCAATTGAAAAAAAAATTGACCCCACAAAATTCATGATTTTATAGTATACAATGATACATTAAGCGATAACTAGGATTATTTTTTTTTCATTTTCAAAGCAGTGGTACCCCGGCCCCCTTCCCCTGTAAATATTTAGCTAGTCTGATCCGAAGGCTCAAACAAGCTTTTTCTGATTAAAAGGCATCTTTCTGTCATCTGTAAAATCCTCTCACATGTTCTCATCCTTCAAAAATAAGTTCTTGATTCTGCATCTTATAATGCTTTAAATTATCAATGTAGACAAAACAACAGGGTTAATCAAAAACAATAAAAAAAAAAAACATCAACAAGAATGCTCATGATCAACCATGAACTACATTTCAGAATGATGGAAACAACCTGTGAACCGCCCCAACTGTCCAAGTAGTTTTCGTAAAAATAATCTATCCTCGTCTGCTACAACTCTTTTGAGTGCTCTGTTTTATGGGGAAATTATGCAAACTTAAACAATTTTATGTTTCTTTAATCAGTGATTATGATGCAAACAGACATGAATTTTTTGTTGTTATTTTTTAAAAACATTTTCATCACTTAAAATAGTAACTTGCATACATATATCGTGTACATAATCAAACTCAAGTAGCTTTGGCAAATATCTATTCTACGATCAACAATATAAATTGAATGCAGGTACCTGTAGTTAGGCTGATTTGATGGATACAGTTCCTGCATTGTCACTGTTCTCTTGGGTGGTGCTGATTTAGGGTGTTTTATCCAGCTACATTTGATGTCTGTTTTGCTTGCTTTCTTATATCTAAAGATATTTTTTATTTAGTCTCTTTGGTAAGACTTACAAATTGTTTTTAGTGTAATTAATAATTGCATGCAATCTAAAATGCTAATATCTTTATACTTGAATACTAAACATGTTTTGAATCAGCATTAAAGACAGCTGCATAATGATTCCTTTTTCTTCTTTTTTTTACACAGTTTTGACTGTATTTTTATCTAAACTTACCCAAACAGAAGTGTTGCTGCAACATGGTGACATTTAAATTCTCCCATTGGACACTGACAAGTACTGTCTTTCACATTCCCATTGTCACTCTCCTCAAATCTGCTCATAGTGATAATATTTGTATTTACACGTGTTTAAATAAATTATTATAAAGTGCTCAACGAATATTTTATTTTTGCTGCTGAATACATAAGTGCCTTTTACTGAGAATGTATTGGTTACTATGCTGAAGTTCACTAGAAATTAAGCATAAGAATACTATCTATAATAATGTTCTTTCAATTTGTTTATTATTGATCTATATTTATACTAGGCCTAAATGGCAAAATGGCTAAATGTGTGTTTGCTGCACTTTAGGTTAGAGTTTACCTGAATTTCGTCTTTTACTACAGTAAATAACAGTGCCGTATCATATGCCTCTGATAAGGCGAAGCAGGCAACTATTTTTCATTTGTATCTTTCTGTATTACTGTATTGAGTTATTGCCCTTGATTTATTAATTCTTGATTATTTTAATTAATGCATCCACTGTTAACCAATTATTGTGATGATTCTTTTTATACAATACTAAATAGTATATGTAAATAAGGTGTTCTGCATAAATAGTTTTAGATTAGGTTAGATTGATTTGTTTAATTTTGATTTCCAATTTTAGATACTATGAATTATTTTAGGCCGACACATATATAGGGACAATGTCTATTGTTTTACACAAACCACTGTTTGGGGTTAAACTTGAACAGGTACGGCTAGATTGAGTGTGTGGACATTCCTGCTCTATCTAATCTTTGTGTGATCTAACCTACGATAACGAGTGTGCGATCATCCCTGCTTGTATTGGTGGTGGTTGCGGGGGAGCACTAGTGTGTGGTCATCCCAGCTGGTATTACTAGCGCAAGTGAGCGGCACTCTCTGCTTGCGTTAGGTTGCGTTGTTTGCGCAAGTGTGGGGTCATCCCTATATGTGCAGGAGCGGTGACTACAGTCTGCACTTGTAAATATTGGCAGCAATCAGGGCTATCCGATTCTATCTCGGGTACGGGCCCGCGGGGATCACAAGCAGTGACCCCCTTGCACGTTACAAATGTTCATTAATTACACTTATAAAATTCAATGAACTAATAAACATCTGAACTGCAAAATGGCATGATCGGGGTGGGTACATGTGAAGTGCACTCACTCTGAACTGCTGCCTCACTTTTCCTTGTTAACTTGTTTTGAACGTTGATATAAGTTGCCCAGTACGCTATGGACAACGCTATGACTTTGACTGCCCGGAAGTGTATATTTTCGCGATTTCACGGAAGTCACGTGCCGAGTCTTACTATTGGCCTCTTGTAAGAATTTTTTGACGTAACTCGGGCACTAACTATAGACCCAGTCGAAGTCAGCCATTATGTGCTCAGGAGTTGATCCCATTTTGGACTCGTTCACTATCTGGTGTGCAAAACCTATGGGACATATAATGGCACGAAGTCCTGCTATACCATTCACGCAACGGCTGAGATCTCGATCTGATGGTTTGAATTGGCAAAGATCAATGAGGAGGGGGTCATATTGATTTTTTGACAATTGTTTGGTAACTCTTTCATATATTATGATCGAATCGATCGAATATTGTGGAAGACATCTATCAGATTAAACCACACACACTTGACTAAATAGTAATTGTTTATTGTACAGACAAACAAGTTATGTACCCTTTTTAAGATGAATGAAATTGCCCAATTGATCAAAAGTCCGGTCATACCCCGCTTTGGCGACTCAGTTCCTCTAGTAAATATAACCGCTGTATGAATACATTTTTTTAAAAATCTAAACGGGCGATTCTTTGGTAATGATGATAATCCAATCACCAATTACAACTTACACTGTACTGCAATAGACAATAAGTAACAACTTGTTGCAGTGACACTCCCCCCACCCCTCCTTTCCACCGTTCAAAGCTAATCGATTTTTATGCCTCCTTCGAAGAAGGGAGGGCATATTCCTTTACTGCTGTTGTTGGTCGGTCGGTCCACCAACAGTTTCCGTTCATTTTTTTTCGCAAAGGATGCACATTCTGAAAAGAAATTTGGTATACAGGTTTACCTGTCTAGGTCAAATCCGATTTTAGGTGAGATTGAGCAATTTTCGACAGAGTTGTTCCCCTTGGAGTTAGAAAAATTCCAATTATTTGCATTTTACGTGCATTTTCTTCGCATAGTATGCACATATTGAAATGAAATTTGGTATACAGGTTTATCATAATAACATCTAGTTCAAGTTTAATTTTGGGTACGTTCGAACATATGTTGACAGCGGTATGGACCTTGGACATAGAAAAATTTCATTTATTTGTAGCTTCCGTTCATTTTCTTCGCAGATGTTTCCAAGGAAGAGTGCATAATTGTTTTACAAACATCTCTTATTAAATTAGTATTATACATGTGCATGGCAACCTGCCATAGTGAACTGAACTGCCATTTTACCTGAAATATCTTGTCCATTGTTGCTTAATGCTTCTCATATAAGATGCAAATGCTGAGACACTTTACGTGCCTCGGTTAATCCTACTTACGAAAAATCTTGATATTGCTTGCTCCCATTGCCTGCACTCTTTTCGAGAAG
This sequence comes from Magallana gigas, assembly GCF_902806645.1. Lineage (NCBI taxonomy): Eukaryota > Metazoa > Mollusca > Bivalvia > Ostreida > Ostreidae > Magallana > Magallana gigas. The sequence continues at coordinate 686,342 of NC_047560.1, read as the reverse complement.
GCAACTTTCATACCTTAGATATGCTTGACGTCATGACATCAGGCAATAAATTATACTTTTAATTTTCACAACATGCTGCAGTTTTAACTATATAATGAATTATGTGCTTAAGAAATAATGTATTGAGCCAATTTCGGTGTGCACTGTAAGATTAGCTTCAACACAAGCCGTTTCCTCCAATTTATAATAAATATGTCTGTTTCGTCATTTTTCTAGTTACCCTCTATCAATCACATATCTGAAGAGCACTCATCTTTGTATCATCATTTTCGACTACCTATCACCATTTAGAAAACAATAGGATTTATAAAATTGATATCTTAGCTTATAAAAGACATATTTAATTGAACATTGTTTAAGTTAAAGCTGACATGAACTCAGTAAAGCGTTTGGTTGCCATATTAGTTTTGATCGCTCCTCTACTGCAGCTGGGGTATTTAAACCGGTCGAGAAACGGTCGGTTGCTTTCCGATCGAGGCATTCAGGGTACACAGACTTCTAAATGCATGAACTCCATATTGTAGTAAAATCTTTGTAGTAAAGAATAAAGGAAACAGCAATCAATAAAATACAAAATTTATTTATTCTTTGAAAGAACTTCCAAGGTAACCGTACTATTTTGCACAAATAGTGCTGCCTTACTTCACATGCACATCGAACACGTGTGTCGTTCATACAGAGTGCATAACGTCTGCATCTTTTTGAAAACTCTGGAGGCACTACATCCAAGACAGTAGATAAATGATAGTAAATCCAAGAAAGTAACAACGTAACATCATTTCTATCGGTTTCTAAACAAAAATCCATGCAATCACTGACAATGCTCGATCTGCCACAGTGTCTGATTGCGCATGAGCAATGTTTTTATAACATACACAGGAAAACGGTCTACAATTATCAAGGATTTTTTGAAGTATCTGTGTCTGGATTTCAGTTTGTTTTCTTTCAAGATTCATTTGATATTCCTTGCCAGTGCAGTGGTTGTCATATTATTTTTGTTCAAAACGCGTTTATGCATGTCTTTTCGTCCAAGGTAACGTGTTCGGGTGAATGAAATACCTGAATGCGGTGAAGCATGAGTAGTGTTTTTGGCCTTAAAGAGGGTGTGTGTAGCGATGAGCAGAACAATAGAAATCGACAACTTATATGGCGGTAGTCAGAAAAAAAAAGAGAAATAATGCGTATTTATGAATTCATGTATTTTTTAGTCATAACATGCGTCATTATGTATCAAAAATCATTGTATTTAAACGTGTTTGTCACATCATTTTTGTCTCCATAACCTTATGAAAGCACCATTTAAGAAAGAACGGAATTTGTAAATGGATCTCTTAGCTTTCCTAAAAGACATATTTAATTGTACACTTTTTTATTTCAAGTCCCATTTATTTTTTGGTCATGCGTAATTGTTGTGTCTATGTTTGTCTTCGTATTGTAGTATTCTGATAGGCGCTATCAGATAATTCGAGTTCCTGGTAAGGTGAATTTTTTTCGGATTCCACGAATGTATCTTGGTAAACGGACTTCTTCCAGGAAGGCAGTAGGCTACAAGGCACAGTAATTCTGTTTGAGTTGATTGTCCTATAAAGTAAATGTTGGAGAGACTAGAAACGTGATCAGTAATATATATATATATATATATATATATATATATATATATATATATATATATATATATATATATATATATATATATATAATATTTAAATCATTAAGTTATTTTACATTTTAATTAATGACTATTCAATTCTCTAGAAGTACCTGCACAATAATGTTCCACAGCCGATAAGAATAAGGTTAATAAAAATTGAGATAGACAATACAATGGCCAAAATGATGCATTTTGATATATCCTCTTTTCTTGATAGATTTTCTGTTCTGTCTACAAAAGCAAAATAGAAAATCTAACAAAACATAAAATTAAATTACAAATGCAAAATATTTTTTTTAATTCTAAGACACAACTACTACTTTAGTATTATCAAAGTATTTTCTCATTGAGGTACAGGAATCGATTTATCATTGGAGAATGAAATATAATGGAGAACCTAAGTAAAGTTATCAGGGAAAAAACAATATCTAAAGAGGGTGTCTCGATAAAAACAAATCGGAAAATATACCCTCAATACATGTGCTCGATGTTTTGACCGCCTAACTTACTTTCTTTTGGAAGATGATGTTTCATATCGTGTTTTTGAAGTGGCTCTTGAATCAAACGGATTGCTCTCACATAAGTTAAATATTTGTGTCCTTGAAACTATACGGTTACCTTTAATGGTTTCCTTTATTGAATATTGCCCTATATACATACATTTTTTATGTAATACAATTCAATAAAGAAATAAATAAAAAAAATAACTTTAATATGAAACTTTGAACAAATTAAAACGGTTTTCTTCATATTGCGGTTTCCTGCATAGATTTTATTCTCTATCTTTAACTAAAAAAAAAACCAAAAGAACAAAAAACAATTTCGAGCTCAAAAGAAAATAAACATCACAATCACACACTATTGATAGGATTACATTATCAAAGTGGGTTAACGACTGTGTAAAATTTAACTGCGAAAGATCTGTATTTTATTGCCTTTATGATTATATAAACAATTTATATACTATTTTGGTACAATAATGATCCATCAACCCTGCAACACAGGTAGTAATAAAAATTACCTGTGGTACAATAATGATCTGTTAACCCTGCAACACAGGTAGTACACGATCCATCAGTATGCCGACAGGTGTACGGTTTACAGTTAAGGGAACAAACACTGGAACAGTTTGTGCCAAAATATCCTTCTTCACAAGCTAGAATATATAACACACATAGAAATCACAAGTGTTATATAAGTGCAAACCCACAGATATAACAAATAAAAAAATTGATATAAATCAAGTCAAAAACTGAATGTGTATCTATATGTTCCTTTCAGTGATCGTGGTAGAGTTGAAAAAACGTAAAACGTTTAAATTGATTTTATAGACATCATTATAAATACATCATATCAAGGACAATATTTTTACTACTTGGAGATGGCCTTTTTAAAGTTCAAAATACGTAAAAGGAATATAAGTCAAAATTGTCGTCATAGTATGAATACTTAGTATACTTAGTTAATTAGCACATGTTCATGTGGTACGCCTCAACTGCCTTATGTGAAATATCTTCGTTAAATGTTGATACTTTAACATCACATGATTAAAATTCAGCATTATATGCCGATACCTTGTCTTCATAAGTTGTTTTTTTTTATCATATGCTGATACTTCATCGTTAATTTCTGATAGTTTTTTATATGTTACTACTGTAATATTATATGCTGATACTTTAATACTTTGTGCTTATTATTTAACACAATACAATGAAACTTAAACATTATATGTTTATACTTAAACATTTGATGATACTCCAACATTACATACTTCTTCATATTATTCATCATATAAATCCATGCTAATGTTTAAGCGTAACATAGTTATACATATTTAACACGTGATGATATTTTGTCTTTATATATGCTGATACTCATTCACTGTATGATGTTACTTTAACATAATATGCTGTTATATAGCCAAACGTTGGGTCCAATCAGGTTTATTCACCTTTTGAACAGCATTTTACAACTCTATATCTTGATGTTAAATACTCCTTACACTTATTACAATTGTTCCCAATGTATCCATCCTGACAACCGCTATGACACACTCCATTGACATGGTCACATGGTTCACCGTTAGCACACTGTCCGCTACATCGTTCGTCACAGTTCGATCCAAAGTATCCCGGTGAACACTCTATGCATAGGAAACAGTTTTGACAATGATTCACAATTCATTTAAATTTAAGACTGAAAGTCTCAAAGAGTGAGTCACTAAAGTACGCACGTTTGCGTTTTCAAACAGAAAAAGACTAATTTAAAGTTTATTTATTCATTTGTAAACCTACCATTGCTACAGTCATTGTTAGTATATCCAGGGCCACATCCCCAGTCACACTGTCCAGTCTGTTTGTTACATGGATAGTCGTTCAGACAGTGACCACTACAGTTGTTGACACAGTCATAACCATATGTACCGTCATCACACTCTGTAACGTTTATGCATTATGTAATTGGTATCAGTTGATATTTCCTTGGCATTTTTATTATATGAATTCTATTTTAAAAATTAGTTATGTATAATTATATTTTAATTTAACTACTTAGTTTTGCATTATAACATAAAATTTGTATCTTAACGAATAATATACCCATTTTTATGTTCTTTGATGTGTCCATTATACAGACTTCTACTCCTACGCGGTTTTTTTATGTGTAACTGTGTTTTAAAGGGATATTTTCGTTAGATCAAATAAATTAATATTATATGCATATTAATAATTAATATAATAAGCATATGTATATATATGTATATATATATATATATATATATATATATATATATATATATATATATATGCATTCCTGGTTGTGCTTGAAATGGAAGGCAATGCATGTTTCGAGTTTAGTCTTATCCTTACATTTGTTTAATTTATACTTTAAATATAAATATATAAAACATAAACAGACATAGAGAGAAACATGGCATTGCAGGTAGTCAACGCCTTTTCTTATGACAAAAAATTGGCACTGAGCTTTTCATCATTAATACAAACGTATGCAAATAAAATTAGGATTATGGTAATAATGCTGATGAAATTGTATTTAGGTATGCAACTATGAAAATATCATGTACATTCCATGATTAATCTGAGTATTCATTTCGCTAACTAACGATATAACTACAAGAAACAATGTACATTTGAAATATATTTGACATGATTTTTAAATAAGGTATCGCTTTTTTATGTAAATGCACAAATGTTACCATTATAACACAAAGCCCCTGTCCATCCAGCCACACACCCTTTGTCACACTGACCAGTCACGTGATTACAGGTAGCACCATCTCTACAATGTCCTTTACACTGCTGACTACAGTTGAGACCATACCATCCATCACCACACTCTGTTTAAAGGAAAAGAAAGAAATAAAGTATAACAACTACTAATTATGATGGTCAGACACTTTAATCATTGTATCATTTTTGAATACGCTATCGAATAAAATTACTCTTTCAAAGGTTTTTTAGGAATTTTTATATTTTTTTTAGAAAAAGATTACTTTTAAAATTCATACAAATCTTTTGGTGAATAGATAGTTAAACTCTATTTTAAGAGTTAAATGTGTCATCGAACCATTCACCGGAGATATCTTGACCAAAACTATTCTTGTTTCATCAATTAAGTATGGCTATATAACTATTTTAAATGATACAAAAAAAAACTCTTTTAATATCCATTCAGTATACACTGAATACCTTAATAAAGGATTTTTATAATTGATATGCAATATAATAGAAATAAATAATTACTTAGGGTCTTACTTTTATTACAATGTATATCAGTCCATCCAGGTTTACACATGAAACATGCTCCACTCTGTATGTGACACGTGCTGTCTTTACAATTAGTGGGGCATGGCGAGTCGCAGTTTCTACCGTAGTAACCAGTATTTCTACATCCTGTACAAATTCAAGATACATAATTCAATAAAGTAAAACATAACGGTCTGTACAAAAATACAAGCAGAGACCTTTTATCAAACTATAAATTCAAACTTTACATCCCAAAGATCTACTAAATGCGGCAGATAAATTCATGCAATTATTTCAAAACATTTACAGAAGTAAGCAATGTACATGTAATAACAATGAAATACCGTTAACGTGGTATATCTGACATATATTGACATCCGGTTATGTATTTTTTAGTAGTTTAAATTTTAATCACAAAAATCTAATTCACTTGAAATTTTAATAAAAAACTATTATATCAAATTTGGATTGTTTTTCCATTATATATATATATTTTTAGTTTGTGTTGTTTGTTCTATTCTTTGCATTTCTCAATGCTTTTACATAAACTTCTATCAGTCGGAATTTATAGAAATAAAAACAATTCGCAACGAACAATTCAATAGATATCTGCAGCGTACCACCCATGGGCGAATTTATAAATTAATTTAATTTCTTTTTAAATTCCTTTTTTTCATGTCTATCCAAATATACTTAATGAAAATGCAGAAAAGAGTAATTAAGTCACATAATAAAATGAAAAAAAGAAATATCAATGCCAAACAAATCTTTAAAAGATGATCTTCAAAATGAATATGCTGAACTCAACGCTCAAGATTGTACCAGATGATTTTGATATGCTTTAATTACCAATTTTTTTGCAATTATTTTATTTGGAAATAGTAAAAATATATCTAAATTTTAATTATATACCACAAAAAGATTTGTTATGCAACAAAGAAGTGTTGTTGCTATTGAAAATTGAGTTGCGTAAAAAATCACAAAGAAAAAAACCTACTTTTTGAAAAGTCCATAGCACCGGCAGTTATTTTTAGAAAATTTCAGATTTTTTTCAAATGTCATTAAAATTAAGGACATACTTAATTTTTTCTCACCATTTGATTTTATATCTTTATTCATTATAAGGGAATAATATCCATTCAAAGATGCCTAAAATATTATAATTTTCCTTATTGTTAAGCTTGTTACCATAGCAACGGTTCTTAATTTCATATTTAAATTCGTAATTGCACAATCATATTTGTGACTAAAAAATCCAAGATTTGCACTTTTTATTCAAATTAAATGAAGAAAACAGGTTTTAAAATTTCTGTTAGGTAACCATGGAAACACTCTAAAAATATGGGTTTCTCAATGAATTTTTTTCTTTCTTTTGAAAAATGACAACTATTTTAAATAATATATTCTACCCTGGAAACCCTAAGTTCTGCACATTACTCACAATATGTTCTCAAATAAGCATTAAAATGCCATTTTTACATCTTTACTCTCGGTTACCATGGCAACGGGACCACATAGCAACAAACAAATGGTGTTAGGCTTTTTTACTCACCAAAGACTATCAAATTGTCAAGTATGAAGAAAATCCTTGACTATGCGTGGCCACCGAATTTCGATTCTTACATAGAATTGGTCTTAAAAAGGTTAAATAGATAGAACAAGCATTACATGACTAGCTTGCAGTATCAGAGCTATCATTGCAGACACAGAATCGCCAAATATGACAACTTGCTGATAACCTGTTTATATATTTACTATTTGGATTATACTGTGCCCGAATTCCTGATTATATAACCTCATTAAGGACTAAGAGTAACATAATTGTATGTGGATGCAGGTTTTGAGTCTCCTGCCTTAGTATGACGGATCGCTTACGTTCTATATTAAAATGTCATATATAAACGTATACACAAGATCATGGATTTAAAAGTAGCAACGGTTATATAAAACATTCAAAACATGACTCAGTTTTGAGTACCGAGCGATGTAGACACAGTATTGCCAAATTTGACAACTTGTTTATTAAATCTCATTTTGGATATTTTTGTGCCCGCATCCTGCACCTGATTGTATAACAACATTTAGGAATAATATGCAGTGCTACAAGGGTCACAAAGAGCCAGGTAGTACTGAAAATTTGCCCTTTCTTTAACTATCATAAGAACTGCCAAAAATAATGTCTATGAAAAGCAGTTCTAAAAATATATACTTATAAATTAAGGCATTTTGCAAAAAACTAAAAAAAAATGCCTGCACAAAGAACTCAAATGAAACATTTATAAAACTTTCATTTGCTTTTACAAACAAACATATATTCATATACCCCTTATTTACCCCATATTAATTATCATGTGGTGGGAACTAGGAACCATAGTGAAATTGTAGGGAAATGGAAGGACATCACAATAGGCAGGGAGAAATGAATATTCTAGCTTTGGAAGTAACTAAATTTCGTGGAGAAACATTTTTTTTTTTGCTTTTGACACACTGAGTTTGGGATTTTAATGAAGTTCCTGATGAGGAAAACAATAATGGGTTTATTACAAAGTTCTTAGGACAGTGACCAACATTTTGATGACAGGTTCGGGAGACTGAAGATTGAAGAATGTCAGCATTGCTTGTGTTGTTTCGTACATCACATACAAAACTATGGTGGCTAGTGGAATGTGTAGAGTAAAGTAGCTCACACCATTGGAAGGACAGAAGCTTGATTTAAATTTCGACACAGTAATTTTTGGAAGAGATCAAACATAACCCAGATGTATTAATAAAATAGGAATTTTTGCATATGAATTACATGTAACTCGCGTTACTGACAATTTATCTACCATGGATGCGCAAGTACATGTATGCATCTTTATTGCGGACATATGAAGATTCTTATGTGGAACTAAAAGCAATGTGATCATTTTAATTTTAGGTTTTTAACAAATTTCAATAATTATCTGACCAACAGTTTTATTTAAGTGAAGGATTAATTTTTAATCAATGCTAAGGTAAACGATTTTTGCCGATACATTTCTCATGATGTGGTGAGTAATCTACACAGCCACTGCCTGTGTAAACAAACGTTGGTAATCTCCGCCTCCAATGTCAATCACTAGTTCAGAATTCACAATTTTGAGCTGCTTCAGAACTTTAAAAGATGAATACTCTTTCAATAATTTTTGGTTTGTAAAAATATTGACGTCAATAGAGAGCTGCCTTGGTAGCTACTTCCCCACCAAAAATTATAATTTTTATTAATGAATAATGCTATTAATTTGAAAATATTCTCTCTGAACTGAGAGCTGCAAAGAAAATTGAATTTCCAATTCATTTTGTGATTGGCTGCTATTTATACCTGGGCTCCAACCTTTAAGTAAACAGTGGATATCGTTATTGTGAGTCTATTTAGAGAATACATAGAATTTAAGAATTGACAATTGTGGAATAAATAAAATGAGTCAATTTGTTTCTTAAGTAGTTGATTTTAGTTATGATACACATTCGCTTGCGAACTTTCCAGAACGGGGTAACCAAGAACGCAGATTGACTTATTTACGAAAAGAGAAGAACGAGTTCATTATGCATCGCAGGCAGATACCTTGGACCGGACTTCTATTAATACGAAAAGTTAACGAATAAAATGGAACAATTAATGGGATTTTATTTCAACTGCACTTTCTAAAGAAAGTTCGGGTATATTGTTGTTACCATGTTCCGTCCGTCCGTCCGTCCGTCTGTCACGTTTTACTTTCTCAAACTGCTCTTACATGTTATTAACCAGCAAACTGAACTCTTGGAGTTTGATTTGGGGTGTCATGTTGTTTTGTAAAAAGGTTTCAAAAATTTTCTGGTAGTCCTGGAGGTCAAATAATTGGTAAAAAATGACGTTTTTCACAAAAAGCTATTTTTTATGTATAAAAAGGTGATAAGCGTGTAGAAATATGTTTTATGCCTTTAAAAATATTACATATGTTTTTCTTTCACTCGGAAATGTAAAGTAGGTCATAGACTGTCGTGGTATGCGCGTTTTTATAGAGACTATAGTCTATTTGGAAAATTTTGTGGAGTTTTTCATTTTTATTATAATATTCTTTGTGGTGTGTTTTTTAAACAACCAATAATGATTCATACAACAATTATATTTTTGCGGCCCAATTGACGCATGCGTCAGTGTTTTCTTGTGGTATGTAATGTTGAATCATGCGTACGGCACATGACCACATGTTTGTACTGTCTCCTAGCAACCCGCGAATATCATCACTTGACCCAGAGAGGGTATATAAACGAGCGCGTCGCAGTCGCAGCGTTCATTTCCCTAGCAGAGGTCAAGCAGATAGGAATTGCGAGACTAAGGTACGATTTTGGCATTTGGGTTGCCTTGAGAGAGAGGTTTGCAACATCGATAATTTAAAGGGGCATGGTCACGATTTTGGTCAAAAATCATTTTTTCGATTTTAATGTTTACAATGCTTTAGTAAGTCATTTGTAATAGACAACTAAAATTTGAGTGTGATTTGTTGAGCTGTAAGCGAGTTACAAAACTTACAATTCTTCGCTATGTAAACAAAGTTTTTGTTTACATTTTGAATGTTGAAGTGAAAATTCCAGTTTTAGACCTAAAATGAATGTGTTATTCGTTAGGAAGTGTATATTTATGCTTAAAAGGAATAAAACGATAGAAAAATTATCTTGAAAAAGATTTTTTACTGTTCTATTGAACCTATGTAAACAACAAGAGGCCCAGGGGCCACATCGCTCACCTGAACAACAATTGCCTTAATTCTGATCAAATTAGCATTACAGTATCAAAATATCCTGACAACTGAGTACAGCAGATATTGCTAAAAAAAATGAAAATCTGCCAATTTTATCCACCTCTTCTTTTTTTGGTAAATACCAAGCCCCTTTTGTTGTTGTAACTGTAAGAAGATTTCTCTATTCCAATATACCCCCATCCCATTTCGTGGCCCCACTTTTCTCTAGGGAATCATGGTTTCATCAAACATAAATCTGCATGACCTGTGCTTTCACACTAGGTACTGAGTTTTGGACCGAAAACTTTCCCAGAATATTTTTAAAGATATATATTCCTATGTAAAATTGATCCCCTTATTGTGGCCCCACCCTACCCACCCTACCCCCTGGGACCATGATATGAACAAACTTGAATCTACACTATCTGATGATGCTTCCACTCAAATTTGAGCTTTCCTGGCTTAATAGTTTTTGAGAAGAAGATTTTTAAAGATTTTCTCTATATATTCCTATGTAAAACATGATCCCCGTATTGTGGCCCCACCCTACCCCGGGGACCATGATTTGAACAAACTTGAATCTACTCAATCTGAGGATGTTTCCAATCAAATTTGAGATTTCCTGGCCTAATAGTTTTTGAGAAGAATATTTTTAAAGATTTTCTATATATATTCCTATGTAAAACTTGATCCCCCTCTTGTGGCCCCTCCCTACCCCACAGGACCATGATTTGAACAAACTTGAATCTACAGTACCTGAGGATGCTTCCATTTTGATTTGAGCTTTTCTGGCCTAATAGTTTTTGAAAAGAAGATTTTTAAAGATTTTTCTATATATTCATATGTAAAACATGATCCCCTTATTGTGGCCCCACCCTACCCCGGGGACCATGATTTGAACAAACTTGAATCTACTCTATCTGAGGATGCTTCCAATCAAATTTGAGATTTCCTGGCCTAATAGTTTTTGAGAAGAAGATTTTTAAAGACTGTCTCTATATATTCCTATGTAAAACTTGATCCCTCTCTTGTGGCCCCTCCCTACCCCCAAGGACCATGAATTGAACAAACTTGAATCTACACTATCTGAGGATGCTTCCAATTAAATTTGAGCTTGCCTGGCCTAATAATTTTTGAGAAGCAGATTTTTAAAGATTTTCTCTATATATTCCTATGTAAAACTTGATCCCCCTCTTGTGGCTCCTCCCTACCCCCGGGGACCATGATTTGAACAAACTTGAATCTACACTACCTGATGATGCCTCCACACAAGTTTAAGCTTTCCAGGCCGAATACTTTTTGAGAAGAAGATTTTTAAAAAAAATACCAACAAATTTTCATTAATTCTCAATTATCTCCCCTTTAAAGAGGGCGTGGCACTTCATTTGACCAGACTTGAATTCCCTTCACCTCGTGGTGCTTTGTGCCGAATTTGGTTGAAATCTGCCCAGTGGTTCTTGAGAAGAAGATGAAAATGTGAAAAGTTAACAACAACGACAACGACAGACAACGGACAAATTGTGATCAGAAAAGCTGTCTTGAGCCTTTGGCTCAGGTGAGCTAAAAACACGATCCTTGTTTACATGACGAAGAATTGGGAATTTAACGCTGTATCATGCTGAAAACTCATCGACTGGCACCCATATTCCATTTGATCATTAGAAATGAATTCCTAGAGCATTTTGAATAATAAAAACAGAAAAATAAAATTTGACCAAAATCGTGACCATGCCCCTTTAAGAACATTCGCTTTTTCAATTCGCGCAGAGGTTCGGAATCATTTGCGTGATATGGGCAAACATGAGGAATTTTTTTTTCACCTCTTCCTTTGAACTGTTCTTAATGATTTTCACCTTTTCTTCCTAGTTCTTGAATTTAGCGATGATTGACCTCGTTTTTACTTGTGCAACCGGGATCCTATGTATCTCCAGTATATCCGAGGGGTCGGTGGTCACGCCCGCCGCCGCTCGCATAATAGAACACGAATCCTCCCGTAGGTCATTTTGTGAACTTACCTCAAGTAAGGGAAGGCCATTTTGTTAATATTTGTAGGTCAATTGTAATCAACAATCATTTAAGAGAGGAAAATTTGATTGTTTAAAGTTTTAGTTCAACCCCAAGACCCTAGATTTGACAAGGTACGGACCCCTCGACATGTTACATAAAGATGATATATCATCAGGACGTAATGTTTTCGATATGAAAGTAATATTGATATATACTGGCCTCTTGATACCTTTACCTATTTTTTCCCTATTGGACATACCTATATTGTCAACATAATACCGGTCACTCGGTTAAAGAACAGTTTGAATTTGTTCAGCTGATCACCACACAACAATTTATATGTAGGTGTAGGCATGTTATTACGAACCTTTCACGATGACTTCACAAAGCTCAGTAAATACATTCTCAAGTTCAAATCCTGTAGGGTAGGTAACTCCGGCATATCTTTCGTTGTAGAATATCACATAACGTCCAGATTCTGGACATATTGCTGTAAAGTTCAAGGGCGGTAAATGATCATGAGGCCCGTTCTTGTAGCAAAGTCTGGAACCTTGTATAACACCAGTGTTTGATACATAGAGAGAAAATCCGGCAAATCGACCTCTTTGGCGGTCTTCTGCAATTGATGTATTTACACTTATTATTATTTATATAACATATGTTATATTTGTATAATGAATGTTAAATGCTTACAAAACTGTTTTGTAGACGACAAATGTTGTTTAATTATAATTAAGATAATTTAAGTGTTCATGTAAACTTTATTGTTAAACAGTTTAACTTCATATCTATTCATCCATTTGTCGTGCAGTACATGTACTATTTCTTGAAATGAGTTCATTAATTGTTTTCTTCATGTACAGTACACAAAACTTTATTTTTACCAGATAAACGATAGGATAGGATTCATGCACGATGGGATAGGACTAACGCTCGATAAATCATTATACACGAACGATACGATAGGATTGAAACACGATAGAAAAGGATAAACGATGTTCATAATAAAAGTATAATTGCTTTAAACGATCCTCACGAATAGCCAGATAATGAATGGAGATATTTAAGTAAGAGTTAAATGATTTAAACAAAGATTATGAGCTTCAGAGTGTTGTTTACTCAGGGTTTGAGTTCTCATATTCGGATTGTTATAAAGTTCAATGTAATGAGTGAAATTTGTTTAAAACATAACATATTTATGAAATGAATAATTATTGACATAGCATTCGATAATTTTACATTATTAAGGAATTAGGCTCAAACAGAAATAGACTTTAAGCCAAACAGAGGAATTCGGACTAAATATGTTTTCCGCTAAAACATTTTTGACAGGACTCCAATATTAAAAGTTAACATTTTATATTTTAGTCTTTATAAATTTGCATATTTTCTGTTGGTTTTACCTCACTTATTCATTAAAGTAATGGGATGGCAAGAATTGCAAAAATATTGAAAAATGCTTAAAAACGATAAAAGACACCATATCTCAAAATTTTGATCATTCACCTCATATCAATTGTATGCAAAAAGAAGAAGGTCAATATAAGTAGTTTAATACATTATATGTTTTTGTAATATGATCATTCAATTTTTTATAAAATTTGATCAAAAAGAGATATGGATTTGAAAACTGATAAGAGGAAATTCGGACTGGAATATTTTAAAAAATTGTGAATGAAATTGTGAATGAAATCTTAATGCTCTGTATCAATGTGGTGCCACTATCATTCATAAACTGTAATTCATTTTTTAAAGGGTTTTATTATTTGTAGTATTTTTACAATTAAGAAAATCACAAACGTAGTGTAAAATTTTGGGATTTTTCTTAAGTTTTAAAAGAATATTCAATGGCCATTAACTAAAAAACTAGGTCATTGACCTACTTTTTTCAAAGTTAAAAAAAACACCAAACAAAGGTCTACCACATACAATAGATAGGTTTTCAATATCATCAGTGGATTTTTTTCTTCTTCTGAGTAAACGTCATCCTTAAATCATCAATAACTTTTCTGTATAGTGTAACGGGATGGGAGATATACTGACGGACCAGACCGGGACTCCAACCCAGGCCCCCTGAATCTCTAGTCAGGGGCGCCAGTTATCAAACTGGTCTGACCGTCACATTTCTCCCCCTTAAATGATATTTGCCATCGGGAGATCACCCCTTGCTTCCCCCTGGCAGGAGTTAACCGGCACCAAATAGCTCAGCTAGTAGATCATCTGACTAAAGAACCAAGAGGCCGGGATCTGGTCCGTCATTATTTCTCCAAAACATCCATAAAACGGGTAAATACGCTATTTTTGTCCGTTAAACAACATACATTTACTAATGCATCATCTCAATTTACACGACCTAATTTGGTCTGCAGTTTGTGGGGATTTTTTGGGGGAGGATATTCATCTATACTAATAAATTAAGGCGTTTTGCAAATAAACTACAAAATGCCTGCACCAGAGTTCTTACTTACACCTTTGGTATTTCAACACATGTGAGATGATGTCCGTAGGTATAACTAAATTTTAACTGATAAGTTATTATTGTAAAATTAATTAAAAACCTACTTTCATTTTCGATAAACAAGCCCGAAATAGCAAAAATGAGAGCAAGCTGGTGGACACGCTTTGGTCAATCCAAGTCAGGGATAGTCTCGATCAAAATATATACTTGCAATGAAATAATATTGACTGATTAAGTATAGAATGAATATATTTACTTTCAGCCTATTTAGAGAAAATATAAAAGTTAAGATTTGACAAATGTTAAACAATAAAACATAAGTCAGCTCGTTTCTTTAGTGGGCAGTATTAGCTTTGATACTCATTGGCTTGCGAAGCACGACCTCTGGTGAGAGAATAGGATAGAACTTTCCAGAACGGGGTAACCAAGAACGCGGATTGACTAATTAACGAAAAATATAGAACGAGTTCATGCATTGCAGGCAGATCGGAACTCGATTAATACAAAAAGTTAATAAAAAAAAAATTAGAAGATATTAATGGGATTTTTGTATTAATGGTAAGTATGTGTTTTAATTTCATACTTTTATTATACCACGACAGATTGGTTGTATACCTTATTCATTAATTTGTAAACATTAATGTTTAATAAACAGATTATTGTATTCTACTTTATATGCATAAAAGGGGAAGTTTAATGGGAATCCCCCCCCCCTCCCATTGTTTTTCTTTTATTTGAAATTCATATTTAGGACAGTAATAGAAAATTGGATTAAAAAACTAAATTTAGAGAGAGAGAGAGAGAGAGAGAGAGAGACGAGATACCCATTCACTGGTTTAAAATAAACACAAATAAAAGTTGTTGTTTTTTCAGTCAGCTGCAACAAACAGGATTAAGGCCACGCAAATGTACATATTATTCATTTCAGTTTAGATTTTTCATCCCTGCCCGCTCCTCAAAATATCTGACAATGCAGTTTGGTTTTTTTGTTTAATTTTAAAGAATGAGTTAGTGGGAAATCGGACAAATTATATATAAAAATTAACCAAAAATGTTCAACATATTCAGCATTATACCATAATAACGCGTAAAGTGTTAATTCCCACGTTTGCGCGGGCTGTCATCTAGTTTCGTTAATGCAAGCAGTGAAACGCAATGCATATTTATCTTAATGAACGATAGTTTCCCTCCCTACCAAACTATTTTGAATGAAAATGCAGTTGTTCACTTAAAACTTATACACTTTTGGGAGTTGATTTTAATCCTGTGCAGTTACTCTGGCAAACCGAAAGTGAAACAGTGTTTGAACCTAAGCACAAATCATCACCGCTGACAAGACATATATCTTGATAATAATAGATAAATTCGGTGTGCTGTATGCTGTACCATTCTTTTTCAAAAGAAACGTATTTTAAATACCTTGAAAAAAGTCTAATAGATTTTATATAGTTCTAACAATTTAATTGTTTTTTGTAGTTGCATGTATTCGTACGCCATAATTAAATATAGTCTCATTCAACCAGACGCTCGGCTGACTCCGTAAATCTCCGACAAGCAGATAGGCTCTCTTGGTTGTCGAATATTAACGGAGACAGCCGAGCGTCTGGTTGAACGAAACTAGAGTTCAATATTGCTTTTATCCATACCGTTTGTGTGTCAAAAATGATCAAATATTTAGCATTTAACATTTATAAGATTGTGCAATGCTTGAATTGGCGAACTAAAGAAGAAAGGACAGAGAAACTGCATTATAACAAGCATTCTGAGAGTATTGCATAAGCAATACACGTCCCCTACCGGTTTGTAGAAATTTATTTGATACACACCGAGCCCGATAACGAACCCGAACATTAAAAAATTTGAATATAAAAAATTAATTTTCTCGAAAATATGTCAACCAGACGCTACAAAAGTGTAAATTTGATCTGTAGTTTGACATTTTGAAGCTGCTCAGCAAGTTTCAGGTCATTCGTCAAACCCATAGAGAAAAAAAACAGTGGAAAACTGAAGTGGGACAGAGAGACGGACAGACAGACAGACGGACGGACAAACAGACAGACGGACTGACGGATGCAGAGGAAAGCTATAGTCCCCTCCTGGAAACCGGTAGGGGACTAATAACAAACTTAAAATATATTCAACAAGCATTCTGAGAGTATTGCATAAGCAATACACGTCCCCTACCGGTTTGTATTATTCTATGAAAGCTTCCAAGCACACAACTATTTCAGATCTATTGTAAACGAGATGTCATGCTTTAATCAGAGATAAAAGAACAGAGGAAATTAAAACTATATAGTTGATATAGAAATTAAATAGGAAACAGGTAAAATAATACTCTTTATTTCATCTCCTGTAATTTCGCCAAGTCTATTCTGTATTCGCTGGTAACAATTTGTGAAAACAATGCACTGTTATGCACAATATCATTTCTTACCGTCTTCTGTACCCCGAATCAAACCAAACAGTTAAACATCCCAACCCGACAACGAACCCGATTGTAATAATAATACAAAAAAACCCTGCCGATTAAATTTACAACACAATGCTTGACACTATTTTATAGAATTCATTTGTTTGTTAGAAATGATAAAAGGAATGGTACAGGAAAAGGAATGGTACAAGTAACGCACAGTATACTGACTACATACTGACCTCGTTTATTCAGTTACACACCGAACCCGATAACGAACCCCAACATTAAAAAAATTGAATATAAAAAATTAATTTTCTCGAAAATATGTCAATCAGACGCTACAAAAGTGTAAACTTGATCTGTAGTTTGACATTTTGAAGCTGTTCAGCAAGTTTCATATTATTCCTCAAATGCATAAAGAAAAAAAGTGTGGAAAACTGAAGTGGGACAGACAGACTGACTGACGGACGGAGAGACAGACGGACGGACGGACGGACAGACGGACGCAGAGGAAAGCTATAGTCCCCTCCGGTGAAACCGGTAGGGGACTAATAAACACATGCTTATAACATGAATGAACACACCATAACCATCGTAATTTTTAAACAGCATGTTTATGCTTTGAATGTTATACACTCCACCAAGATCCACCTTCCACCACACTGTCTTCTGTGGATTGTTACGTCCTATTGGCAATGTCCTCATACAAGTTGATGTCTTTCGATCAACTGCATTACTAGCTTCGTTGCCCAGGCCTATAATTGTATGTGATTGACTAGCCACCCTCTTGTAAGATATATCATCTTAGGATATGCAAAAAAGAGAAGCACACAGTGATTATATCATTTTATTTATAAAGATTTTACACGTACCATGTAATTTGATATGAATCATTTGAAATTTTAAATTAAAAAAAAAAACATATTTTGACGATTTAACTTTAAAGGGGCATGGACACGATTTGGTCAAATCTTATTTTTCTGCTTTTATTATTTAAAATGCTTAAGAAATGCATTTCTAATGATCAAATGAAATTTGGGTTCTAGTCGATGAGTTTTAAGCAAGATACAGGGCTCACAATTCTTCGTCATGTAAACAAGGCTCGTGCCCTTATTTTGTTTACATAGGTTCAAAATACAAGTAAAAAATCTTTTTCAAGCTGATTTGCCTATCTTCTTATTCATTTTAATCATAATTAACAGTTTCTAACGATTAACACATTTATCTGAGGTCTAAAACTGGAATTTTTACTTCAACATTCAGAATGTAAACAAACGCTTTGTTTACATAGCGAAGAATTGTAAGCTCTGTAACTCGCTTATAACTCAACAAATGACACTCAAATTTTGGTTGCATATTAAAAATGCCTTACTGAAGCATTGTAAACTTTAAAATAAAAAAAAAATATAATTTGACCAAAATCGTGACCATGCCCCTTTAACGGTGTGCTTTGAGAAAAAAACAACATACAAAACAAAGGTTTCCCCTAAAATAAATTTTACGAAAATCTGGTGTGGTAAATTTTCATAATAATAGAATATTCAATATTGGAAACACAAGTATAAACCTTCACGATTTGTAATTATTTACTAGTTTTTAACCTGTCTTTTAATAGATACACATTATACATTACATGCTTTAATTTTTATTTATCTAGATAATGCATGAAACCGATATGATAAAAAAAAAACACATACCATATGCAAATGCTACAAGTAATCCAGCAACATAGAGAAGACAAGGATAAAAATACATGTTTCCCTATAACACAGTATCGATCACACTGGCCGTCTAAAACAGAAAACAACAAGGAAGTTTCCGAATCAACCTTAACTATTTAATGGCGTTCCATTGATGACATTTTTATATACTGTAATATGCTGTTTCTGCGTTATTATTCGAGTACCATGCGCGTTATACGTGTATCAGGATCGTGGGAGGAAATTATTATTAACTTTCCTCTGCGTCCGCAGTCCGTCCGTCTGTCTGTCCCACTTTAGTTTTCCACACTTTTTTTCGTTATGCGTTTGAGGAATAATATGAAAGGACTATGTGCAGTATGGTCAAATATCTGCCCCCGATTTCAACCAATTTTTAAATAGTATCGTATAGAAATAAAATCTTCCAAAATCATTGAATGGAGGATGCCTATAACTTGAATCTTGATTTTAGTCATCATTGCTCATTCACTATTTATCTATGACGTCACCAAAATGACCTATTTCCCGCAAATTTGCAAACAAATGAAAATATTTTCATTTTTGGTCTATATTTTGCATTTTGAAGTATAGAGCGCAGGTGCGATTTTAACATATTTTTTTCTTCAGATAATTATACACATTATACTAAAAAATGGTACTTGAGCAAGCCTGCGCTCGATGTTTCCCAGTCGAAATACCATCGGAAAACACCCATATTTTGCTACAAAACATCAATTTATCAAAATTATGCAATCTTCAAGACATCATTTCTACATAATGACGTCACTGGGGTGATAACCTTTTACACCTTTATTTCCAATATGATTTTAACTATTTTTCACCTTATTTTTAAAGCTCTTTCTAAAACTTTGATTTTGGGGGGCAAAAATCCATAAAACCGCACATAGTCCTTTGCTGAATAGCTTCAAAATGTCAAACTACAGATCAAGTTTACACTTTTGTAGTGTCTGGTTGACGAGAAAATTAACTTTTTATATTCCAATTTCTAAATGTTCGGGGTCGTTATCGGGTTCGGTGTATTGAATAAACGAGGAAAGGATGTAGTCAGTAATAATATCATGCATTACTTGGACCATTCCTTTCATTGTTTCTAACAAACAAATACGTTCTGTAAAATAGTGTCAAGCATTCTGTTGTAAATTTAATCGACAGGGTTTTATGTATTACATGTATTACAATCGGGTTCGTTATCGGGTTGGTCTGTTGATTCGGGGTACAGAAGACGGTAAGAAATGATATTCTGCATAACAGTGCATTGTTTTCACAAATTTCTACAAACTGGTAGGGGACTATAGCTTTCCTCTGCGTCCGTCAGTCTGTCCGTCCCTCTGACTGTCTGTATGTCAGTCCGTCTGTCTTTCCCACTTCAATTTACCACATTTTATTTTCTTTATGCGTTTGAGGAATAATATGAAATTTGCTGAACAGCTTCAAAATGTCAAACTACAGATCAAGTTTGTAAATATAATCGACAGGGTTTTTATAATTACAATCGGGTTCGTTATTGGTATTACGTACACGTAAGAGATGATATTCTGCATAACAGTGCATTGTTTTCACAAATTTCTACAAACCGGTAGGGGACATATTGCTTATGCAATACTCTCAGAATGCTTGTTATTAACAAAGTATGTACTAGTTTTAAGCTGTTATATCTATGAAACAATGTTTATCTTACATGCTTAATAACATCTGTAGCAAGATTATGTATAGAACATATGATTTTTAAGACAAATATACATACCATATACGCAAATGCTACAAGTAGTTCAGCCACATAGAGAAGGCAGCTCATATGTCGGTATAACACAGTACTGTTTCCGCCTTAAGTCTTGCACATGAATAACCAGGCACTTCCTGAATTTACCTGTGCTATCATAATATGGAGATGTATTAATGAAATAAAATTATTCTGTTGTATGTACAGAAAGTATGTTTCTAATTGTAAATCAAAATGATAGCCTTGTCTAATGCAATTGTAAACGGTACTGAAATGACCTATGCATCTATTCAAAGTATTATCCGCGGTTTGAAATACACAATTTCAATCAATATATATCTATTTCTGAAATGCATCACGTTACGCTTAGCGTGGCAGACCTTTTAGGATTTGACTGATGCTTAAAGCTATATGAGCTGCAATTTTCATGTTGAAATTTTTTTACGAAAATGTGTTTTTCTTCAAAATGACCAAAAAAATCATGGTTTAAAATAGCTGTAAGCTGTATTTTTGTGGGAAAGGCCGTTAAGAAGCGTTTATTGGAGCAAAATTGAATTTTTGTCGTCCTGTACAAAAATCGATTTGCTATATATTCCTTATAGGAGAAATCTTTCTTCTGACAAAAAAATAATGAATTTTTCAAACTTTATTTACCATAAAAGTTTAAGTTACATGCAGACTTATTATACTAGCAGGTTTCTGCAGCAAAATAAAATTCTAAAACATACAGCTCATATTGTTTTAACATGACTGTCAACAACTAGATATGAACTTTCTAAGTTTAAAAACAAGAAAAAGTCACATTGGGCTAGACTTAGAAATTATGTTGGGTGTGCCAAGACGGTAACTTTCTACGAACTAAAAAGAAAATAATATAAATTAAATAACTTTTGTGTGCTCTTGGTTCTTGTTGCTACTACAAGCCTTTAACAGTGTTTTATTAGCCAAAGAAGAGCTCTTAAGCTGTAGGAAATGGGTTTTTTTCAGTGCTGTTTTATGTAGAAAATTGTTTTTTTTTCTTGTAATATTAAGCAATGCTTCTGATTTACCAAAATCAGCATACATTTTTAACAATTAGGATTTTTAAATGCCTATAGATAATCTAAATGCGGAAAAATAGTACCGAACCTATTTGGAATGGGTCTGTCTAAGGTTTAATGTTTACTGAAGGGATATTGAACAATTTTGAATCAATTTTAACTAGTTAAATATGTATTGCTTGATACCAATGAAAATGAAACGAATCGAATTCACATGACTGACAACTTATAAGAAGCCGTTTTGATTTCGTCAAAATATCTGCGGTAAAATGATTCATTTTATTACATATCTTATTAAGGAGAAAGTTTATGCCTGTATTAGCCAATAGAGTTTTACAAATTTTAAGTTAATTTTTACAATATTTTAATAAAACATACGTTGCCCCTAGACTTCAATGCAAAGAAGATGGGTGGATAAGGCGTGTAAAATGCCCATACGCGGTCGGACAGGCTACTGACAAATTAAAGTATCAATAAATCTGATGGGGTTTTTTTAAATCATTTAAAACAATATATATTTAGCGAATCATTGATTTTTAACCTAAAGGTTCGTTCAATACTTGGAATATGTTGACTCAAACAGGCGTATAAGTATCAAAACCTGCAAATACTGTCATTTTTTAGAACTTCAAGGGATTTTCTTTTATATAATGGGTCTGTGCTCCATATTTTTCTCATAGTCTGATTAAGGTCTATTGGAAAACAAACCGATTTCAATCAACAAAAACGTGGAGAGATGACCCACTATACTAAAAAAATATCATTTTGTATCCCAACAATTGAACGTTTTGAAAAAAAAACACAAGTCCGGTAGTTCGTGGCCTTAGTCACACATAATATTTAAAAAGCCCACTTTGTTGTGTCTGAAATGGCTCAGTGGTTAGAGTACCTGGCATAAGCTTACCTTATATATTTAGAGTTTTTATGTTACAGGTTCGATACCACCAAAATTTCCGACAATATTTTTTTCTTATTTTTGGTTCAATATATTAAAAACTGACTATAGTCAGAAATTTTGCTTTTGCAAAGTTGTATTATAATATATTTGAATAGATTTAATTGGGGAATAATAGATTCAAAATTGTATTTCACTACTAAACCGAATGGGCATTTGCGCCATCTTATTACCCCATCTTCTTTCAAGGTGTATTTAATTGGACCATAATCAAAATTTTGAAAAATCCTTTGGTGTAGTAAATTTATTTGATGAAACCGTCATAATGATATCATGATTAAGAATATCGGACCATTCGTTTATTAGGTACAAAATGTGGTCGTCATACATTGAATACCTTAAAGCTGAACATGGCAGGTAAATAGGCACCGTCACACTGGTCTATAAACCCTTCAAATTCGTTACACCTGATTGCACACCTGGAACTTGAGTCTGACGTGTCGTGATCTTTTTGTTGTTTTTGGATTTCTCTGCATTTAATTCTAATTCTTTTTGCATATTCTGTTTAAAAATATGCGTTGACCATGTTTATTTCTTGTTAGTTCTCCCCTGGCTTGATAAAAGCGTGTCAAACCTGATAAGTTCATGGCGACTGAGTAACACGGCGAGGCAAAATGTACGTCCACACGTACAGGTGACACCTCTACAGAAAATACTTTAAACTGTTAAATGCAAGAGGTCTTTGGCTAATTTAAGGGTTGTAGGGAAGGCTGTGCTAAATGTAAAGAACTATGGCAGACAATACCTACTGAGGAAGGAGGCATTTAAATCGACATTATGCTGTTAACATTAAAAAAATTGGTTTGTTTTGGGTTTAGGGAGTTTGTTAGATACACATTTTCCATGACATTTACAATATTTGGCATTGTACATCATATGTATTGTATAGCTTTGTGTAGCTTTACACCATGATTTGGTTTTAAAAAATCATCAAGGTACATGTGTTAGCTAGCTGTTTTGATAAGAAAACAGCATAAGACTGCTGAAGCATTAAAAAATTGTTTCATTACTGAATTTCACTCAGCGTATGTAGTGTTCACTTTTTCATATCATTATGCATTCAGATAGCATCGATAGACATTCACGTCATAATTTATGCGCATAAATTAAAATAAGTTTCTCACTAGAGGCGCTACGGTCGGTTCGGACAAAAGTTACAATGGCGGCCAATTTGTTATTAGGGGAGGACTTTCCCGGGGCAAAGTTTGTTCAGGCCTCCGTAGAGGAACACACAAATATTCAGTTAAAAAGGTGGTTAAGTTATCGAGGTCTTCCTACTTCTCGAAACGACCGGATTTAATAGAAAGGTACCCACAGTCTGATAACGTTTTATGTAAACAACATATGTCATGACTATCACGAATGAAACAATAACGTAAACAATGTAATATTAAAAGAAATAATCTCAGTAATGTTTCGTGTCAGTTAAATTAACGGTTTTTATAATATTATACAGATGTCGGAATGCTGTAAACAACAACGTGATAATTGATCTGAAAGTTGATGAGGGTTAACGGCTGAATCTAAAAAAGAATCCAACGCCTGCTGAATCCCAAGTTTCCTATGTTCCAATTCAAGGCTGGAAGAAGTTTCCATCTGTATCTATACCAAAACATTTTAATCATGGGTATATCTACTATTACCTTGTGGAATCAGTAGCATCAGTAGAGTGTGACTCAGACAGCTCAGATGATGACTGTCAAGATGATGTACATACTAGCAAACCATTTACTAAGGGTATGAATCTCTTTAGGAGTGGTCATGTGATGTCAGTTGTAAAGGACAATATTTTGTCAAAGCATCTGTGTTCCTACTCACACCATTCCTACTACTGTACAGTAACATTATCCGAATCATCTGGATCAATATTAGAGGGAACATGTACTTGCTCTGCTTCTGGCATGGGTAGATGTTCTTATGTTGCAGCTCTGTTGTTTGCATTGGAGGACTACACGATTGAATTTGGGACCGACTTGCCTACATGCACAGACAAACTACTTCAGTGAAACAAAGGTAGAAGAAAAAAAAAGAATCCTGAGAAGATTTTTAACCAGGAAAACAAGTCCATGAAAAAAAACTCTCAAGCGTCAAAAAAACCTCGGTCAAAAATATCCTAAACTCTGATCCAAGACCTGAAGAGCTGAGGGAGGATGAATTATCAAATGGACAGAAAAAATGAATTTCTATCAAATTTAGTCTTAAATGGACAATAATGTGGATTGACAAATTTATTAGATTTTTATCATGAAAATTTCAGTATAGATAAATATGGTGTAGATATTCTAGGGATTCAATGTAGACAATTTATTGATAATTTAAAAGATACGTGTTTTGACAAATGATCCCCATTTGTAGTTGATAACACAGTAGGTCAGGCATTATCTCTAAATAGATGGTGCAGGGTATACGTAACAGCATTAAATGCAAAAGATATTAAATGTGTCAGAATAGGTATTACGAGTCTAGTTAATAGACTTCTGTGGTCAGATACCCCTGTAA
The DNA here is from genome assembly GCF_902806645.1 of Magallana gigas. NCBI lineage: Eukaryota > Metazoa > Mollusca > Bivalvia > Ostreida > Ostreidae > Magallana > Magallana gigas. The sequence continues at coordinate 661,369 of NC_047560.1, read as the reverse complement.
CAGCAGCCCTACTGTATGGGCATGAATCTAATGCTCTTTCACATTACAAACAGCAACATCCAAACTACAGTGTGCAGGAAACTGGTTTATGGTTGAACCCTAGACACCCTTCTCTTGGATGTAGTCCAGATGGAATATTCATTGATAAATTAGATGAAAACAAGAGTCCCATAGGGCCACATCGCTCACCTGAGCAACAATGGCTTTATATGAGTGTACAAAGGATATTGTGCCAAATGGCCCATCGGTAGAAAAAAAAATACCATAAAATAAACTGTATCCAAATTTAACACTTATTTTCCTACACTTAATCTTTGACATTGTACCCTTATGAAATACCATTTTTACCAAAAATAAGATCCTTTGCAAGATATAAACCAAATTTTGTAGGGATACACGGTTAACTCCAAATCCCTTTATTTTAGTTCTGCCCCCTCACTATAAAACGATCAAACTTTATATGGGAATATGCATATATACAGGTACATGTTCATCTTCAACTATATTGTACTAGCTAGTTATTGTATTTTATTAAAAAAAAAATTCCTACATTTGAAAGAAAAAAAAATGTACCTCAAGGCGCTCAAATCAAGAACATTCAAAAAGTTGATTGGTTTTTCACATTAAAAACGATTGTTGTTAACAAGGCGTGGACTCGTGTGACGTTTTATAACCTTACTCACTTGATCGAAGAATGCACTTGATTGAAAAATGTTATCATGTGATATGTTAAAGAGCTATTACATGTACAGTACCGTCAACGCGAATCCCGTATTTGACCGCGTCCCCCCCCCCCCCCCCCCCCGCGGTTATTTAATCCTTTCCGCGTTACACCATCGCGGTTAATTCATCGCGGTCCTCGCTGCAGCCATGTTTAAACCGCAGCAGTGTGACCTACCGTTAAACAAGGTGATCGGAGATTTTTTTACCTGTATGCTATTAGACAATAAGACGGCCACCTAACACTGAGAGTCATTCTATACTGGCCATGTCTGATGTATCGTTTTCATTTTACATATTAAAATGATTACGTATTTTTAATGCACGTTTTCAAAACTCCTTATCAATTATTTTAGAGATATTTTAATTAAAGAATCATCTGCACCCGTAATAATTTTCAGGTAACTGTTGATACATGTATACCTATTATGTTAAAAATATTTAATCATTTTAATAATGTAATTTACATGACGGAGAGGGTTTGAGCTATAATATATTATTTTTCGATTTTTTAATGCTTTTAAACATTTCCGACTACAAAAATGTTTTAATCCATATCAGTTTGTAGCTCGTTTTACGGCACTCTTTCGATGCTCAAGACAATTAATCTAGTCCGTGACAGGCTCATGCTACACGGAGAACGTTTACCTACGGTCAACGGCATGATATGAAAATTTTACTCAACCCTTAAAATACTAAATTATATTGACATAATTTTATGTGAGTTAAATATGAAGCTACAACACAAATGTACATGTAGTATCAGCTGCAAATACCGTTTTTCGTAACCGCCCCCTCCACCTCTTCAACGTTTTAATGACTGTGAAAGTACATGTAAATTGTACTTGACTTTAGTCCCAATTGTTTAACACAGAGGTGTGAAACCATCGAACTAAACTTCACAAACACAGTGTCAATCATTAAATTTAACATCATAAACAGTGTTAAATACTTATTGTTAGACAAACTTCTTTTTTTCCTTTACCTGAAAACTAATAGAAGGAAACTGTTTGCGTGGACCCTGAGGTCCACGCAGAAAATATATAAGCGAGGTTAAACCGGATGCTATTGGGAAAATTCAGCCTGCGCATGAGCTAGCCTGGTTCCTGTGCGTAATAGGTAGCTCAGGGAACCAGGCTAACACACGTTTATCTGAATCGGGATCGGGATTCCGTGCCATATGCACACACATAAGTTCAAAGGCGCTATGCGCTATGATTGTAAAGTTATCAGTAAACAGTACTGAAACAAAGTATTCTTTTTAAGATCGGCATGTGATACATGTATGAACTGTCAGTATTATGAAATAAGTTATGCCGAAACTGCAATCAATGCATCAAATAGCATAATTTGCAGTGTTTGGTTGTTTCCGAATACACATGTAACTTAACTTTACTTTATAGTAGGCGTGGCTAGAGTACTTCCCGATTAATTTTTTCTCAAGAAAAATGCATCAAAATATGAAATTTTAAATTTACACAAAGCCATCACTGCATAGTGAACAAAGTAGTGCGATTCGTATTGTGTGCGCAAATAGTAGAATTCGCCGATTGCCTGCTACTATACATGCAAACTTCATTAACAGATAGATCATTATTATTTTAGAAGTATGAGCCATTTAAATTCTGAGATAAAAAGTCAGGGCTACACATACATGTATACGTAATACAACGTACAAATTTAGTGGCTAAAAGCAGGGGGGCTAGAGTGGATGGAATCTCTAATAATCTTAAGGCTTTCACGTTTTCGTTGGAAACACATGCAAATGGTCCACGTATTGTAGTCCTTTTTTAAAGGACAGCACTTTGTTTCCTTTATAAAGGAAGGAGCACGTGGTGCAGCTCGCGGGCAGTGGCGTCGGTGGGGGGGGGGGGGGGGCTAAAGAGCATTACTCTCTCTCTCTCTCACACTCACACACACACACACACACACACACGCACACACACATAAAAATCGTAGATAAAATCAAGATCGGCGACACTCAATCAAGAAGCCTCCTCTGTAAGATAGTTGTACGGTTAGACGAAGCTGTACGCAATTTGGAGATTTTCTTTTGTCTTGAATAGGTGTGAAAACCCCTAGAGCATGTCGTTTTCTACCCTAGGCTTGTTAATCACTATACACAGGAAATGATTGCGAATTATAATTAATATACACAATAAAGGAAATGTGTACAAAAATAGTTAGCCTTTGATTTTTTTTAAAGTAACTCGAGATGTATGCATTTAATAACATGTACAACTTCCCATGTTGTTTTAGGATGCAACAACCTCATTCCATTTCTTGTAAAGAAATATCTATCTTCACGCACATCAGAACGCCTAGCCATTCTTTTATGAAAATCACAGAATATACGTGTATATATCTTTTCAGGGCAACACTTAGTTTAAAACTGAATAAAACCCGTGCGATGTGAAGAATCATTCAATTTTAATTATGAGTACTTTTTTCCTTTGTGTTTTAATTAGGAGACCTGATTTTCCTTTGAACATTTAATTGTGAGCATGTCTTTTTATAAGGCTACAACTAGTCGGTCTACAGAGCTCGTTGAAATCATTTTTCCGAACAAATTATAAATTTTTTATCAAAACAATGACGCTTGTTACAGCAATTATAAGGACGTGATTTTCCGTAATATGAGCGATTAAGCCACTTTTAAAATTTGAATGAATTTTTAACGGTTTGGTAGGATAAAAAGATAAAATGATATTGAAAATAAAAGTATACATACCTGAATATTTATAAAGTAAAATAATAAATTTAAGTAAATAAGTCTTATTAATTTTACATTTTCTTGTGTTAGATTTTAAAATTCAATTTAATCGTATATCGATATATCAATAAGTAAGTAAAGCATGATTTTTTCAACCACATGCGGGCATGGCTCATTTCACATTGGATTGTACAGATAACAGCTTTAAATGATTAGAATTCAAATATTACCCCAGTATTACCAAATAAACAGCAAATTTAAAAATATATATATTTACCTTCAAAATATGTGATTTTCTATAAAAGGATCATGATTATATTTATGCATTTGTAAACTTACATTTATGTTTAATGCATGCTATATATTTTTTTAATCGAGGGAGATAACTCGTGTTCCTTTTCGATACTTCGTTACACCTGTAATCGATCGTTCAAACCGCGGGGGTGTTGTCATTATGGGTGATTGAACCGCGGGGGCACGCGGTTTTTACCTGAGACAGGTGTTAAAACCGCGTTGCAATTTGGACCGCGGGGCTGCGCGGAAAATACGGGATCCGCGTTGACGGTACTGTATAACCAATACATAGGCGTCGGAACTGGGTGGAGCCCCCCCCCCCCCTCCCCACACCCACACTTTTTGGGGCAAAGTCGGACATAGCCGTATTCAAAATCTTTTTCTTTTTTGCTTGTCAAGATTTCTGATAAGGTCAATCCACCCCCCCTCCTCAATGAGCCTCAGACTGCAATGTATTACAGGCATATCGCTCTATTTTACCAAGGCCCGTCTTTATTCAAAATCAACATTAACAAATGGCTACAAATCAAAATGATTTTCCACTGTTTTTTTTTGGTTAAGAATAGCAACAATACATTTATCCCCGTAACAGTAATGTTTTAAACTGTTTTAAAAAGGTAGTTTATATTTAATTGTTTCTGAAAAACCAATTGTGTTAATCAGCTAAAATAAAACTTCAAACAAGAACAAACAGAAAAATATACATTAAAATAAATAAGCTGATAATAAGAAGAATAATCAAATCTAATTTTTGTGGTTGTAAAAAAGAAGTTACTGTTGATAAAACTTTAGTTAGATCTTTCACATTTTCCTGATAAACACTTGATTAACGTTTTGATGTCCATGTTTGTTAATTACCTTATTCTGTAATAGGTATCGAAAAATTGTACAAAGATGAAACTTACAGAATTTTCAGAGAAAATTTGTGGAAGAAAAAATTAAATAATTATATGCCTTTTGGTATCAACAAAAGGGAACATTATTGTCTTTAGACTACATTATTACTAGTTTGTAGAGACACTTCCTATATTTTTGGTCCCGTTATCTATACATTTGTCATAAATTATTTGTTTATGTACTAATTACGGCTATCAATGTGCTTTCTATAGACTCTCATCTATATTTCATATGTTTTTGGCGTGTTGTGTTGTATGACGTCACTTGCCAGACTGTATTCACATTGTGACGTCATAGTATATGTTCTACGTTGTGTTGCTATAGACACAAAACACCGACTGATGAAGACCGATAACACGGTCGAAATATTTTGAAACAGTATTTATCTCATACGTGTGGTGTATATTACCCGTGTGATAAACCTTTACTATATCAAACGGGTGATGCTTTATTAATGTTAATTCTTACGGTCGGCGGAATATCACCAGTGACCGTTTGATGCTGAGGAAATTTTGGAAATGAACTTTGCACAAAATTGAATCTGTGAATTCTTTATTGAGCTGAGAAAATTACGGCGATCTGTTTTCAATTACTTTCTTAAAATTTGATTTGTGCCTCCACATAACAAAACAAATGTTGACTGTGTTTTCGGGCAACATTTATTATATTAGCCCTCTCAGGACGAAAACATTGCCCTCTGCTTCCCGTCGGGCAATATTTCGTCCCTCGGGGGCTAATATAATCAATGTTGCCCTCAACCCCAGTCAATGTTTGCATATTGTTATATTCAGTAGTATATTCTCACTACATAACTCTATATAGACGAATAGTCAATAATTGTAATATTAGCTCGTCCGAAAAATATTGACCGGTCAATATTTTTTTGATATTGACTCGCTAGGAATAATATCTAGAGAACATTCCCTCTATTTCAAATAATTGCCTCTGATTGGTTGATTCGTAAACGATGACGTAAATAACTCTTCGCGACTCCAAAACAAGGTGACGTCATAATAGACAGTCAGTGAAGGCAAGTAAACAACGGACGCGCAATGCGACGGTTTGCTATCATAACGGATATAAGGATTTGCGAATTACTGTGAAGTAAAATCAGGTAGAACATCTGTATATTAATTCTTTCGGTCGGCGGAATATCACCAGTGACCGTTTGATGCTGAGGATATTTTGGAAATGAACTTTGCACAGAATTGAATTCGTGAATTCTTTGTTGAGCCGAGAAAATAATGGCGATCTGTTTTCAATTATTTTCTTAATTTTGGTTTGTTTCTTTATATAACAAAACAAATGTTGACTGTGTTTTCGGGCAACATTGATTATATTAGCCCCCTTGGGACGAATATATTGCCCTCCGCTTCGCGTCGGGCAATATTTCGTCCCTCGGGGGCTAATATAATCAATGTTGCCCTCAACCCCAGTCAATATTTGTATAATATATATATATATATATATATATCTCCAAATCAAAAAAGTATTTTCTCAGTGTCCGGTAAAAATATAATAAAAGAAAAAAAGCAACACTAACTGCAATATTTGACACACCAATGTCACTCCTATGACAGATTGAATACCGCACGTAAGATAATTTGTCTGCATCGCTTTGTTTTATAGGGCCGACGACATCCAAAATATAGCATTCAATGCTTATATTTAACTTTTTATACTGATGGGTATTTATATGAAATATTTTTATAGCCGCTATAAAGCCATTATTTACGCTCTTAGTTAGGGATATGAAACACACAAGGAACAGCCATATTAACTATTAATATATATTAATATATTAATTTTTTGCAGTTAGTGCTGCTTTTTTTCTTATATATATATATATATATATATATATATATATATATATATATATATATATATATATATATATATATATATATATTTGCTGACTTAGATCAACTGCTTATCAAAACTAGTAGGCTAATTGTTCGAGAACAATTAGAGGTCTTTCCACCTAATATTTTTAATGAATTGCTAGATTGCTCAATAAGGTGTACAAAACATTATTATACCTATGATACACGTTGTACTATAAAATGGGAAAACCACGAAGCCATTAATTGATAAATGGTTTTTAAAGAGATTTTTTATTATTATCAAGCCATTTCTTTAAGAATTCCATGTTGTATATATCGTAAAGATTTATTAAATTACTTTTCTAATTTTTTTTCCACTTACTATGAACAAAACTGAGCCAAGGTTATATTCTTCACACAATAATATAAACAGTAAACCTAACAATAAAAGAGAGTGTTCTAGAGGCGCTCTCTTTGTACAAAATGAATGGGTTCACTGTAAAAACAAGTTCCACTTGAGTGACCACAAGACTTAATGTGATACCTGGCTGACCAAATTGAATACCTTATTGCGCAATCCAGCAAACTATTGAAACCCTTACTATAATTCTGTATTTCAAATGATATGAAAATGCATTAATTAACAGACTTCAAAATGACGTTGACCTTTGACCTTTATGTCATTTTGTTCGGCCAAGGTAGACGCTTCTATTCCAAGTGGTCAGAAGTCTGTACGACAAATAATATAAAAGTTGGAAATGATTTTATAGAAATTTAAAAACTTTCAAGGGCAATAACTACTAGAAGGGGGCCTCAGATCCTTTCGTATGAATTGATTGAAGAACCCTCTAAGTGTACTGAATACATTGGTAAAAATTCCAAGTTTCTATCTCTTATAGTTTCAGAGGAGTAGCGATAACAAGCATTTCGTACAATAGGGGGTATAACTCTGTAATTATTCAAAGGTATGAGTCAAGGGGCTATAATTTAAAATGTCTTAAGATGTCCTACTACATCCATAAAAAAGTTTTTCTCTACCACCCTAAACAAAAGAGATATAAAAACTCATTAATTAACAGCTTCTCAAATGACCTTGACCTTTGACCTTTATGTCATTTTGTTTGGCCAAGGTAGACGCTTCCATCCCAAGTGGTCCGAAGTCTCTATGATAAGTAATAAAAAAGTTGGAAGTGATTTTATGGAAATGTAAGTACTTTCAGGGGCTATAACTACTACAAGGGGGCCTCAGATCCTTTCGGTATGAATAGATTGAAGAACCCTCTAAGTGTACTGAAGACATTGATGTTATTTTTTTTATGTTTGAAAAAAGATTGCTTCAATAGAATAAAGTATTTTTTCTGCGTTACTTCATTTAAAAAAGTGTCAAACGATTAAGTTTGCAATTTTTTATTGCTTAACCTTGACCTTTGACCTTTATGTCATTTTCCTCGAACAAGGTAGACGCTTCAATACCAAATGGTCCGATGTATCTATGATTATTGATTCAAAAGTTATTTGTGTTTTTTATTGAATGTTCGAAACTTTCAGGGGCAATAACTGCTAGAAAGGGACTTTGGACCCTGTCGGTAAGAATAGATTGAAGAAGCGTCTAAATATACTGAATACATTAGTAAAAATTTCAAGTCTCTATCTCCAACGGTTAATTAGGAGTAGCGATAACAAGCATTTTGTACAATAGGGGCAATAACTCTATAATTGTTACATGGTAAGGGTCAAAGGGTTATATTTTGAAATGTCTTAAGATGTCCTACTACATCCATGAAAAAGTTTTTCTCTACCATCCTAAACATTAGAGATCTAAAAACTCATTAATTAAGAGATTTCCGAATGACCTTGACCTTTGACCTTTATATCATTTTGTTCATCCAAGGTAGACGCTTCCATCCCAAGCAGTCCAAAGTCTGTATAATAAGTAATAAAAAAGTTGGAAGTGATTTTATAGACATGTAAATACTTTCAGGGGCTATAACTACTAGAAGGGAGGCTCAGATCATTTCGGTATGAATAGATTGAAAAACCCTCTAAGTGTACTAAAGACATTGGTAAAAGTTCCAAGTCTCTATCTCTAATGGTTTCAGAGGAGTAGCGATAACAAGCTTTTCGTACACAAGGGCAATAACTTCGTAAGTTCTGGGAGTTATCAAGCAAAGGGTCATTTGGTACCATAACTTTTAATGGCCAATCACATAAAGAAAAAATTGTTTCAATATCTCTTGAAATAAAAAAGCTGTCCCTGGAAAAAAAAAGAAGAAAAAAAATAAGAATAACTAGTAGGCTAATTGTTCGAGAACAATTAGAGGTCTTTCCACCTCATTGTTTTTTTATGTTTGAAATAAGATTGTTTTAATAGATTAAAGTATTTTTTCTGCGTTACTTCATAAAAAAAGTGTCAAACGATAAAGTTTGCAATTTTTTTATTGCTTGACCTTGACCTTTGACCTTTATGTCATTTTGTTTGGCCAAGGTAGACGCTTCCATCCCAAGTAATCCGAAGTCTCTATGACAAATAATAAAAAAGTTGAAAGTGATTTTATAGAAATTTAAATACTTTCAGGGGCAATAACTACTACAAGGGGACCTCAGATCCTTTCGGAATGAATAAATTGAAGGACTCTCTAAGTGTACTGAAGACATTGGTAAAAGTTTCAACTCTCTATCTCTTACGATTAATGAGGAGTAGCGATAACAAGCATTTTGTACAATAGGGGCAATAACTCTGTTAATATTTAAAAGTAAAAGCCAAGGGGCTATATTTTAAAATGTCTTAAAATATCCTATTTCATCCATGAAAAAGTTTTTCTCTACCACCCTTAATAAAAGAGATCTAAAAACTCATTAATTAACAGATTTCCAAATGACCTTGACCGTTGACCTTTATGTCATTTTGATCGGCCAAGGTAGACGCTTACATCCCAAGTGGTCCGATGTCTCTGTGACAAATAATAAAAAAGTTGGAAGTGATTTTATGGAAATTCAAATACTTTCAGGGGCATTAACTACTAGAAGGGGGCCTCAGATCCTTTCGGTATGATAGACTGAAGAACCCTCTAAGTGTACTGAAGACATTGGTAAAAATTCCAAGATTCTATCTCTTATGGTTTCAAAGGAGTAGCGATAACAAGCTTTTCGTAAACAAGGGCAATAACTTTGTAAGTTCCGGGAGTAATCAGGAACAGGGTCATTTGGTATCATAACTTTAAATGGTCAATTACATGAAGGAAATATTGTTTCAATATGTCTTATAATAAAAAAGCTGTCCCTTGGAAAATAGAGAAAAAAAATAAGAATAAACTAGTAGACTAATTGTTCTCGAACAATTAGAGGTCTTTCCACCTCATTGTTTTTTTATGTTTGAAATAAGATTGCTTCAATAGAATAAAATATTTCTTCTGCGTTACTTCATTTTAAAAAGTGTCAAACGATTAAGTTTGCAATTTTTTATTGCTTGACGACCTTGACCTTTGACCTTGATTTCATTTTCATCTGACAAGGTAGACGCTTCAATACCAAGTGGTCCGATGTATCTATGATTATTGATTCAAAAGTTATTTGTGTTTTAATTGAATATTCGAAACTTTCAGGGGCAATATCTGCTAGAAAGGGACTTTGGACCCTGTTGGTATGAATAGATTGAAGAAGCGCCTAAGTATACTGAATACATTAGTAAAAGTTTCAAGTCTCTATCTCTAACGGTTAATGAGGAGTAGCGATAACAAGCATTTTGTACAATAGGGGCAATAACTCTATAATTGTTACATGGTAAGGGTTAAAGGTTTATATTTTGAAATGTCTTAAGATGTTCTACTACATCCATGAAAAACTTTTTTTCTACCATCCTAAACAAAAGAGATACAAAAACTCATTAATTAAGAGATTTCCAAATGACCTTGACCTTTGACCTTTATGTCATTTTGTTCGGCCAAGGTAGACGCTTCCATCCCAAGTGGTCCGAAGTCCCTATGATAAGTAATAAAAAATTTGGAAGTGATTTTATATTAATGTAAATACTTTCAGGGGCAATAACTACTAGAAGGGGGGCTCAGATCCTTTCGGTATGAATAGATTGAAGAACCCTCTAAGTGTACTGAAGACATTGATAAAAATTACAAGTTTCTATCTCTTATGGTTTCAGAGGAGTTGCGATAACAAGCTTTTCGTACAAAAGGGGCAATAACTCTGTAACTATTTATAAGAAGGAGCCAAGGGGATATATTTTGAAATGTCTTAAGATGTCCTATTACATCCATAAAAAAGTTTTTCTTTACTACACTAAACAAAAGAGATCTAAAAACTCATTAATTAAGAGATTTCCAAATGACCTTGACCTTTGACCTTTATGTCATTTTTTTCGGCCAAGGTAGTCGCTTCCATCCCAAGTGGTCCGATGTCTCTATGATAAATAATAAAAAGTTGGAAGTGATTTTATGGAAATTCAAATACTTTCAGGGGCAATAACTGATAGAAAGGGGGCTCGGATCCTTTCGGTATTAGTAGATTGAAGAACCCTCTATGTGTACTGAAGACATTGGTAAAAGTTCCAAATCTCTATCTCTTATGGTTTCAGAGGAGTAGCGATAACAAGCTTTTCGTACACAAGGGCAATAACTTTGTAAGTTCTGGGAGTTATCAAGCAAAGGGTCATTTGGTACCATAACTTTTAATGGCCAATAACATAAAGAATAAATTGTTTCAATACCTCTTGAAATAAAAAAGTTGTCCCAAGGAAAATAGAAAAGAAAAATTATAAGAATAATAAAAAACATAAGAAAAACAAAAGGTCTTTCACCTGAAAGGTGGAAAGACCTAAAAACATAAAGAAAACAAAAGGTCTTTCACCTGAAAGGTGGAAAGACCTAATAATAAAAAACATAAGAAAAACAAAAGGTCTTTCACCTGAAAGGTGGAAAGACCTAATAAAAAACATAAGAAATACAAAAGGTCTTTCACCTGAAAGGTGGAAAGACCTAATAATAAAAAACATAAGAAATACAAAAGGTCTTTCACCTGAAAGGTGGAAAGACCTAAAAACATAAGAAACACAAAAGGTCTTTCACCTGAAAGGTGGAAAGACCTAAAAACATAAAGAAAACAAGAGGTCTTTCACCTGAAAGGTGGAGTCTTTCACCTGAAAGGTGGAAAGACCTAATGACTCAAAAAGAAAAACAATCTGAATGTAGTATTATCGTGTATTCTTTAAAGTAATATGATCAATATTATTTATGAATAATAGGAACTCCACTTATGTTGAACTTAAAGTGATAATTTGGTTACGATTTCAAGAATATGGGTATAAAGAACAGCATAGTGTTACATTTAAAAAACACAAAGAAAAGAAATGATATCTTTTGATCATTTTTAACACTGCTTTTAATTAATTTTTTGCAGGCGTTGATTTAAAAAAAAAACAAACAAAAAAATATATATAGACTATTATCAGATTTCAGTTTGAGTTTCAACTTAGATATTTGATTTTATCCTCAAATTAAAAAAAAAACCAAATAACTATATTTCTCATAAAATTATTATTTTACTCGATTTGAGAACAAAGATACGTTACCTCCAAAGCAGACGTTAGTCAAATATCAAATATGAACATGCGATAAATGCAATGATTACTTTACTATAGTTTCATATATTATATAGTTCACTTAAAAACTCAAAACATGATTTTTCATCATTTTTCTAGATACAAATTATATATCTTAACAATTTCTTCTTTTATATGAACTATCATTGAGATAAACGATATCTAGAACAACAGTTTTCTTTTAATTATTAAGCTTTTTGTCTTACGATTAAGGTAACTCCATACTCGTAAAATTCTCTGATGAATCTTGCACGAATTTTAAAGAACTCAACGTTTTACAAAAAAGTATGACATCACAGAACACTGGATCTACTTTAAACTCAAATATATATATTTTTCGCATTTTTTAATTATTTTACCGTTTAAGACAACGTTTGAACAACCATAACAGGTTTTTTTTTCGTGTAATTATTTCGACATTTGAAGCATAAACTGCGGCTTTTTAGATCTTGCAAAGACGTTATTTATCTATACATTCATGTATTGACAATTTGGCAACTCTTTTTGGTTTTTCGTTAATGATCAGTGGGCCTTATTATGTGCATGCTCTGATATCAATATACAACTTTACGAATCATTTTTTTTTTTGGTTGAAAAATATCAAAATCAATACTCATTTATATTCTACGTTTATAACAGTTTTTAGGTCTCTTCAGGCTGGTTTATTTCTGTTTACTTTGTACTGTGTAATTCAATTCGACCGCCACTGAACATGTACTATTATGATTTCGCCGTTTTGTGACAAATCACAAGATTATACAACTGCGAGCACCGACTTTTTGATATAATTTCCTAACGTTCACAACTGTAAAAAAATAAGTGAGATTTTAAACTGCTTTGGCTACTTTGTTTCTCAGTATTCTTTGGTTTTGTTGTAAAAGCTTTAAAACAGTTTTAAACGCAGAAAGTTTTTTCTATAAAAATTGCAGAAATTGTTTCAAGTTTAGGTAAAATGAAATCATTTATTTACATACTGTACAAAACGTATATGGGAGGTTATTGGGCAATGTGGTGGTTTGTACGGGGTGAATATCACAGATAAATGCGGTGATCAAAAGTTAAGTTTATTCAGCTGTTAAAAAAGACTGACAAGCACTGGGTTATAGAGCATTTTGAAAGTAGGTGTTTACCAAGGGTACCATAAGTAAATTGTTGACAATACGCACATTGAGACATATAACTTGTTTTTTGTGGAATGAAAAATCAAACGAACAACGTACACATGTTTATACGTGTAAAATAAGAGTAATAATCGTTTGTAGAGAATTATTCATATTTTCCCTTAAAAAAATAAAATTTGCACCTTTTCAAACATATAATTGAGCATTGGATGCTTTTTTGGGATGTCGTCGGTCCTATGACACACCAATGTCACTCCTATGACAGATTGAATACTGCACGTAAGTGGGTATGATAATTTGTCTGCATCGCTTTGTGTTATAGGGCCGACGACATCCAAAATTTAGCATTCAATGCTTATATTTAAGTTTTTATACTGACGGGCATTTATGTGAACTATTTTTTATCGCCGCTATAAAGCCATTATTTACGCTCTTAGTTAGGGATATGAAACACACAAGGAACAGCCATATTAACATGTTATTAAGTTAACCTCCACGACAAAAAATATACTGCCAGAAACTTTGTTGAGAAAAATCTTTTTTATAACTGAGTAGGTGTATAGCTGTAAGATTGAATGTTTCATTTAATCTTACATTTATATATATACAAAAACACGTGGTACCGTTAATATTTGTGCTCATGGCACATTGATTAGCAAAGTGTTTTCATGCAAAATTGAACGTCGCAGATTTCCAATGCAAACTTACGGGGAAATATACACTGACTGTAAATATTACACAATGTTTTAATGTTCTTTTAAAAGCAGCATTTTAACTTCAAATGTGTCAAAAACCCCTTTCTGTATTGATATAAATTGATTAGTGTACATACTTTTTACCACTGCTATGAGGGCGCACAAACCATAAACACTAACTGGTTTTCCCTGTCATATGTTTATGTAAACTGAAATACGGCTTGCCTTTCTCCAATACTCCTTTTCAGTGTCAGTAAATGTAGGTCGTATATTTATTTATCTTTTCAAAAGGTTAATACACAAGGTGTACTTGGTCTTAAAAACAAAACAAGGACATATTTAGCTATTGGGCCCGAATATACGAATCGGTCCTTAATCTTTTATGCGTACATGTATAAACGATGCATTATTTGTCGACAGAACAAAATTCACCGATTTTGAATGAACAGGAACACATCTAATTTATACACAGTTACTGTATCGATCAACCATGTTGATTGAACTGTATAGTTGAGGACGTGGTTAAGAGTTTTATAATTAGGATGGGAATACTCTTGAACCAATAAATGACAAATATTAGCGTGGAATATGGTGTTTCTTATTTGGACCCAATTGACCCTACGATATATACCGCTTAAAATGCTTGATATTCATGACTTAACATTGAATGTAAATAATGTATTTGATAATAAAATCTTAATTTAGAAACAACACAGGATTTTATGCTGCTTCAAAGTGAAAATGGAAGTCCCAATACTCCCTTCTCAAAGAATATTCATAAGCCGCGCGTCAAAACTCAAAACGAGGCTAAGGTCGGTTGAGAGCGTAAAAAAAAAATGGCGACGAGTAAGGTGAAACAAGCACTGCTGCGTGCTGCGTACGCATTTGCAACGGAGAGTAGAAGTAGATGGATTTCGGCCATTCGGAGAGACCATCGACTTATTAGCGTGAGTGTCCGAGATTGCTAGGTTGTAAAGTAATCATGTTCTTCTTATGTTCTTACGAGAAAAACGTTTTTGTTACAGTGCGCCAGCATTTTGAAAGAAATCTTAATGCATTTAAAAGCTTGATCAACAATGTTTTTAAGCCCGTTGCCCTGTCTAAACGATGTAGTATGTCTATGAATGGCATTGTGTGCTTAGTACCTGCACATATTCTATGATTATTGTACATGTAGGTTGACTTTATGCCCCTAGTATGACCAAATCATACTCAATCAGACATTCAGTTAACATCAATATTTTAATTTTTATTGTGTAAATGACATATAGAAAAACTTTATTTAGTTGTTTTTAAAATGTAATAGTTACATGTACTATATTACTTTTTTATCCCAACTCCTCCATAACTGAATTATTTTATAAGACTACATGTAGCTATTATATTTACATTAGAATCTGGAGTCTGGAGATTTCTATAGTCTTTCCCAAGATATCTTGGATTCACATATTGCTTAATTGCTTGATATTTATAAATACCTCAGGGTTCAAACGATGTTCATTCAAAAGTATAACAAATTTCCAAGATTTCTCAGTCGAAACGCCCCTGTTAGATTATCAAGTTTCAATACAATGCTAAAAAATGTGATGTTTACGGAGATTTTGTATTGCAGCAAGCCCGGATGATAACGTTGAAAAAATTGCACGATGTATTCCGAGCGTATTCCGAATGGAGTAAAGATGTAAACATTTTCCATTTTAATCTCCGTAAGGAATCTGTTTTCGTTCCTGTCAATTTTTCTGAGTGACAGTTGATAATGTGTCAATGAAATGATCTTGGAAATTATTTCTTTCAACTATTACAAGTGCACTTCTTTCACAGGTATGTGTATTTTTTTTAAAAATCGTCCAAATGTGCTGCATAAATATGTTGGGACAGACTATAAGTAGACATCTTTAAGAAATCTGTCGAAAAATATTTGATGTAATTTATTAACTTTTTGTCTTGGTGGTGTTGATTTTGGAAGAAAAAAAAAACAAACAAAACTATTCCCCTAACATCACATCTGAATGATATCGAGTACCCCCTCCCAATATTTGCTTAATTTCAATAATTTTATTGATCAATGGATGAAGGGCCCTCAAGAGGCAACAGGAAGATTGTACAAAAAACATTCATAATGCACAATAAACACATACACAAGACTAAGGCTGTCAAACCCCTTTTTGTTACAGGGACCGGGTCCCTCCCAATTTGGAAAATTATTGACATTTAAAATTGTCAAATTGGAAAATTTAATATATTATCAAAAGAACTGGAGTCACTGGACATCTACATATCATAACATAATGTTTTGTTAACTTCTAAGTATTTATTCATAAGTTTTACAGCTCAAGTTTTACTTGAGCACAAATTTTTCTATATACACAATGTAAAAGTTGTGATGTTGGAATTTTTTAGATAAGTAAAAAATTTAGGGGTTTTCCCAATTGGGAAGGGTCTGTTTATTAGACCCAAATCTATAAATTTTGAGTTAAAATAATACCCTGTTATAAATACACATATTACCAGTAAGGAACCACTGACAATGGGATGCGAAATTCATTTAGAGAGCTTATTATACCAAATGTATCAGATACCGTCGATTCTCCCATTTTGTTTAGTTACGTCGCTCAGTCGTACTCAGTCCTTTTGTTTGCATCAAAAGCTGTTGCTTTACGGACGCATGCTGTTAACACGGTACATGTGCACCAAAATTAGTACATTGAAGGTCAAAGTAGTGAAGTAAGACTTAATTTGTTTGAAAACTTCAACCCCCATTGTGGCCCCACCCTACCCCCGGGGGTCATGAATTTCACAACTTTGAATCTACCCTACCTGAGGATGCTTCCACACAAGTTTCAGCTTTCCTGGCTGTTTAATTTCTGAGAAGAAGATTTTTAAAGATTTACTCTATATATTCCTATGTAAAACTTCGACCCCCCATTGTGGCCCCACCCTACCCCCGGGGGTCATGAATTTCACAACTTTGAATCTACACTACCTGAGGATGCTTCCACACAAGTTTCAGCTTTCCTGGCTTTCTGGTTCTTGAGAAGAAGATTTTTGAAAATTTCTCGAAATTTTTCATTAATTTCTAAATATCTCCCCTTGAAAACGGGTGTGGCCCTTAATTTTCACAACTTTGAATCCCCTTTGCCTAAGAATGATTTGTGCCAAGTTTGGTTGAAATTGGCCAAGTAGTTCTTGAAAAGATGTTGAAAATGTGAAAAGTTTACGGACAGACGGACGGACAGACGGACGACAGACAAAATGTGATCAGAATAGCTCACTTGAGCTTTCAGCTCAGGTGAGCTAAAAAGCGGAGACAAGTGACGTTATTCAGTTTGTTAAAGATACCGAAAATGAAACTTGTGACATAAAGGGCTCAAGTAATTTGCATCAAGTTTTGTTTCGAAATCATATATTGTTTGAGATTAAATTAGTAAAATGAAAGCATATTAGATCAAAAATTGAAATGCTGCACATTATCAAAAACGAAAAGTCTAAATCGGTAGAATGAAAAGAGCATTGCGAGATTACAATTACTCTTTGCGAAAAAAAAATCAAATAAAAAAAATGGGCGTCAAACTGTTAACGTCACATTTTGGTAAGATGATCATTGAACAACAAGAAACATACGGCAATATTGGAGTTGGCAGATCGTTTGTACATAGAAACTATTATTATGAACAGATTTTAAGTTATATATTCTGTTTCAGATTTATAACATCCTATAGTGAACAATGCACAAACTTTATAAAGGATGTAACAGCAGAAATTTTGTAATTACTAAGGTTTCGGACCATTGATATATGCCACCAAATTTTTTTTTATAAAAATGCATTATACCAAGTTTGATTGAATCGGCTAAGTAGTTCTGGAGAAGATGAAAATGAACAACGTTCATGACAACGACAACCTAACGGCAACAACAACAACGAAGGAAAACTGACACGCTTTGATCAGAAGAGCTTTATTAAGCCCTAAGCTCAAGTAAATTGAATACCAATCTAACCTATGTATACGTTTTGATATAGACGAATGCAAATACAATTGGTCCTTACTTTGAATCTTTTTAATTAAGATGATAATTTTTGTTCTTTTGTAATTAACAATTTTAAAGTTGCACGGTCACGATCTTATTTTGCCGTTTTTATTATTTACAATGCTTTAGGAAAGCATTTCAAATCATAAAATGAGATTTGAGATTCAGTTGTTAAGTTGTAAGCAAGATGCAGAGCTCACAATTCTTTGTCATGTAAACAAGGCTCGTGTCCTGTTTTTGTTTACATAGGTACAATATACCAGTAAAAAATCTTTTTAAGCGGATTTGTCTCTATCTTTTTCTTCATTTTAAGCATAAATAAACAGTTCCTAACCTTTAACACATTCATTTGCACTGAAGTGTATTAGTGCCACATATGCACTGCACATTATTTTTTATTTTCCACCCTTAAATCTTTAAAACTTCACACTTTAATCTGTAAATTTTACACTTTAATCTGTAAAATTCACACTTAAAAATGCAAAATTCACGCTATAAAGTGTAAAATTCGCATTTTAATCTCTAAAATTCACACTTTTAAGTGTAAAATTTACACTTAAATCTGTAAATTTTACACTTTATATGTAGAATGTATACTTTAAAGTGTAAATTTTACACTTTAATCTGTAAATTTTATACTTTAAAGAGTAAATTTTACACTTTGAAGTGTAAAATTTACACTTTAATCTGTAAATTGTTATCTTTAATCTGTACATTTTTCACTATATATTAAGTTTTTTATGCCATTCAAATATTTATTCTTCAACATATTTAAAAATACATATTTCAATCATTCATGGTAAACTTTTGAAAATCAACAGCGATTTAGATTCATTTTTATACTAGTATCTCGTTCAGTGATTTCACAAACGCGCAGATACACGGTAGCACTCTTCATAACCTGCAGGGTAGATAACATTGCCACATCTGTCGTTGTAGACAATAACATAACGTCCGTGTACCATGCATGTCTTCGTCATAATCAGGGGTGGTAACTGTGGTCCATCCTTATAACATAGGTTGGAACATTTTATTTCTTTAGTGGAGGACACGTTTGTATCTGATACGTACAGAGAAAACCCTGCAACCTGGTTATCTCGACCATATCTGTAATGGAGTTCTATTTTCTGAATCTGTCTAAATATAAAACTATTACTCGCAGAAATGCTTAGAGTCTATAAAAAGCCTAATTCAGAGAAGAACACAAACAAATATATAATCACGACTCGCAATGGCGATCGACATCTTTCATTATTTGGTGTACAAATGTTTGATGCAAAACGAACAGTTTGAACAGGGATTTCGTCCGTGCCTTGGTTACAATTGCGTCGCAATTTTATTTCTGATAATTCTATTTAATAGATATTAATGAGAAGACTTGATTTTTTTCCCCGATTCCTACTTAAATAGCTTTAAAACATAATTTCATTTATGTTATATTATTGACACGTAAATTTGGAAAATATCAGTATTCTTTTGATTTTATGTTTGTGATTTGTAACTTCTGGTCAAATATGATTGATATAGAATAGAAGTGACAATAGCCAAATTATACACAATGCGCTGTTAAAATGTGGCTGTTATTTTCTACATAAACTTGAATATGCAGGGTATCTTCAAAGCTCTTATTAGGATTGGTCCCCGACGGCGAGGCGGGTGTGATTGTATAACGACTTTGACATTCGTTAAAAATAAAGAAAGTAAGATTTCTATAATGTTCAAAGATAGTCCTTTATACAACATCCATCATCTTTCTGAAGTTTGTTTTGTTTAAAATCGATGCATAATATAAGGGTTGGATAAACCTGATCAATCGGGACGACACCAAACGGTTCCTTTTCCTACCTTGATTATTTCTAACTTTGAAAGGAGATATGTTGGTGTAAATAGGCGAAAGTCTATAACTTTCTAAGATAATTGGTTTGTATGGAAATTTTTCATACTGTAGGTACCAAAATATCTGACCAGGCCGGTTTGAATAAAATTTATGATATTTATTTCAATATACCTCATTTTGATAAAGATTATATAACACAAAAAGAATAAGAAATACCGTCGCCGTTTGTTTTAAACTGTGAGGTAATATTGTAAATGCTGTAAACTCCACCAAGATCCACTTTCCACCACACATCCTTCCATGGTGACCCAAGTCCAATTTGTTGAGCGTTCGAACATGTTTTTGTATTTCCGTCAACTGCGTTTCTGGCGGCTTACTGCGGGTTGGGATGATAAGTGTGCATTTGGGTGGCAACTTTCATGTAGGATAAGTCATCTATTGAAATATGACATATAACGATACATTATCAAGCTACCTTATATTGAGTATTCAGATGGTTCATACTAGTATGGACAATCGTCTCGTTTTTTGTTTGCTTGTTTGTTTATTTGTTTTGCTTATTGTTGCTTCTTAGGCGCATGCAGAATTCGGCATGATGTTTGCCAAATGAAAAAAAAAAGTTTGGTCACCATAAATTCTAATCTTTTGTTAAACATATTCCGTAATACATAATTGATCGATATTTTCTTGACATTTGTTTATTCGAAATACAATTTTTCACCAGAGGTTGTTAAACAATGACCATCAATAAAATGTGAAATACCTGAAAAATGATATCTGACTACAAATTGGATTCGTCGTTTTAAATCCAGAGTTTTTTTTTTTTTGCATTGAAATATTCAATCTTTGATCGGTAATGGTAGTCGTTAAAGAACAGTGTACATGATAATAATTGTATAATGCGAATGCAAAAATCTTGTTCAAGATATCAAATATAAAACTTTAAAAATTCAGGGGAGAAAATATCTTACAATTCAGTGTATTTTCTGCACCGAGAATAATGAAGTCAACAGTCCTTAATTACATAAAATAGCATAAAACGTACCATAACGTTCTGCTAGGAACAACCCTGCTAATGAAAGAACCCAATAAAAAGTGACCATGTTATTGAGTTTTTTGTACACGTATGCAGTATTTCATCACTCATAAGGAAGTTATCTTGGGTCCTTCCATCGCAATTTTATGGGGGGGGGGGGGGGGGGGTTTCCGTCAGCGGAAAAATAACATAGAAAGTACTACGACCTTGTCAATGACACCTCTTCCACCTAAATATAGATACAAGACAGTTCATTTCCTGCTGAGGTTTGATCTTGTAGACCATTAATAAACCTCAGGTGCTCAATACATATAACAATCAGAAATATTTGAAAAATATGTTAAATTGACGCAAATAGATGTATTCTACATGAAACTACGTTACCCGGCCGAAATATTGAGTTGTTTTTTCAAGTTCTGACGGAAAGACCCGAGGCGTTCCGAAAGCATGTGCAAGTTATTTACATGTTCAAATGGATGTATTTTAGAAAACTCTGGCAACTGGTGTTTTCTTTTTGTAACCTGAACATCAGAAAAACTGGCTAGTTTTATTAAGCGCACAAACAGTAAAAATTGTGTTATTGTACTATAATACTAATCGATAATGGTCATATATATTATTTGAACAGAAACACCATTGCACATATTCTTGATTATGAAAATATCGAGCCCCTCTGTAAGATGTCTTTTTAAATTTATGTTATAAGATAAAAAAACAATTATCAAATTTGACTTTTAGGATGTCGAAAGATGCGTTCCGTAAGTTATAACCGTTAAGTATGTAAAACAAATCGTATTACATACTCTTTTCCATACAATACCTTGTTTTATCCTTCGATGTATTTTGAGCATCAGACTTTTAGCCCTCTGGCTGACTTTGATGCCATGCTGATATAAAGTGTACTATGGAAAAAACACATTAATGTTTTCTATATATTTTAGCTGTACATCATTGATACTGTTGCTTACAATCAAATCTTTTGAAAATGGTCCTTATTTGCTATTTATCACATGTTTCCTTTTACAATTGCTCTTCAAAGACGTCAAATTCATATAACTTGAAGGATAAATTATTATTGTTCTCTGTACGATTTATTGCATTCTTATTCTAATCTTTGCAGTGTATCCCAATCAGTTATATATACACAAATAGTGTTAATTATTATAACGTGACTCAACAAGCAAAAAAAGGAGCAACAAATGGTTTGTTAACACAGTTAAAACAGTAAAATATTTCTCAAAGCAATTAATGTGCATGAGATATGTGCTTATTCACAGTGTCCATGATACTAAAGACATGAAAGTCGATGGCTTCCAGGACATCAACCATCGCAAGTTCTGTTTCCTAGGTGGACTTAAAATGCGCCAAAAGTTATTTATCTAATGACACAATACACAACCTCAATTGACTGTAGTTGAACTTGTGATTTCTGGCCTAACGCCATGGACCGTTTAACTATGTACTACACAACATATTTCAGACGTACATGTACATCTGAATCATGACCAAACTCAACCGGTTTACATGATGTACTACATATCAGTAATAATTTTTTACATCTGACACGGTAAGATAAATTTTGTAATACAAAAAATGTTAAGTGTATTGTTTTTGGTGATTGATAGGGGAACACTGACCAAGTAATTTGAAGGCGGGCTTATTTTCTCGATCTTTTAACAAGTTAACAAAATGCAAATAAACGAGAAAATAGTATTAATTACAGTACCATTGGATGACATATCAAGTAAATAACATTGTTAGTAATAACTTTCATGAACAACAGTGAGAACATATACAAAGGGTAAACAAACTATGCTAAAACAGCCCCTGGTTTACTATGTATCATTATTGATAACACATGCTAGTCACTAAAGTGTACTGATCATCGCACGGTATCTGGTTTGTAACTACTTTAGCAGTATCGACTCATACGTGTTTCTTTCTCCATCTGTAACAAGTTCCTGGTAGTTAGACGCCATATTGGATGTACCCGGATGTTCAGTGGCTGTTGTTGACGTCAGGCAGGGCTGCTTGTCATCAGTTCTAATTTTCGTCTTTATGGACTTTTTCCTACGTTAAATTGTTTATGGTTAAACATTCGCAAAATCAAGTCGTTAACGTAAATCAAATGAATTACGAAAATACGTAATTCATTGAAAAATAACAATATAAGTAAATTAGATAACTGTACTTTCAAACCAAATTTTAAAATGGAATGAAATATATTTTTACCGCAGTATCGTTAATATACAGGTGGTAATGATAAAGACAACACTGACTCCAAGTGCCACCGAGAATCCAATGATCCACAGTGTTAACTGCTTTGAAGATCCAACTAATTCTTCTGTCATAAGACGTATTTTTTCACTATCTTCAAAACGAAATTTATTATGACTCTTATTTTTGGTATTGCCGTAAGTTTTAGAATGCATTTTTTTATTTGAGTTTGAACAGATTGCACAAGATGAAGAACATCTTACATTTATTGCAGTTGTGTTCCTCCGTTCGACCCAACAAACAACTTCCATTGAACCTGTCACATGTTTGGTTTACACAATGTTCGCTGCATGCATACCGGCAGTTCTCCCCATATGATTGGTCACATTCTGTTGTTGGTGTTTAATGATAACATTTAAATTTATTTGGGACAAATATTTAATAAAAACAAGTTAGTACACTCTAATTTCAGCAGAAAACGTAAGTTTATCTTATTGTTTAAAGAACAAATTAAAAAAAAAAGGATAAGTAACAAAAACTTATTTTTGGATGAGTTTCTGA
Source organism: Magallana gigas (assembly GCF_902806645.1). Lineage (NCBI taxonomy): Eukaryota > Metazoa > Mollusca > Bivalvia > Ostreida > Ostreidae > Magallana > Magallana gigas. Next base: position 637,820 of record NC_047560.1, on the reverse strand, counting down.
CCAATTCTAAATTACATATAATAGCTAAGTCAAAACAACAATTAAATTATGGAAAAATATGACATAGATCATTTCTTCATTGCATTAAGAAGAATAAAAAAAACCAGATAAATATTTTAAAAGAAACTTTGAAAAAATTTTGATTATTATTTCTTATAGATTGGTGAACACGCTTTTAATCGAAGGTAATTTTAATGTAAACCGATCATCATTTATACTTACAAATTCAGAAGAAAAATTTAGCATATGATTATACGCACATGTATAATCAAGGTTAAAGATCCATTTAAGAATTTTGAAAGACATATACCTATGCTACAGTTGGAGCCCATCCAACCAGCAACACAAGAACACAACCCGTCTGTATTTCGACACGTCTTACAGTTAGGGAAACAAACTTTGGAACAGTTTCTGCCGTAATACCCTTCTTCACAAGCTAGTATACAAATAAAGTCATTTAAAGTACATTTTTAAAAAGAAAAAAGCATAGTATTTGTGAAACCAGCTGTTCTTTATCTTACTATTATTACAGCGTGCTCCAGTGTACCCATCCTGGCACCCACTTTGACACACTCCACTGACATGGTCACATGGTTTATTGTTTATACAGTATCCGCTACAGTTATCCCTGCAGTCTAATCCATAATGTCCTGGTGGACACTCTTTACAAAAAGATATGCTGATTGTTTTTTTTATTATAGAAACAATCTGAAACATTAACTTGTCAGTTATGTGGATAAAACAGGGCCTTGAAATAAAAGGAAAGTAACCTAACAATGCCATGTATATTTAGGTTTTATTTTTAGCTTGTTAGTAAGGGAATATGAAAATTGAGAAATCAGTTAATAAAATGTTAAGCTTTTTAATTGGAAAGCGACAAAACAAGAATATGTGATAAAGCACAAGAACAAAATATGTCTGAAAATATGTTTCGTAAAAGTAAATCGGATTGTATGAAAATATGTTTCGTTAAAAGTAAACATTGACGCTACTTTATCCTTAACCGCTTACTATAGAGCTTGGTTAAAACATTTATCATTATACTCTTCCGTGTAAAAGAAAATATGAGCTTCTGGACATTGTATATTCAGATAAATCTAAACAACTGAGATTAAATTAGGTGCCAGGTATATGTTTAATATATGTTTAATACAGTACATATGTAATGATTGCTAGTTTTTCGATCGCAATTTAGTCTTAAATCTTCCTTTCCAGTGGTACATGCATTTACCTGTTGTACAATTATAGCCCAACCATCCCGCCTTACAAGTACAGACGCCATCGGTGTGTCTACATGTGTCACAATTTGGAGAGCAGTCAAAAGAACAGCTTCTACCATAGTATCCTTCTTCACAAGCTTGATTGATATTAGAGAAGTTAATGTATAAAAATATTAAATCAGAAAATGACAATGTTTTTCTGCCTAAGGAAAAAAGTTTTTTTGTAACATTTGTCTGAGAAAGAAAATGACTTAACCGAAGTTAATTAACAATATATGTTTTTAATTAAATGGTTGGTTCAACTTTCTTACAGTTGTTACAGTGTGTTCCAATGTAGCCTTGTTTGCATCCATTTAAACATTCACCGCCCACATGATTGCAAAGTGTACTGTTTTCTTGTAAGCAATGTTCATTACAGCTTTCTTTACAGGCACGTCCAAAATGTCCAAACGGACACCCTACGGACAAGAAACAAATAATACATCAATCGTAAACAAAATAAATAGATCAACATGTGTTCAAATAATTGTCCTTTATGTCAGCTAGCTGGACAGATAATATTCCTTACGAACATAACCTGTTTGATTTTTGAGGGCAACATTGATTATTTGAGACACCTTGGGGTAACACAATGTCTTTCATAAATCATTAAAAAGATAAATTATATAATCTTAGTGTTAACAACGTTTAAATCAATGATCCATCTACATACCGTTAAGATATATATACCATTTAATAAACTTAATTAATGGTTTTATTGCTGACCGTTAAAATACTATTCAGATGACTAAATGATATACAAAAGGTGTTTTATATGGTAAATCAGCTTATCAATGAACAAACTCACGTGTATTACAGTCGCTGTCGGTATACCCCGGGTTACATCCATCATCACAATAGCCAGTCTTTTTGTTACACGGTAACTCCTTCAAACAATTAGTACTGCAATTGTTTGTGCAATCATATCCGAAGGTTCCGTTATCACACTCTGCAATACATTTTACCTGTTGATTAATTGTCACCTAAAATGCTACATTTGCTCGCTGAATCATTTATCTAGGTACTCTCTGGCATTCTATTCTACAAAACTATATCTTAAGCGTTTGTATCCATAATTGATAATGTTCAAAATATACCATTTCTCTATATACATGTATATCAACTGAGATGACAGAAAAGTCTAAATTGTGTTGTATGAAATACACAAGTAAGTACTTTATAAAGGGACTGAAGTACAGATACCAGGTATTACCATTGTCACACATATCTCCTTTCCATCCAGTAGTACAGCCATTGTCACATTGACCAGTCACGTGATTACAGGTTTCATTATCTTTACAATTTCCGGAACATTGCTGCGTACATTTTTCACCGTACAAACCATTCCCGCACTCTACATGTATATAACATCAATATATAATTTGGTACAAGGTATAATACAGAGTAGAAATAGTGAAAAAAGAATATAACTTCATTTCGAACAAAACAAATCAAGTAAAAGGCTTAAAGGCCTCGAAGGAAGTAAAAATTACGAATCGCTTTAACCACCATATAACCTTTCTAGCAGAAGTGGACTTCCTTTGTAACACGAATTACAATGTTCTCGTTCTATTAAGAATAAATCAATCTACGATGCATTTATTCATTATAATTACGTTATAGTTCCCTTGTTATTTCCCTTTACTGTTGCTTATACATTGCTTTTTATTAATAGTTGAGATCTACTCTTATTCGTTCTTGTCATATTTGGTTTACAACAACAGAAAATTTATCCAACCTATGAACGAATAAACAGACTGTCTAAAGATGGATAGCAATTGAACAGATGGAGCGCCAAATTGACTGAAGAAGAAAAGAAAATGGACACCAGGTGACCACAGTAGACAAATTAAATCAAATGCTTTGGATGATTTCATATTTGTACCTATTTTACTAAAATACTGCCTTATATTAATATTAGAGACATATTTTTATTCGCTTTTTGTCAATTCAATTTTGGTTGACAACAACTGACAATTTATTTAACATATGGTTGAACAAACATACTGTCTAAAAATGGTTGGCAAGTGAACAGATGAGCGCATAATGGACTGATAGAAAATGGACGACTGTTAACTGAATCAATTGAGTTACGTGATTACAAAGCTGTACTTTTTTCACAAGTGTCCCCTTTCCATCCTGGTTTGCATGCAAAACAAGTTCCGGTTTGTATGTGACAAAGGCTATCTTGACAGTTGATTGGACATTTAGTATCACATCCATTACCATAGACGCTATGGTTTGTACAGCCTGATTTCAATTAATAGAAAAAGGACTAAATAAGCATGATTTACGTGTACAGTACAACTCGGTTATAGCGAAGCCCTAATGGATTTACTTTGTTATATCCGTATTTTGTTATGTTCGTATAACGATTTCGTAATAGTTATTATAGCGAATTGACTATATACATGATTTCTTCCACCAGACTATAAGTTTTACTAATTGAGGCTTAAAATAAAAATGCAATACTTTGATACCTTTAATTTTCGGATTATGAATTGAAAAGTTATATGAAAACAAATACATTTAAACTATTATGTTAAATGGTAGTGCGAACTTTTTAATTTGCAAAGAATTTCGTTATAAAAGTGTTAAACTTTGTTTTTTTTCACTTCTACAAGACTCAAAATCATTTCGCAATATACGTAAATTCGTTATATCCGAATTCGTTATCACCGAAAATTTTTGCAAAGATTTGATAAGAATTTTACCGGCGATTTAAAAAACTTTGCTATATCTGAGAATTCACTAGAACCGTGTTCGTACTAAGCTAGTTTTTGTATTTGCATGTTTACTTTAACATGCATTTTTTAGAATGTTATTTACTCGAACAGCAAATAACTGTCACAATGAAAATGCGAATAAAAGAAAATAATTATATCATTATTTTATGTTTGATTCAGCCACAAATAAATATGAAATAAAATAAAAGACCTCCCATAATATACATAGCAAACTAAATTTAGTAGTTCTGGTTGACCTTATTTTTTAGTAATAAACTGATATGAAGGTAAAAAACTTCCATATCTTATTTTTATGAAATAATTTACCTTCAATAATAACTTCACACAGTTCGGTAAATACATTTTGTAGCTGATATCCTTTTGGGTATAAAGTTTCATCCAGTCTCTCGTTGAAAAATATCACATAACGTCCAGAAACCGTACACACTGCTGTAAAGTTCAGGGGCGGCAACTGAGGTCCGTCCTTGTAACACCCCAAAGTAGAACCCTCTATACCACTGGTGTTTGATATATACAAGGAAAACCCCGCAAATCGTCCCCTCTGTCGGGTTTCTACAAATGAGTTTAATTAGAATATTTCGATATCAGTAAAAACGTTTTCAAAATATAGGGATATTATTCACCAAAAAACCCAAAACACTTTAATTAAATGATATATTCGCCAATAGTAGTAATAGGTTATCTACTACCCTATATACTATGGATGGATCACTTAAACTGAGATTTAAAAAGCAAAACAAACTTATAAAACTAAATTAATAATAAATTAATAATAAATTATGTACAAATGTATTATGAAAAAATAATGCACTACTATGTTGTTTTATACACATTGCCTTTGTTAGAGTATTTTTGATTAGCATGAAACTTTCATTAATAATTATGATAATGTTAAATTTGTTCTTTGTAAGTTTGTAAGTAAGTATTTTCATATATTCCCGTAGACACATATGATGTAAACATTTCACTATAACACCATTAATAAAAAAATAGTGAAGAAGGCGAATAATGATGATGTTCATTATTCAAAGAAATATTCGTAATATTTTTGTTTTTAATGATCATCCATTTAATCAAAACTCACATGACAAATTATAAACATAGCAAACTTGACCATTAAAATTTTAACACGTGGATTTAAAGACATGTACTATACCATAGCCTGTATAATCTTTGAAAAGAATGTTGATACTATAAATGTTGTATATTCCGCCAAGATCCACTTTCCACCACATGTTGTGGTATGCAGAATTAAGTCCTATTTCTTCTGTCCTCATACACGTTCCTATTTGTCTGTCTAGTGCATTACTTGCGTGATAAGAGTTCCCAGGATATATTGGTGTTTGAGTTGCAACTTTATTGTATGACAAATCCTCTTTAAAAAAATATATATATCTACAAATTATGTTGATCACTAATATAGCTGGGATATGCAATAGTACAGTAGAGATCAGACCCAAACAAACAGAAAGTAAACCCCAGCTAAACCCTTGGTTTACCCCGGGTTTACTTGGGTGGACTTAGAGTAAACCAAAGAAAACACAGAGTGGACACAGAAAGTAAACCCGTTCAGAGCTATACCCCTGACAAGATACGCTTATTGTGTATTCAGAATACACAAAGGGTAAGAATTGCAGGTAGTAGGATGGTACAATTAAAAATGGGTCTGCCTCACACTTCAATGCGTACAGTTATCCACCAATGGAATTTCAAAGTAAACCCAAAGTAAACCCCAAGTGGACCCAGGTTTTCAACAACAAAAAAACACACAGTAAACTCCTCGTAAAACCTTAAAAGTAAAATCGAGGATTAGTTGCGGTTTACATGTATTTATCTATGTTTATGCTTTTTTGTATCACCAAGTCATCGTCTCCTTAACATTTAAAGAGAGTCTCTTGATCAAGCATTACCAAAACAAATTATTTATTGGTTTAAATATGTTATTCTTCATTATAATTGTTCATTTGTAGGTATCGATGAAATTGATATTCGTACATTTAAGTACTAAGCTATAAATTTAAAATTTTAGCTTTTTTATATGAAGCAAATTGCTTAGGTTACCAATGTGGCCCGCAAACCCTTTTTTTCTTTCTTACATTTGTTTCCTTATCTATAATAAAGTAGTTTTGAGTTTTATTCAAAATATTAAGATTCATGTTTTGAAATATCAACATAATAAGTGTGACTTCCGTATTATTGACTATTTATTGAAGCTGTGTATTGACTATACACAATTATAATTACAAAAGAAATGGATAAACATCTAAACATTAAAATCTCGTCTCGTATGTTAATAATCTTTTTTCTTAAAGTCTTGTTATTTACAGTGAAATAAAACAAATATAGTTAATAATCTAATTCAAATCTAGACAAATAATCTAATAGGGATTATGAAAAACAACATATGCTAATAAATATGACAAAATAAAATCAAATGTTTTAGGATTAAGCACAGTGTTAATATTTTAAAATCTTTTAAATGTACAATGAAAGGTAAATTATTCATGGGATTATTAACCATGTGGGGTTTAGTGGCTTCAAACTGGAATTTGTCCTTCATATAAACTTATCTATAAATAGTAACATGCAGCAATGTCCTAGTATTTGATCTTGTTTTCATCATTTTAAATGTATATGTAAGTATAAAATGTTTATTTTTATTATGCTACTTACCAAACGCAGTAATTATCAAAATCCTTGATAAGCACACAATTAATCTGTAAACGTTCATTTTTGAAATTCAAGGAAGGTGATTTGCCAGTCAAGTAGAAAAACCGGGAAAAGCATGTGTATGAAACCTTACCAGTGATATAAAGTTGTGTTTTATGTCTTCAGTATGACAAAATATAAATACAACACACATTAGTAAAAATAATGAAGTCATTCAGAAGAAGCAATATAAACTATTAAGGGGTAAATGAAATAAGCAAATGTGATTTATACAACTAGTTAAAACATCTTCGTTGCGTATGATGATTTAATTTTACATAATGTACATGTACCTTTACTCAGTTAAATGATTTAACACGAATTGTGTTTTAAAAAAATTCCTCCTGTCTTTGCTATCATTTTTATATTGATTTGTTTCATACATCATGAAAGTTTTTAAATAATAAAACAGAGCAAACACCAGACCAAAATTATTGATAAAAAGAAGTAAAATAAAGTAAGACTGTGAACAAAAGTATTCACACTATAATGCCAGTCATTCTATTTATCAAAACCACGTGCTATTGATCAAAAATATTTTTGAATTTAATTGCTTACAATAATAAATAAAACTTTATGTTCAATATACTGTTTTATATACAAAATTTCTTCGTTGTATTGGCTATCTAAGTTTTCAACTCTTCTGAGTTCTAGTTTATTGTCCCTTCTTAATTCCATCGGGATCAAACTTCCAGAAGCTAAAACCTTGCGCTTATATTGGTTTTTATCACGAGGTGCAAAACTAATGCAGTGAAATAAGAAAGTAAGTTTATATATTGATCTGTGTCTCCATTAAACATGGCAGGGGTGGATCCCGACTCAATAAAAACACACGTCTGTCTCCTCGGGCTTTCGTATATTAGAAGACTGTCTGATATTATGGTATCTAACCAGAATTTGCTAAACATAAATTTGGACGATGACCGGTATAAAATCTCAGTTTGTGTTAGAGGAGGTTTGCGAACCTACGACCTGCACCAAATAATAAGGGACGTTGCAGGGACCCCCACAATTTTTATAATGCAAATAGGTGGCACCGACATTGGTCTTTTACCAAACCAACTAATTGCAACCAACATTGTTTTGTTTTCCGAATATCTAATATATGGCCTCGGGACAAGAGTGGTGATTATCGGACAGCTTCTGCGAAGGGATCCTTCTGTGAGTGTTCTCGTACAACGATAACGTGACTGAAATTCTTGGTATCTTAACACAAAAACACAGACATTGAGCAACATATTCTACTGGAGATTTTGGATGGATATGTCTCACTTAGGCATAGATGGCGTGCACCTCGCCAACCCCCCTCTGAAGAGCCTGAAGCCCCCTTGCCAATAAAAAAGGATTGGAGAAGCATTAGGAATGTCGTTATTGTGCATTCCCTTAAATACGTATCACTGTATTAACATAAAGTGGCAACTGGGTTAGTTTATCTCAAATTATTAATGTATGTCAATCCATTTATAACGGCCAATTGACAATAAGCCTATAATTAAGGCATATCAAGTTATACCATGTATGTTATTTACATGAGTCAATTGATTCATGTTGTCTAAGCATCGTTAATTTTACAAGGTGCACAATGTGGGGCACAGATTTGTTTTCCTTTCACCTTCCAAGACTTCTTAGAACATGTCAGGGAGTATGTTTATTTGTTTAAAATGGTTGCCTGAAAATGTTGATGATCTTGCATCTGTGCTTGATCTTCAGTTATGATCATATTTTGTGCGGCAGCAAGATTAATTATCTTGAATCCTTGTTTTTGTGTTGGGGGCCGGGAAGTCTGTTTATTAGTCCCCTACTGGTTTCACCGGAAGGGACTATAGCTTTCCTCTGCGTCCGTCACTCCGTCCGTCCGTCAGTCGGTCTGCCTGTCCGTCCGTCCGTCTGTCTGTCCTACTTGAGTTTTCCACACTTTTTTTCTTTCTGCGTTTGAGGAATAATATGACATTTGCTGAACAGCTTAAAGATATCAAACTACAGATCCAGTTTACAACTTTGTAGGGTCTGGTTGACATATTTTCGAGAAAATAATTTTTTTATATTCCATTTTTTTTATAAAGCTAAATTGCAGTTTATACATACATTTATAATTATCAAGTGCTAAAAGATGACATTCATTGTTGCATTGAGTTCTATAAGGTATGAGTGTGCGTTGGAACTCTTTAATCTTATTTATGTTTAGACAAGTACATTGTAATTAAATTGAACCGTATGCATTAACTTCGCTCGTTTCACAATTATGAATTCTGTATTTTCAAATACCGATCTAACTATTAAAATTATTTTGGCTTTAGCTAGTTATCGTATGCGATTACAAACTTATTTATCTGTCATTACTTGTATGGTAATTATTTTTGCATTGAATGCATGACTGATTCATTGAAAAGAAAAGTAGCCATGTTTCTTCTTTTCACAACCTTAAATTAATTTCCTTTATGCATTGGAAAACATTCATAATAATGTTAATTAGATGTGCATGTTCTAATATGTGTTAATCAGCTAGTCTGGTCAACCAGCGTATTTTCATATTTGGTTCTCAGACGAAAGAAATTGATGACGTCGGGCTAATGTCGTGATAAAAATATAGGATTTTGTGGAATCTTTTAAATCTTTAAAGTTGTTTGAATAAAAATTGGCCGAGAACACATATTGATTTTTTTTTTATGAATTGATTCAAAATTATATCTTCTGTTATTGTGTTGAGTAAAAATAAGTTCGTCTAGATCGTTTAAAAGTTTGGAGCATAGTTTTGAAATGCGGTTTTCAACTAAGATATGCATTTTACTATATATTTCATTGAAATGGCGTTGCTTGATTTTATCAGCGACACTGTGTTTGAATCACGATAACATTATTACTACGCAGACGAATATCAAATAAATTTAAGAAATAAATATCTGAAACCTATCGATCACGCGGACAAATTTTCAAGGTAGGTTTTCTCGCAAGCAGTAAACCCGCGAACTACCTTAAGCACATCTCTGCAGTTGATCATGTTGAAAAAATACAAGGTCTCTGGAATGTCTCATTTTATTGATTATTTCTTGTTCATATGCCCACCGTCATCTCAGAATTGTCTCTCTGACGTAAATAACTTTGAAGACTTATGTCAAAGAATTGAAGTGCCCCTTAAGCAATCTAAAACTATGGAGAAAAAGTAGTCTCGGTACATATGATAAGCAGATTACAAGATGATAAACTTGTCAACTTGAGACAATTCATTGCAAAGACGGTACATAGAAGAAAAGTACATTTGAAGGAATTACATACTTTAATAGGCTCACTCAACCTTGCCTGCAAAGTTGTCACCTCTGGTCGTCCATTTCTTAGACGTCTTTTAGATATAACGTGTTATGTATCTGGTCCATTCGGGGAAATAGACTTTACTTCTGAGAAGCTGGCAGATACATGTATAAAAGCATAGCAACTGTTTATAGATAATATTAAAGGCAAAGTTATCTGTCATCAAGATGAATGGCTGTCTTCACATAAGCTATATATGTACACAGATGTTTCGGGTTCCATTGAATATGCTGCAGTATATGGGTCAAAATGGTTTGTTGAATCTTAGTTAGATATCCATGCAAATTATCACATTTTTATTAAGGGACTTTTCCCAATTGTCCTGTTAATTGAAAATTGGGGCACACATCTCTGTAATAAAAAAAGATCTTTTTTTTTTACAATTAAGCAGTTTTTCAGGTAGTCATTAATATTAAAGTAAAGACTATGACCAATAGTATTCACTCTATAATGCCGGTCATTTTGAATATCAAAATCATTTTCCGATAATCAAAAGTATTTTTTAATGGCTTACATTAATAGGCATATGCATCAAATTGAACGGAATATCATTTTGTCCTTCTATCAAAAACACTATGTTACAAAACTATTTTGTGATGTACGGGCAGGCCTTTTGAAAGCACTGAAGTCGTTTTTTTATCGAATGGATATTGATTTTATACATATTTTACATTGCAAATCCTAAATTTTTAAACCTGTCAAATAATTCATTTTGCCAACTTTGAATGATATAATGATGATTTTTTTTTAGATTCCTTACTAAGTTCTGTCGATTTCTGATCCATACTTTTCCTCTTATCAGGTCGGTGAATTACGGATATACAGACAACATGTATGATTTTACGTCACTTTTCATTTCGTTGAGTTTTAAAATGTATCTTCGGTAATTAAGCGAGTTGTGACAATGCAAAGAAAGACAACCCACATAGTACCATGCGATCGATTTTTTGTTCTTTCGTTTCTTCTCATTCTTGAAACATGTTTACCGTTTTCGGTTTTCAACTTAAAAAAAAATATGACTCTGTCATTAACAGAATTTGGAACGCTTTATATTTGAGTCAAATGGTACATCAGGTCCGAATTAAATCAACACACAAGAAATAGGCAATAGTCACGAATAGGAGAAAAGAGTAAGAAAAAAAACACAAAAAAAACCATTTGATATTTTCTGATTCAGTATTTTCTGATGAGAATGACACTAATAGTCATAAAAACAAATAGATGTATGGAGGACAAATCATGAATGTGTGTATCTTTCAATACATTTCATCAAACTTCAAAATCAATGAAAACGCTATATGTTAATGATTCCAATAATGTACCAGGCTTTAATAAAAACATATTTATTTGCTATGTGTATATTCGAGTTATACCACACTGGAGTATTTAAAAAATTATCTTTTACCTTTGGGTGATTCTTATAGGTAGTAATAAAATATAACCATGAATTTAACACATCTTTCCAAAAATCATTGTTTACCTTGTGTAAGCATTCAATTACAAAACTATCACCAAAATCAAACAATTTCTGTCAAAAATCATTTCCATAAATGGTAAATAAAAAATCCATCCAAGGTTTGTGTGCTTTTGTAAACCTTTTAATCCAAGAACACTTAAGAGATGTTATAAAATTGTTAATGTCAACCATTTTCAACCCTCCTGACGAATAGTCCTAAGTAATGACTGAAATCTTAACTTCATCAATCTTAGATTTCCACAAAAATTCAAAAATAGTTTTGTTAAGGTATAAAATTGTTTCTTTCTTTGGATTTGGTAGTGATATGAATAAATGATTTAGTTTTGGAATGAGCAAACTTTTAATAACAGTAATTTTACCAATGGGAGTAAGAACCCGTCGTTTCCATTGCTGGACCATAGCTATAATTGTTGGAATTAGTAAATTATAATTCATATCGACAATATTATGAAGATCTACCGAGAACTGAATTCCTAAAACGTTAAATGTTGTTGACCCCCAATCAAATTTCCATCTTGTGTGATGATAAACCGGACCGGATTTTTTTTTTAATCCAATCCAAATAATCTTTGTCTTAGATGTATTTATTTTAAGACCAGAAAAACTAGAAAAAAAAATTATGGTTTCTAGAGCTGCAAAAAGAGATTTTGGTGAACCATCAAGGGCTAGTGAAGTGTCATCTGCATATTGTGATATCTTATGTTCATTATCGTTGATAAATATACCTTTAATGTCTTTGTTTTGTTTAATCATTATTGCTAGGATTTCTGCACACATGATGAATAAATATGGAGCAACAGATCAGAGAACATTGGAGCGGATTTCCTGAGTCAACATGTTGCAGAATAGATTAGTTTTAAGTGCATGAACTGTTTAACTTACGGCACATTTCATTTACGATAAAATGTTACAAAATTGTATTTTGTTCTTAGGAATGGAGGTATTGTCACAATTATGTTCCAACCATACCCCCATACTTTTGGTTGAGTTCTAGTATCTAAATTTTGTTTGAAATGTATTTCCATACTTTTGAGTTATTTATATATTTTTGCTTGCATGAGTGGTCACTGGGTGTAGTAATACTACTGAGGAAAACCTGTTTAACAGGTATTATTTTTAAATAAACTTGCTTAGTGGTTTAAAGAGTGAGGTTAGATGTATTCTGGGCGACAAGCTGTGTGGACGTGTCTGTACTCTTGGTGAGATATCTTGGGCGTTTCCCATGCTGTGTGATCTTGGGAACGGCATCCCTGTGTGGGCTTATTTGTGTGAGAGAGATACAACCCAGTAAGTGGTAAATTATTTCTATTTTTATGGTTGATATTAATTCTGCATTGTGAGTAGAGTTAGACTACAGGTATGTGAAATTGTAATTTAAATAGCTGTTATGTTACGGTAGCCCAGAATTGTAATATACTGCAGCGGTGTGTTTAATGAGTCAGTATATGTATCTAATTTCAAATATGTGTATAAGAAAACTGATTATGCCACGTTGTTCGATATTTAAATAGGTGACCACGGAGTGGGCACTTGCACGTGGTGGACCATGCAATATCCGTGGAAGGACTTATGGTGGGACAATTAATATCCAAACCAAAAACTTATGTGAGATGTCTTGTCGAATGCCATCTATTCCATCCGATAGAACTGATGCCAACAACCTCCTAATTATTGTATATTTGTAAATAAATTGTTTTTTGTTTTGTTTGACTTACAAGGATCATCCTTTTACCAGATTGGTGAAATGTTTTAATAAGAACCTATACAATTTGAATGCAATTGTGACAGGGTCTCCTTGCCTACATCCCCTTTGTACAACAAACTGTTGTGATAAATGGCTGCACTGTAAAATAGCAAGGTGGAAGTTTGTATTTAAAATCTTAATCCACTGAATAATATTCTCTCCGAAGCCAAAATATTTAAGGACTTCGTACATGAATGACCACGACATAGAATCAAACGCCTTTTCAAAATCTATAAGTACTAAAAGACCAGGTATGTTTTGGAACTCGGTATAAGATAACAGGTCAAATATAAATCTAGTATTCTCTCCAATGTACCTTCCCTTGATAAATGCAGACTCTGTATCAGATATTAAATAATCCAAAAATTTCCTGATTCTGAAACTAACACACCCTGAAATAATCTTATACAAAACATTCAAAAGAGTGATTGGTCTCCAGTTTTTTAAAAACTGTCTAGGTTTATCACCTTTAGGCAATAACTCCAAGCCTCTGTGAGATGGGGAGTTCCTTCTTCAGAAATATACAGTTAATGGTTGGAACAACAAAATTTTTAATATCTTTCCAAAAAAATTTAAAAAATTCAGGAGTGTACCCATCACTTCCAGGAGATTTGTTGTTCTTCATATGTTTTATGACATTCAATACCTCTTTTTCTAAGAAATCCTCTTCTAAACCATTTGACAACTCCTTTTCTAACTTAGGTGAATTGTTATTAGAAATAATATTATCTAAATCAATCTCTACCAAATTTGTATCCACACTTGCATATAATTTTTCATAGTACTTTTTTACATAATCTAGTATTTCTCCTTGTTCATGTAGCATTCCAATTACCTTAGCTTCAATTTGTTTATTGTTTTGTTTAAATAATTCCTAGATTCCAATTGCAAAAACATTTTGAAGGTTTTTCGCCTTTCTCCAACCATTGGGCACGAGACCTAACCATATGCCCAAGTAACTTTTCCTTGCGTAGTTTTTCAAAGGCACTTTTTTTTTCATCCAAAGTATTAATATCAACAGTAGAATTTGATTCAATATACTCTATCTCCTGAATAAGCTTTTCTTCAGTGTTGTTTTTGACCTTTTTTCTATATGTTGAATAAGAAATAGTTGCCCCCCTTATTTCCATCATTAACACCTAAAAAAAAAAGACGTTGGTCAATACCACTTTTACATTGAAAATTACAACTCTCTACATTGTCTAGATATTGGCTACTGACTTACCACAAATTCTTTGTCCGACAAAAGAGTATTATTAAACTTCCAAAGCCCACGTCATTTGGTAAAAGGATTAAATTTTAACTCAAGCAAAACAATTAAGTGATCAGACCTGTAACCCGGTTTAATAGAGCAGATTTCAACTAAAGAACAAGGGACGTTATTGACGGAATTTGGCCGAATCTTGAAAGACAATGAGGTTTATACGAGTCATAGTTGAGAATTTTCTCTTTCTAATGATATATAACTTGTTTATATCTGATCATGTTTAACAACACGGATTTAGTGCTAAAAGGCGGTGTTAAGAATTCATTACGTTAGTTTTGACGTTCGTTCTATATGACACGACGTCAATTACGCATCTCATTTCCGTTATATAACCTTCAATCATCCAAAAATAAATGATAGTGCGTACAATTTTTTTAAGTTAATTCTATCGCTATTTAGAATAATTATTCTTGATGTCCAGGGAGAATGAAAAAGTCGACTTGTTTATACATGAAAGTTTATGCTGCACCATAAAACGCTCGTATTCAAGTAACAAAAGTTAGATTATTTACGCCCCCCCCCCCCTCTCTCTCTTTCGAATTCTCTCATTTACTTATTATATACTTAATTTTTTCGTATATTCCAGTTAGAATATTTCATCTATTGCAAAAATATATGTTTATCTTTTACTACCGAGACATATTGAATGTATTTACATCAGATACTTTAATTTTTTTCATTAGAAAAAAAACCCACTACAGTCTTTTTAACCTGTAACAAATCAGTAGGCGGTTTCGTCTACATACGACTATTACAGTCGGAAATCCGAATGTTTTAATTTGTTGTTTAAATCATGTTTCTTTGTTCTTCAAAATTGTGGTATCAAACTTCAATCGCAACTTCTCGGGCCTTTCCGGCAGGCTTGGAAAAACACCTCGAATGTATTACATAGGCGTCCATGACAAGCCCCTTTTTATAAAACTTGATATAAATACAACACATTTTACGATCTGTTGAGATGTAAGCTAGACTTCATTAAAGTAAATGATTTACCCTAAAATATAACACAGAAGCGACTTATAAGGATTTCTAGCCGATACTTATTTTAATGAGAAGCGACTCCATTTTGTATAAAATTCTAACATCCGGTAATGTTAATACATTCGAGGTGTTTTTCCGAGCCTGCCGGAAAGGCCCGAGAAGTTGCGTTTGATCAAACTTCAGAAACGTCAATACCCCGCCAATATCCGGTCAATATAATACACGTACTTCTATCAAACTGAACCGAACAAGGCAAACAACACATGGTTCTTTTGGAAGTCGTAATTTCATTCAAAGCTCAATTATCATTTGATACGATTATAGGTTCCAATTACTAATTATCTACTTGCTGTGGTTCCATGCATATGACGCACTTGTTTTGTTTTTTTAATTAAGCTTACTAAGTCTTGTTTTCACACTTTCGTTTTCTCTGCATCTCAAATCTGTGGTAAAAAAATCTGTCAAAAAAATGTGGTAAATAATCGTGCAATGTTAAATATTTCCACACACGGATAGACTATTCATTTACGTCTTATAATTTCCTAGTAGGCATTAAAACAAAACTCCCAATTTTTCTCCAGTAATTTTTCTACAAATTATTTGATACTGGCAAATAAACGTTACCGGTAAAACTACTGTATCATTATAATTATTCAGTTTGATATTGTTTGTCAACTATATTCATGTGTTCATTTTCATTTCATATACATAACAAAACATGAGAGATAAGGAAAAAGGGAGAACATTTAATGATAGCAGTGGAAAACTTTAAACCAATTCACGTTTATCAAGATAATAGGATTAACACTGATTTTAACAAGAACAATTTTAAAGGGCATTCAACATTTATTCCTCCGTCGGACTCTCTGATCCACTGTCTGACTCATCAACAACACGGGCTGCATCATCCAGGTGGTCCGCCCATTTACGAACTCCTTTCACCGGTGTGGACTGGTGCCGTGCATATGCAAGGTACCAAAGAACACTTGTAATATGCGCGCAGCATCCGACTACACGGGACCCTGCCTTGCATTTGCAGTACCAGGAAAGAATCGCTCCTTCACGGTGGTGTATCCAACACTGATATTTCTTGGCCGAAACGTGGCGACTTTGAATCTTTGCGCCGATGATATTTTGTACATCTTCTGCTATGAGAATGTCATATGCGCCATCTTCCTGTAAATGTTCGTGTGAGTAGGCCTTAGCCATCTTAACTTGGTAAGTTCCTAATGTGATGTTGCGGATTTCCTCTTCAGTTAGAATGGGGAAGTCGGTGGCTACATCATCGGCATCCATCGCTTTCCACAGAGAAGATCTGTCCCAGCCCTCATTTTCCACTAATTCTCGAAGCTCGTTTCCTTTTTGTGACAGATAAAGCATTTTGGATGCAATTGCTTGATCATCTTCAGCTGCTCCAGAACTTAACGGAGGACAGTATTTGTTAGAGAGAGCGGTGGCAATGCGGACATAATCCCCTATGAACGGTATTTGTGTATTAGACACAGTCCTGTCAAGGTACT
Organism: Magallana gigas; assembly: GCF_902806645.1. Lineage (NCBI taxonomy): Eukaryota > Metazoa > Mollusca > Bivalvia > Ostreida > Ostreidae > Magallana > Magallana gigas. The sequence goes on along the minus strand of NC_047560.1, from coordinate 620,810 downwards.
TCCACCGCTTAATTCTGCCGTTTGCTGACTCCACCACCCAGCGCACCTTTTAAAGATTATGAAAAAAATTATCATGCATCATTTACATTTACACAGAATATACAACGCATATAATTCAATAATGAATTTGAACCAAATTAATTTTACATATTTATGTTTCGAATCAATTAAAAATTCTACCTTGGTTATCAACCTGGAACTGTTCGATTCCTCGGTTGTGTGTTGCTTTGTACCTCTAAGGAAACATGGCATCTCCATCCGGATACCAATATCAGATAAAACATCAGCACTGTCCCTGAAGCCACGATCAACAATAAACGTGTCACCATCATTTAACCAGCTCCTCATTTCTTCCGCATTTTTCTTAATCATATGGTTGAGGATACCGGCGTCGTTGTTTTTGGAGTCAGACAGATATGGACCTTGGACGGACACAATATAGCCAGATGTTGTGACAACCATCATGGGTTTCACAAGCGGCCTGTGCTTATGTAAGCTAAAGGAACGTCTGGAGAAGCTGAAATTGGTGGACTTCTGGATGTATATGTACGTCCCGTCTAAAACAAGCAACGCTGGGATAGAGTTCGCCAGACCAGATGAAAACAGTTCCTGTGCTAGTGGCCTTGTATGCTTGGCTATGACGTCCTCGCGGGAAATATGTCCGAAACCTAAATTATGTGGTACAAAGTCACTCATAAGGGAGCGTCTGGCTGAAGAAACGGCTCTGCGTACCTTTAAAAACAACAAAATATACATATCAAAAGTTGTCTTTTTCATTTGGAGACTATATATATATATTGTATATATTGTATATATATATATATATATATATATATATATATATATATATATATATATATATATATATATATATATATATATATATTAAGTTTATAGGGGGGATTATCAAGTCCAAAATACCCCCCCCCCCTCAAATCCACTTATGATCAATAAGAACATTATTACATGTATTAACGCACCTGCCATTTTTTCATATTAAAAAGGGTAGCCAGCATCTTGTTGTCCAAGGCACATCTCAATTTCATCAGCAAAATCGCAACACAAGTGCGGATGCTTCTAGATTTTGAAGACTTTATTTCCAAAACATTAGCCATAAGATCATCAAACTGGGTTCGGGTCAATCCTGTAAGATTATGATAATCCTCTGACGTTAGTGAGGCCTCGCTGTCAAAATCCAGACGAATAGAAGCATTTCTTTTTGCATAATTTCTGATACTGTCGAGGAGATGGTTCATGCCTTCAACACTGAAAGACGTTGATTTTCTAATTCTATCCGACACGCCTTGATTTAACGCCTCTGAGGTCATATGCCCGCCATGAATATGAGTAGGACAACATCTTGAACCTTCTTTCATGAACACACCAAGTTGTACAAACATCTCAAGTCGTGACTGTTCAGGAATGACAACAACTTTGCGTGGTTTCTTTTCACAAACTGCACAAGCATCATATCGATATCCAGTAGACGGAATAGGAAGTGTCGTACGTATTTCCAGTGGGGCAACATTTTCTTTGTCAGAATTAGGATTGAGTCCCGGGTATTGGGATTCTTGTTTCAGAGAATAGTAAAACAGTTGCCTGCATTTATTACAAACTACGTCACTTTCATTCAAGTCAGTCACAAATCGTTTGGACAGAAATTTTCGAAGAGCTTTATTTCCAGAAAGCGGTCTTCGTTCACTAGTCTTTACGCGCTTACTACAGGTTACACAGGAGTATGGTCTAAGTTTGGATGACATGGTTTAGAACCTTGAATAAAAATGCATAAATTTTAAAGAGAAATATTTAGACTATTAATGCTCTACCTAACAATGGTTCAAAGGTCACTGGCGTCGGAAGCAAATTGAAAGTGGGGGGGGGGGGGAGGGGGGATAGACTAATTAGACTAATCCTCAGAAATCTTAACAAGCGCAAAGTCATGAAAATCCTAATTCGTGGAGGGGGGAGGGGGAGTTTTCTATAGTTCCACAAAAATTGTTACCTACCAAAAATTTTCCAAATCATGAAATTCCTACTCCGTGGGTGGGGGGGGGGAGTATACCTATGACTCCAACTTCTCAATATTTTAATCTTTTCAATGTAAATTTAGGAACAATTCTGTTTACTGCGACAAAAAGTGTGTGTGTGTGGGGGGGGGGGGGGGGGGCTGAACCCTCTCTGATGCTATGTGCCTAATGGTTAGGTCTAACTTTGCAAAAAAAGTGGGGGGGGAATAAGCCCCCCCCCCCCCCTAGCCCCCACGGTTCCGACGCCTTTGAATGTAGATGGATTATAGACACGCATGAAAAAGAGGCGCTTAGATTGAAATGAATATGTTTAAATATTATAATGTATACAAACTGTATATACAAAAGATTACCGTTATAAATTTCAGCTGAATTACACATACTATATATGAAAACACAAATAAAACCAGTAAATATATATGTATACAGCGGTATGACAAAAGTATTCGCGAATTTTACGTTATATGTTTATGTCGGAATTAATCATTTCTATACTCTCTCTCATACTCTCTCTCTCTCCTCTCTCTCTTTCTCTCTCTCTCTCACTTAATCTATGTACTAAATTGATTGTAAAGTACAATATCCCTAACATATTTCAGCAGCCCTTTTTCATACAATGAATCATAAGAAATCTGTCGTGATTTTGATGATTTTAAAACAAAAGTGAATAAAAATAACACATCCTGATTAGTGTTTATAGCTTGGATCGTTTGTTATTGAAATGATAGACGCATTATCGATGATTTTTTACACCCTATTAAAGGCTCAGTGTAATCCATCGGTATTCCTGGTATAACATAGAATTCTTTTTATTCAGAATAAACTTCTTCACTTTGCATTTGAGAAAAATGATTTAACAAGATTAGCACGAACTATCTCGTGCTGAATGTTTTGCTTTTCGTAGTTTGCTCTGTCTTCTAAGTCCATTAAGTCCCTCTATCCTGTTATTGAAGAACAAATGCGTGTGCACATGTCGCTACATTTTATTAAACCTTTTAATCCCTGATAAAGCTAATAAGGATTTACAGTTTCATGCGTAAATCCAAGTTTTTCCTAAGGTTTAGAGTGATAATAGAGTTTGATGGGGTGTGTGTTGGGGGGACCTTTATTGGTAATTTGAAAATTTAATTAGTTTGAATTTTTCAGGGGGTGGGGAGGGTCCAGTCCCTCGACCCACTTCTAGTTCCGAGCCTGAACCTTATCTATATATTCAGTTTTTTGCACTTACAGCATTGATGGCTGAATGATGCATGTAATTTGTCTATTTTATTAAATAGCTCTAAAATATTTGCTTTATTGTTAACAGTAAACATACACTCATACACAATAGATGATAATATCTACATTTTAAGGAATTGCCTGTGTGATGCGAACGATTTAAACCGTTTATATAAACACGGAGTACGTGTTCATGAAGAGAAGAGTTGAGAGCGCACTGTGTAGCGTTAGACCTATCACTGGTAGGTGTATTTATTTAATTGAAAATTTTATAAACTATACAATGCTCAGAAATGAAATACTAGTATTCTACAAATTCCATCTTTTTATCTTACCTTAATCACATAATGGATATCAGCATCTATAAGCGTTGTGAGCTTTCACATCCACGGCTGTTGAGCAAACGTTTCCAACGTAAATATTGTGTAAAATCACGAATAATAACGTTGCGTATCTAATTCCGGATTAATTGTTTTTAAAAAATTGAGTATTTTCACACACATTAACCGCCACGAAATTAAGCGTGGAGTGATATTTTAATATGATGAAATTACATTAAAAATATAAAAGCGGTTAATGCATGTGAAAATGGTAGATTTAATCAAAATATATCGATATTACGTTAAAATAAACGACATTTCGCTTAGAAGCCGGTGTTTCGCGTTGTTTTGTGACGTCACGATTACTTATTACGTCATTTTCAGCCAAGTCGATATTAGCTTTGATCCTAGTTCTTGCACATGATCAAATATTTTTATAAAATACCTAAGTTAAAAAATCGTTGAATTTCTCGGCCGATTTCGGCCAATACCGTCCCTTGTTCTTTGACAAACTATTAGAAATAAGAAAAATATCAAGACGGCCTTGTTTCAATGGATTTTTCTTGCGCCAAGTGTAGACATTTTTATCTGGATTCAGAACTCTATAATAATCGATAAGTTGCAAATCTTCCATAATTTCTAAAACTTTACTACGAGCCTTAGGGTTATTTACTCCTGTGTAATTAAAAGTATCAAGAGAAGGATTTAGAGTTAGATTAAAATCACCACATAGTATAAAATAATCATTATCAAAATCTAGAAAATATCCTTAATATTTTCATAAAAACTAGGGGTGTCCATATGAGGCCCATATACATTTATAAGTGTTACCTTGTTTTCTTCAATGATTAGATCCAATGCAAGTAAGTTACCATCTGTGTCTTTTTTTTTTTCTCTGAGGACTTTGAATTCAAAGTTGTTCTTAAGAAGTTTACAAACACCTCTTGAATTTGACATGTATGAGTTAAAGAAACATTTATATCCCCACTGAGATTCAATGAATGGTTCATGCTCAGGTATAAAATGCGTATCTTGAAGACAAATTATCGAGTATTGTTTTTGTTTGTAGTAATTAATGACATCTTTACGTTTATTTAGAGTTGCAAGCCCCTGACAGTTCACCATAGCTATTGTAATATTATCTGACTTAGATTTAAGCAAGTAACCACTTACCAGCCCATTATTTGACAAAAACACAGGTTATACAAGATTTTTATGATGAAAATTGTAATTATTTAGATATTGAGGAATTTAAATGTATATACAGTCTCAAGGGTATATGTACAAAGCAATAAAATAGTGTAAAAACAGCAATTTTTAAGTACTTCAAAATGTCTAATATTGACAGGACTTCTGTTAAAAGAAATCCTAATCCACGTATACCATTTTTTCCCAAACAATTATACCCCATGAAAAGTGTACAAAAATTATTTATAATGTTTTGAATAAAAATGTAGTTGTTCCAATTGCTGTAACCAAATGAAAAACAGATCTAACGGATTATAATGTTGAAGATCTTACTGTATGTGACATTTTTAATATTTGTTTTAATACTTCCAAAGATTCCTCTGTACAATGGCTTCTTCCAGTTGGCTTCTACCTTAAAAAAAAAATAATGTCAAAACTATTGACAGATGTGGGTTCTGTAAAAGTCATGTTGAAACTATTATACATGTTTTTATTTCTTGTGAGAAAATACATACCCTGTGGAGTGAACTTAGTTTATACATTTACAGAAAGACCTCTGAAAGAGTCGGATTTAATATGTCCAATATTATACTTGGCCAACTTCCATTGTCGTTTCATAACAAAGTCATAAATTTTATAATTGTTTATGTGAAACAATATATATTATGTTGTCTTATGTCAAATAAGATTCCATGCTTAATTGGTTTTCTTTCTCATTTAAAACTAAAATACAATACTGACAGATATGCTGCAATACAGACTTGTAAATTACAATATTTTGAAAAATTATGGGATAGTTGGAAAGGTATTTTTGATGCTGACATCTAATCTAATTTCATTATGACTATTTTTTCTATTTCTGTTTTGTCAGTTTTCTTTTTTCTTTTCATGTAGGCAAGTAACCACTAAACAATACATTTAGTTGTTTTTTCATAAGTGTGGGTGTGTATGTGTGTGTGTGACTGAATGTCTTTTCTGTATGTTTGTTCCTTGAAAAAGAAATAAATTATAAAAAAAAATTGATTCCAATAATACTCCTTAAAGTATCAGATGTATGGTTTTATAATGAGTGTGTTCTTTCCCGTCACCCTTACTCAAAGATTGGTTGAAAAATGAATACTACGCTAAGCTGGTAGTTCAAGCTCAGTTGGAATTCTATTTGAATATATGTTTTGATAACATATTATGTTGACAAACTACTTTATTTGCAGAATAAAACACCGTTAGCCATGTTTTGCTCATTATTCATTTTCCGTAATTTTAGTTTATTCCCGAAACAGGTACATATTGTCAAACAATTATCTAATGAAAAGGGTGTTCACCAGGTGTTTGTATTGTACTTTTTTAAATCTAATATTCCAATGAGAAAAAAATATTGATAAAAAAAACTTATCGTGTAGGTAAATAAACAATACCTACAATATAGTATATCAAAGGATAACAAACTTATCATAAGCATAGTTTATTGTTAAAAATAACATTTAAAGCTTAAAATAGTTAAAATTCTAGTATTATAACAGTTTGATAGGCTTAATATGATTAAATCAACGAACTTTAAAGTTAAACAATAAACACCACACAATCAACATTGTGCTTTAAATTATACATGTATATTAGAGGAAATATGACACTTCCGAAACCAATTATGTTCACTAAAAAACAAATCTCAATAGTACATGGACACTAAAGTATTCAAATTGAACAATACAATTAAAATCACATTAAAGTCATTATGCCAGACAGTGGAACCTGAATATAATTTATACTTATAACAAACGATATAAACCTAAAAAAGTAACTTATATTTGAATGCAAACTAAACAAATTAAAATTCAAAGAGGGCTTCGATAAAGACCTAAAACTTTTTTTTACATTCTCGGAATTGATTTGTGTACGTAGAATATTTGTCATAACTTTGGAAACCATATATTAGTAATAAGGAATGTGCTTTAAAAATAAAGAATAGGATTCATTCCTTAAACATGGAAACATGGTTAATTTTATCAAACAGGTTGTAAAACAAAGAAAACATTGTTTAGTAAAATATTGCTATTAAAACACTTATAGATTCCTTAAATCGACATATCGGTTAAAATTCAAAACGGTTACAATCTGTTAACTAGTTAACTCTTAAAACAATCATATTCATACAAATTCAAGTTAAAAACAATCGTTAAAACAGCACAAAACCACAAAAACAGAAATAGAACAAGAGTGTTACAGTTACACATATACTCTGTAGGAATTTTCCATTGTTTGTTGTAGGGTTTTACAATGTCTTCTTAACAATTTCCATAAACGCAGTCGTTGAGGAGAAATTCCGCTATGGCGTCGTGGCAAAGTTGGTACTCCTCTTAAAGAAGCAAAAGAATGGTATGAATAATTTATCAGTGATGTTTACGTAACAAGCGAAATTGACTGAACAATTCCAACTAAATTTTCGGTGAGAGGTTAATCTGACAAACATTAATTAAATATTTGGCATGACTCAAGACCTTAATTTACGGTTGTATTGTCAAACTGTACACACCACAGTGGAGACACACTCGGGTCTCCGTATCAGGATCTGACGTACAGCTGTAAAGATGTCCACCTCTCTATCCACAGAGATCTGTTCTAACACGTTGTATACAACAAAGAATGGACCACAACGTGTAGCTCCGTCTCTAGCAACACATTATAAGCATAAAGTATAACAATTAATAAGTTTCCACATTTTTTTCACGGGAAAAATGTGAATGTATTTTGTTCACTTTTTAAGTTTTGGATATATTTGTTTTTGTAAATATATTTTTTTTTTGGTAAAGTGTAATAGATTGTTCGTGTCATTTTGTGATTGTGAATGCCGTTTCAATTGTAGTTCTATTTCGTCTTACGAAATAAGTAACCAAACGTTTTACAATATTCCTGATACAATGTTATCTTCATAGTCAGAGTCTTTACAAGATCAAATATTAAGTACTGGTCTCACTAAGAATCAGACAGAGAGTGAATCATAGGGGTTACTCAATTGATATAACCTTTCTTTATTACAAGAGACTACAGTCATATAAGCTAAACCTAAACACCATTCGGCAAAATTCAAGCTGTTGCTATGGAAATAGCCACGTCATATTTTCCATAGCAACAAGACTCCAAATAGCTCTGTACATTAAAGGAAAATAGCATTTAAAATTCCATGACAGCAAGAAAATGAAAAAAGGGTGATATTTTGTTTTTGTTGGTTTATTAAGAGGATAATATGGTGTTTTAAAAAATCATTCAAATTTTTATAGATACTAAGCACATTTTTCTTGAAATGCAAATTAAAAGGGGTTCATATTGCAAAAAATAGCCAAAACCGAAAACTACAAATTTGGTCTTTTTTATGTCAAAATATTAAAAACTTCTGATCAGCTTTTGTTCCCAATTATAAATAGTTATAAAAGTCATCATATGAATAATAAAATTCCAGAATTAGATATGTGTGATTTTACCAATTAGAGGTGGTATCCATGGCAACAAAACCACAATATTTTAAAATTCACCTTTGCGAACATTTTTCACTATAAGTTTTTGGCAATATATGTTCACAAAACAAGATAAAAATTTTCTTTTGTTATTTTAGAAAGTATCTTGTCTCACATAAATAGGTTTCTAAAAAGAAAATTGCCCATTTTTTCCTAATAAAACTACCACCATAAACATGAGAATCAATGGATTGTTGAAATCCCTTCATATGAAAAAATTGGCAATAACTTCATGTATTGTTTTTATCATATCTTTTGTTAAAAATCAGTTTATATCTATAAAGTTGACAAATCTATGAGGACTATGAAGAACTTGTAAAAATCATTTAATTTTAGAACAATAGCCTCGGAAATTAACCTTTAAGCACTTGACTTATGACAACACATAAAATGACAGAACTGTACAGTAAGTGAACATGTAAATTCTTAAGTGCATATGTGAGATAAAAATACATGTGATTAACAAAAAAAGACATACATATTGTTTTTTGCATAATATTGTCTCCAAAAGAATAAATTAGAAAACGGCAAATACTATGCTGTAATTTTATCAAGGGGGCGGGGGAGGATATGTAACCTCCAACATCATGCACTTCAGTTATTGCTTGCATCATACCTACATATAATGTAATTGCAATTTTTCAATTTAGAAAAAAAGAAATAAAATTTGATTGCACAAATAAATTCAAAAACATTTGAAGAATATATCAAGTGTAAAAACAAAATTTGATTTTGTTGCATAACAATGAAAATGGCAAAAATGTGTCCCTGCATATTGGTAACCTTTTTACAAGTCATCATATATATTGCAAGGGTAAAAAATTGAATGGAATACTGGTGTCAGTTACACACTATTTAAAATAAATACTGGTTATTTGAATTTTAATACAGAGAAAGAATTCTAAATTACAGGACTTGATTATGCAACCTTAGGAAAATTTTGAAATAACATTTATCTTGATTTGTCTTATACATGTATATAATATATATTGTAGTCATAAACATGATAAAACTAATTTGTTCGAAATTCTAGATATAGAGTTAAGGTTTACAGTCATTTGCATTTGGAATTATGAATCTGTAATAAAATATCTAACGTAAATTACATGTACATAGCTGAACAAAGGTTTCTCTTTCCTGATCACAGCGCATTCACAGTGTCTTTGATTTCCTGAATTTCAATTTCCCTGATAACGTGTTCCAGGTATTCATCATCCTCTTCTTCTGCTATTTCTCTGCTCCCTTGTTTCGAGGAATCCTTGGATTGTGATGTGAGCCTGGAGAAATAGGAAATTATTTGACTTGGCTTTAAACAGTCCTGAGCTGCAAAAATGCGCTCTCCCCTATCGTTTGTCAGTGCTCTCATGTTCAAAGCAACCTCTGCTGGATTAGCCTTCCTCCCAACCTCCGCTCCAGTCTTGAATACCTCGTTTAGATAATCGCGCACGTGCTGTTTGAACCGAACTTGTTTCTTTTCTTTCTTTAGAGCCCATCCTCTTATGCTAGAACCTTTTCCACCACTGTCAGACAGGGCTGTTGGCATGATGATCTGCTCTTCACTTTCATGCAGGTTACATTTTTCTGCCCATCTCAGCTTAACTTTGTCAAATGTAGACATGTTTGAATTTTGATGAAATTCAAACGTGTGTCTCTCAAAATACATATGGTCCTCATATTCTTCAAAGGTGCAAAAACTTTGTAAACAGCCTTCTTCGGAACAAGGGAAGCACTGAACAGGTTCTTTTACAGTACTTGGAGTTTGTATATGTCCTTCCTGCTTTTCTGGTGTCATGAAGTTGGAGAGTATTCGTAGATCCGTTGAACTCTGTGGTAAGGAGACCATCAATGTTGCGTCAATAACATTTCCCTGACCAATGTCAAACGCACGGTGAGTGGTCATCAAGGAAGAATCAATTTCAAAATCAGTGATGAAACGTACATCCCTCCATTTGTGGCCAAATAACAGTTGATGGGTGTAATCAACATCAACAACTGCTACCTGGCATCCAGCAACTCCTCCACTTGTATCTATGGCCATCTTCATGTCAGCTGGAAACTTGATGTCATTGCCATCTGCTACATACAATCTCATTTTCTTCCTAAGATGAGCAATTTTGGCATCACAATATGATTTTCCTGCTTGTGCCTCACTAAAGTTGAATCTTTTAACAACGATTCCTGCAAATGTTACAAGAAAATTACACACCTCATAGCAGTTTACAGAATAAAAACATCACAGATTTCATGTAAATGCTGATATTTACATTTCACATATTTTTTGCTTGTATAGTGTGTTGAAAGCTACGGCAGTTATAATACTGTAATGCACACAGGGTACTCAAAGGTTAAAATGATGAGCTTTATTATGACAATAAAAACGTTAAACGCTGTTAACTGCAACGTCACAAGCGAAAATCAAAGTTCACTCTTGCGGCTGTTACTGTGGCTCTTCCATTAATATGAACTTACCCTTAGGATAAGATAGGAATTTTAAGGTATAAATCACATTTTCAGACAAGGCATGAAGTTAAAATAATGTAAATATAAGCATTTAATCATGATTTTTTTAAGTATACAGTCTCATAACTGCAGCGATGCTTGCATACAAATTTTCATAACGCGCGTTACTCAATTTGTATGCACACACCGCTGCAGTTATGAGACAGTATACTTAAAAAAAATCATGATTCAATAATATTTAGCATATAAAGAAAAGTTTCTTATTCACCTGTTCTCTCAGATATGCTAGGAATTGAACTCCAGAGAAATCCATTGTGATAACATCCAGCATTGTCAGATCTTAGGAACGCCTCTTTCATATTGGGATACTGCTGAGCCACAGTTGAAAGAGTATGTTCCAGGATTGATGCTACAGCAAACCAGTCCTGTTTGCCACTTTCCAGAATGTGCACCCAAGTACTATGCTGAAAAAATTAGAACATTTGTTTTAATACGTGTACAATAAACTCTTACTTCCTTAGAGTTAAACTTTTTCTACTGCTCATCTGGCCAGATTTGTAATAATTCCTTTACAATATTTTCTTCATTTTAATAAGAAATAAACATCAATTTAAAAAGTTCACCAGGTTATGAAGTTGGTCACGTTATCAAATCATGTGAATCCCAAAGGGCTTCTCGGTTGATTTGATTACATACCAACCAACTTCATATCCAGTGAACTTTTAAGCATTGCTGTTTATTACTTATATTTACATTTGAAAAAGACAAATTAATCGCCTAGATCTGTCAAAATTACCAAGACTTTAAGTTTACAATAATCCAAGCGATAAGCGCGTGCTATGATCATTGTGACGTCATGAAAAAGTTCATACAGAATTGAACGTTTTCGCTATTCGCTATAGGATTATATAAGGAAACATATTTGCAAATGTATGTAAATATTGATTGTTACCTTTAGAGATCCATTATTATCTTTAGTGATGCCAACAGTGACATGCCATGAGATCCCTTTTTGACCAAACCAGTCTGACTGCTTCTCTCGATGTAAAAGAGGGAGAAACTTCATGGCCCAGTCCATCACCAGCAGTATTTGAGATGTTTTCAAAGTGTCTAGAAGATCTACTCTGCTGCGGTCTTGGTTGATTGTTCTTACGATGTGGGCTTTCCATGCTTGGATGTTGTTTCTTGCCTCTATAACATCTACTTCCTCATCATCATCTAGATTCAAAGAGCACATCTGATCAAGGACCACTGATAATTTTTCACACTCTTGACAGCTGTCTGTGTGCTCATGGTTGCATACGGACTGAAATTTGACATCTTTAGGATCACTGCAAGCCCACTGTATACAATGGTCAGAACAAGCTGAATCTAGAGAGACATGGAACTTGAAGGTTCTCTTCAGATAATTTTGACCATCTGTGAGAAGTTGTGTCAAGGTAGATTTCATATCTTTGTCTATGGTTCCTTTGAGCTCTAGATTCTTCAAGATGTTACACAAAGACTTAAAAGCAGCAAAGCCATCTGCTGTAATGTTGTCTAAGCCATGGAGGTTGCGCCGTTTGGAAGCCGAGCATGCATGTAGGATGCGAAATAGTGTAGCCCTTGACAGTGGTGAGAAGTCAGTGTCTTTGCAATGTTTTTCATACATTTCAATCATAGAAGAATGGCAAGCAGTGCGAACCACATCTGGAATTACAACTATTTCACCAGAGTCAAGCTCCAAATCTCTTGTACCATAAGACACCAGTTGGTGAAAAGAGGAGCTGAAGAAAAATGAGAGACAGTGCTCTAGTTTAGTTTGGTCCATTTTTTGTCTTTTCTTTGGAGGTTGGTTTACCTTCTGAAATATTTGGTCTGGTGTAACAGCTCGAACTTTGTCAATATGATAGTTTGTAAGTCCTGGGATTCTGTTCTTGAGGTCCTCTTTTGTTGTAAGTCCTGCCATAATAGATAGAGTCTGATCTTTCACAGCCTTGTATGTGGAATCGTTGTAGATTTTAGTCAGTATTTCCAAAAGGTTTTCAGTTTCTTGGTGTTTGGTGTTTGTTACAGGCTCCACCATGAGTTTCAGTAGATCTTCTGATTGTCCAGGAGCAACCAATTCCAGGATACTATGTACCATTTGTGATGCTTTCTTCTGTATGTAATTTCTACTTTGTGACGTAATGTCCTGAAGAGGTTTTTGCAGTTGGTATTTCAATGGACTGAGTTTTCCATTAGAAATGGTATGGACAATACTGTTCAATGTCTCTAATCCTAGAGAATTTTCCTCACTCCAGTTTGAAGTTTGAGACAGATGTTGGCTCTCCTGTGATGAAAGCTGAAAGCAATGCAAACCATATTAATCATTAAAATATTTCAGAACAGTAATGAACAGATTCATAACAGTTTAAATACTTATCATGAAATATGATGCATCTTAATTTTCATTGTTACAGTATATATGTATTTTTATATTAAAATTGCATGATTTGTTTACACAGATACATGTACATGGTTCAAACTTGTCAATATATATACCAATCATTCTACATCTACCAGTAATTTGATTGTAAGATGTGAGATGAGCTGCAACATTTAAAATGAAATAACATGGATGGGGAGGTCAAAAATGTTGAACACTACTCCAGTCAAGTTCAACTTCATAAGCAAAAATCATACTTCATGGTAGTGGCTGTTACAGTGGTTCTTCCATTGATATTAAATAAGCTTTAAAAAAAATGTATAGGGAGTTATATTATAGTTATAGGGTCACCATTTTAATAATTTAGAATCCCCACTTTAAAAACTAAGATGTTTCTGTTAAATATTGGTATTTCTAGTGCAATTGTTACCCTACTTTCACTGTTTAGTAATTATCTCCCCTTTGAAAAGGGTTAAACCTTTATTTAAACAGTTTCAAGTTCCTTTTTCATAAAGATGCTTAAAAGTTTGTACCAGGTTTATGTTAATCACCCACAATCACCAATTCACACCATGTGGTTTCATCCATTTAATAACCCAAAAACTAACTCCCCAAACTGGAATTAAATTTTGCCAGGGATGTTATTGTAGTAAGCAGTAAAACATTTGAAAAGTTTACAGACGGATGGCAGGCAACAGCTCACTTTAACCTTTGGTTTGGGTGAGCTAAAAAAAGATAGTAAAAAGTATTTACACTATCGGTAATCTCTGCTATGACCTTGACCAATAATTGACATCAAAATCTATAACTAACTAATTATATAAGGGATATGTTTTTTTCAGGTTTAAATGATTAAATTTGAATCTTAAAAAATACAATAGTTTTATAAGAATGTTTAAGACACCAGCTCTATGTTCTCTATTTTGCCTGTTTCTCTCTCTATTGGGGGGGGGGGGCACCCTTTGTGTACAATTTAAAGAAAATTGCTCAAGTATACTGTGTGCTAATTTTAATATTTAAGCACAAGGGTACTAAAGAAAAAATCTAATTTGTGATAAGTTTACAGATAGACAGACAAATGATATTTATATAATTATTGTGGATGATTAGAAAAATATGAAATAAGTTCTTGATCAACACAAGTTCCCTTAATATTTTGTACCTGGTCTGAATGTTCAATGCAATCCCCACCATTCTCAATGTTAATTGGACGAAGACTGTACGCAGCACATCTCTGTAAATAAATTTATCTGTAATTAATTTCTTAAAAAAATGTTTGCATCAAAGAATTAGCTTGATAAAATCTTAAGTAAAATTAAAAATTACCACTGACATAATTATATATGTGTCAAAGGCTTTCTTTTTGTGATTTTAGGATTTCCAATGCATGTACTTTAAGGCCATCCTTTAAAATTTGTTTGCTTGGAATTGCGGACTGGAGGTTTCTGGACCCAGGAGAGAGGGAACAATTTTTTTTCTTTTTTTTTTAAAGTTTCAGTAATCAAAAATTGGTAAATAAAAATCTCCATATTAAAAAAAAAAAGGCTTTCTTTCTGATAATCAAATTTTATAAACTGGAAGCAGTTCAATGAAGCGGGAGGCAATTCCAAACAAACAATTATGTTATTTTGGCCTAAATGTGAAATTTTCTTATGATAGAATTTTATAAAAAGTTACCTGTGTGATATCAGCTGATATATTCCTTTCATTATCATTATCATTCTGAGAAGAAAAGAATAAAAATTCAAAGAGTTATAAAAAATATGAATAACAGTAGGTCCTACATGTACATGTATATTAATTTTGTATATTGTACAAATTGTAGAATTTTCTAGAAGTGGCAATGCATTAACATTTTTGGCATTTATAAATAAATTTTCTTTAACTCGAGTCGTGATAATTAAATTTAATTGTTATAAAAAGATATCAAAATATTTTGATACTTTATTACTGAATTTGCATCAAGCATTTACATTTCTAGACAATAAGGTGAGTATCAAAGAATTTTAGTTAGAATACTCTATTAGGAACCCCACATTTTTCAAGATGGGTTAATATGCATGAGGTCGTTATTTTAAAAAATTAGCTTGTACATAGATAATCATAATAACAATCAAGTATTTTTTGCGAACAAAACAATCCTTAAAACTAAAGTAGTAATATTTGGGTTTCAGCATGCAATTTTTAATTTGCAGGTCTGTTGGAGTGCATCAAACAAATAATTCTTTTTTGTTGGTTTTATAATTGTAATGTAATTTTACCTTTATGTCCTCATGATTATCAGGTAGGTTGTGTACAAGGTCAATACACTTACGACATATGCCTAAAATAAAAACAAATTTTTCAAAATGATTAAGTACAGATTATAACATACATACAATGATTATGTTAAATTTATGGAAATCCTACTTCTATTCCCTGGAATTTTGTTATTTTATATAGTTGCAGTCAGTCAGCTGATTTGATAAGATACATTCCTAAGGTGGCTACATGGGATGCCTTGAAAATTGCATAGTTTTAATATAATATATTTACATTCCAAATATTTTTTGCATGTAAAGTGTGTGAAAAGACACTGCAGCTATAAGACCGTAACACACACAGGGTACTCATAGGTTAGAATGACTAGTTTTATTATGACGTCACAAACGTTGAACGCTGTAAAATGCAACGTCACAAGCGAGAATCAAAGTTCACGCTTGTGGCTGTTACAGTGGCTCTTCCATTAATTTGAACTTACCCTTAGGATAAAACAGAAATTTTGACGCATAAATCACATTTGCAGGCAAGGCAAGAAGTCAAAAAAATTTAAATATAAGCATTAAATCATTATTTTTTGAAAGATATAGTCTCATAGCTGCAGCGGTGTGTGCATACAAGTTTTCATAACGCGCTAGCGCGCGTTACTCAATTTGTATGCACACATGCACCGCTGCAGTTATGAGACTATATCTTTCAAAAAATAATGATTCAATGCCTAAGTATATAACTTTGCATGTTTAAGTCCACTAGTTTAATTTATAAATATTCGTAAAATATGCTGAATACTTTAAATTTCTAAAACATATTTCATATATTATTAACATGACAAAATGGTGTTAAAAATAAGCATAAATCAATCAATTATTTGAGTTGGAGATGGGGTATAAGCAATAACATTTGTTATAAATTTGAATCATATTCTCAGGAAGTAAATAATTGGCAACATGAAATACCACTGAATTTTAATTGTACAATTTATATATGTACCTGGTAGTAATATTAATATACAATAACAGTGAAGATCTTGTTAAAGAATGGCACCCCCCCCCCTAAAAAAAACCCCATAAATTTCTAAAGTCTGACTTAGTAAATAACTCTTATATATAAGCTTTTTATTATATTTTCATTGTCTCAAAAATATGTGCAAAAGCAAAATGAAATAGTATATTCATTATTATGACATGATACATGTACATACCTGAGCCAACTGGTACCAAAGTAGATAAGCTTGAGAAAACAAGTCTGCTCATTCGGAGAGAAAAACTACGGTATGGTTTAGCTTTCCCTTCGTGAAAAGGATATTGACACTTGACTCTCTGCTGCCATGCTAGTCCTAGAGAGTCTCTATGAAATGGGCACACGGTGAATGAGCTAAGATCTGTGTCGAACAGTCCGCATCGAAATGCAATCAATTGCCCTTCACTTGTAATGTCGGCGCTGTTAATAGAAAACTGACGCAAATGGTTGAAAATGGGCCTGTTACAGTCACTCAACCTCCTCACTTCACAGTCATTTCGATATCTTGAAGATACGTTGCAGTCTGTTTTAACTACAGTAGATATACAGGCGATCGAACACCTGCCGTCTGCCATTTGTTTACATCAGTAACACGAAAGAGTTTTCAAAGGGGAATAACTCTTACCTCAAAAACGGATTTTCAGAACTGTATTTTATACCGTTATATTTCATAAAATATAAATAAACACACCAGTTTTTTTTATCATGGCCTAGGATTAGTATTCAAAGTAACTGTTTATTATATATATGGGATTGTAGCTAACAAGTAATAGGTGTCAAGTCGATGTAAATTTTTAACATTTTGTATACACCGTAATGGCGGAGCCTGATTCGTAAGCTTGTAAAATAATAGTGATTAGAGAAATTCTATAGAAACTTACTTGATTTTAAAATTATATAGTGTTATAATAATAATTTTCAAGCATGAAAAACACTTTAAATGTACATTTTGTGGCCATGTCTCATTTATTTTTAAACCACGGTACCTGATTCTTAGTGAGACCGGTACTTAAAGAAAAACAATCCATTATTAGTGCAGTGGATCTCTTTGTCCCTTTTATAGCCAAACTGTGCAAAAGACTTTTTTTTATTAAATGTGAAACTTTTTGCGCTTTTTGCAAAAATATGAACAATTTCACTACTTTCACAATATAAGAAATGATCTTGCGTCGCTGTGAATGACTGTTATTTTAGAGTAAATGATTGAAACAAAATATTAAAGGACATTTTATTTTATAGCGGAAGGTCAACATTTTAAAAAAAAAATCCTTATTTATTAGAAATCAAACTGATACGCGTGTCTTTGTAATAATTATTATTTTAAACTTATTGTTATATTTATCAAATATTTTGCATGATACAAAAGTGTACTTATTATTAATTATTTCTTGAAAACAATGAGCATTCACTGAATACAGGTAGAAATAAAAAGAAACAATGAAGACTGATGTGATATTGTTTACGTTACCTTGACAGAACGAGGATGCGACCCTTTTGGTCAGACTTTTCAGTCTTTACTGCCTTAACTACATCCAAAAGTACTCTTTTGTCTCCCTTTTTCAATCTCTCATCCCAAGTCGGGCATTCCAGAAGAGTGATATCCATTTCATTGAAACTCTAAAAATTACAAATGTACAATTGAGAATAAATAGAAGTGTTATTAGTTTCGAAATTCTTATCAAAATTTAAATCTCTATTTTTAATAATTATTACTGTGGTTTTTTTTTCTGTAAAAGACTTTAAGGGGTTGAATACAAATGTATTTTAAAAAAATACTGATTAAAAAAAAAATGTAAATAAATTTAGACGTCTGGTACATCCTTATTCGTTGATGGGTCAAGACGGTTTTTTTTTTACAAGAGTTGGAACATTCTCTGATTAAATAGGAAAATGTTAAATATAATGTTCTTGTGCAGTTTTAACAAAAGGCATTGTATTTTTGCAGCTAAGAGTGCAAAGATCCATAACTCAATAATTGCATCAAAAAAGTTACTTAGCATAACGGCGCAATGTCTCATTTTTATTTGAATTGAAATAAAGGAAAAGAAACCGTTGGTTGTATGTTGAGTCTGGTCATTTTGACGTTATTGCTCCTTTTTGATGACATTTTTTGACGTAGAAAATCCCGTCAAATTTGTGTTGATTTTCTGGTGGAAACCATTTGAATGTCTGTCAAAAAATTGGAAATAAGAACACACAGAGAACATTATAAGAAAGAGAAAGAAATCGCAACCAGACAGACAAGCAGGTAAATATATTGACAAAATATTTCGTCCATACCGATTCGATGTCCTTGAGTGGACACAAGAAGACGACAACACGTGCGTCAAAGTCCTTGATCAGTCTGAGGAAGTCCTCGGTGTTGTCTGGTAGAGGATACTGGGCGCTGATCAAGGAGTCCTTCTCCAGATACGACTAAAGAAGATATACATATAATAATGAAGTGTAAATGACAAAAAAGTTAGGTAGAGGATACTGGGCACTGATCAGGGGGTCCTTCTCCAGGTAGGTCTGTATAAAACACACACATATATTACAATGAAGTCTGAATGAGAGTCTTGGCCAAAGCAGTTCACAATAATACAAAATGTAACTCACAGATCGACTGAGCACTAGCCACATTTGATTTTTTCTTTTACAAAATATTTACCATATTAGGCGAAGCACAAACCGTGTATTTAATTAAGCTTACCTTTGCCTTGTATAAATGATAAATAATACATAAAATAATACAGGTTCATCGTTTTATGATAAAACTTGAAGTTTTAATCTAGGTACAAAATCTTACGCCTTAATAGCTTTAAAATAATGTTTAAAGACAGATATTTTCTACTGAGTATTTATAGAATGTACATGGTCTGTGACTGCTGTTAACAAAAAGTACTCTTACGCCCAAACAGAGGGTAAGGTCTGTACAGTAAATGTATTTATGTGCTATATATTTAACTTGAATAAGCACAGCATTGTAGTAGGTGTTATAGTCCTTCATATAGTACAGATGACACATGAACTCTTCAACTGAAATGAAAAAAGGATAGATTGTAGTATTAAGTAGACTTTAATCTATTGTTATGCAAATTATAATTTTAATTTGACAAAGACGATGAAGTGTATCAGACAGAGAGCATCTTTAAGCATACAATCTTCAATGAAATAAATACAACGTTTATAAAAGTATAGATATAAATATCATGTTACCAGGAAGTACACTTTCTGTGTAATTAGCTGACATCTGAGCCCGACCAGATATGTAATCTTGCTGTGTATACTCCTTTCTCAAGGACAATAACTCCTACAATTATTTGTTAATATCAAGAGAGAACTGGATATTCAAGAAGCAACAGATTGCATTTTTTTTTCAAATCAATAACTGCAATTATTAAATATATGTTTCAAATATGAATTGTTTAATCAAAAATAAAGTTATATTTTTGGGACAGATTATCTGCTGTCAATATAAATCACAATTCAGATAAACCTCAAGTTCAGAAGACAAGGATTTCTTCTGTGAAATGTCTCCACAATTTGTATAACAAGTCTGTTCTTGGTATTCTCCTAAAAACTTCTCTGATTCCAAACATTTATTCTGGCCGTAAAAAGCGTCCTTCAGTGCGAGGTAAAGCAAATTGTACTGGTCCTTAAAGTATGTTTTGGTAAGATAAATATAAATTATCCGTTAAATTGTAACAAACAAAATCAACATACTTATAAATTATAAATTAGCATTTAAATCAATAATAAGACAGCTTATAAATCAAATTGATAAAACAAAATGTTATTTTGCAAGAAAATATTTGCTCATTTGATCTAGCAAAAAATGACATCATGTATAAGATGGCAACTAACACTTTGTCATTCACTGTACGATATACATTTGTCATGTGATAAACTGATTTTAAAGCGATTCAATATCGGATGGAGGAAATAATATAATTATCAAATAGAGAAATGGGAGAGGAAGCTTTTGATGATAAATTGTATGGGTTTTTCTTCATAAAGGCAAAAGTCACTTCCTTGATTTCAGATAGGATTTATTATGTTTGTTTAATCATCCAATTAATATCGCTTAAACAACATGCCTCTTAAAAAATGTGTATTTGTATTGTTAACAATAGGAAGTATTTTATAAATTTTGAAAGCATAAGAAAGCATGCAAAGCAGTACCTTAGGATTATTATTCGTAGTAATGTAGGTCATACTCTGTTGAAAATAAGATGGTCAAACACAAATGCGTCATCGGAATTTTCCAAATACTGTAGACGTACTTTTGTCCGCGTGGTATTAATTTACGCTATGAACGCGGGCATAAATTTTCCGCGGAATTTTATCCCAGTGTACTTAAAGTGCGTTTTGGAATTGCATTACATGAATAAGGATAATCGGAAGTTACTACATTATAGAACACTTGCATATAAGTGTACCCAATGTATATCGTTTTTATCTATGCAAACTGTCAAACAAAGTATTGAGAATTCACATAATAAATAATTTAATCTCCTAAAGATTTGAATTTTCTGTAAATTTAATTGCATGAAATTTAAACTTCTCCAAGCTTGAGATAACGGCACGTGTCAGACGACAAATAGCCCCAAGCGGGTCTGTCTTTCAATGACCCAATTAACTACACGCTAAGACCCGTGTTTTTACTGCAATTCTTAGATCCCTTCGTGCTCTGATTTTTAATTGATAAAACTTATCAACTCATAATTTAAACGACATGTGAACCCATAAATTGACAGTTAATAAAGATTAAATGGTGTTTCAGACGATTTTAGCCAGCGTCGTAACATCTTGACGGCTAACTAATGACCACCGACCAGTGCACAGCCGATAATTATACTGCTCATTGTGAACAGTTCTTACAATTTAAGTCCAAAGTTGAACAAATTCTAGGTAATGATCGAAAATTGCTCAGAACTATATTTAATATTAATTATTCAAATGTTGTTTTTTTTTTCGTTCCGCGTAAATTTTTACCCGCGGATTAAATTGATATTGTGATTCCGCGGAATTATGACCCCGTGAAAAAAAATACGTCTACAGTATTTCAAGCACAGTATTCATTTGTTATTATGCTTAATTACTTGTACAGAAACTAAGTAGATATTAAATATCAAACAATATATGTAGTTTAAGACAAACATTAACATCCTTACCGTTTTTAAAGTTTAAAACATGCAAATCTATTTGTTGAGTGATTTTTTTCGTATTTAACAATTAAATATATATTAAAAAATGGGTGGAATGTTGTTTGTCCCTGTAAATTATTTACAGGTACTTATTTAACAGAATAAATTAATGCATCAATAACTTTAGCGAAGTAACAGGAGAACTTATCACAGACATAATTTATTTTCCAAAAACACGCCGTTTTTTCCTTAATATTACAGTCACGCTTTTAATTTGTTTACGGGATGTAAAAAAATAAAAGGTTCATGAAAATTTGCAACATATGCCCGTTTGTTCAGAAATTACCTCATGGATCTCAAAGATAATTTAATAAAGAGTCATTGAATAATACGCTAAGCTGGTACTTTCCGATCAATTCAAATTCTTTTAAGAATATATGTTTTAATAGAATATCTAGTTGACACACTACTTTTTTTGCAGATTAAAACGCCGTAAGCCGTGTTTTGCTCATTTTGTCATTTTCCGTAATTTGCTTAGTATATTCCAGAAACAGGTACATATTGTTGAACATTTATCTAATGAAAAGGGTGTTCACCAGGTGTTTGTATTGTATTTTTTAAATCTAATATTGAAATTAGAAAAAAAATATTGATTAAAAACGTATCGTGTGGGTAAATAAACATTACCCACAATATACTATGTCAAAGGATATCAAAAGAAAAACAACAAACTTATCATAAGCATACTTTATTATAAAAAATAACATTTAAAACTTAAGATAGTTAAAATATAGTATTATAACAGTGTTGTAAGCTTAATATGATTAAATTTAGGAACGTTAAAGTAAAACAATAAAAACCACACAGTCAACTTTATGCTTTAAATTATACATGTATATTAGGAGAAATATGAAACTTCCGAAACCAATTATGTTCACTACAAAAACAAATCTCAATAGTACACGGACACTAAGGTATTGAAATTGAACAATACAACTAAAATCACATTAAAGTCATTATGCCAGACGGTGGAACCTGAATATAATTTATACTTATAACAAACGATATAAACCTAAAAAAAAAACAACTAATATTTGAATGCAAACTAAACAAATTAAACTTCAAAGAGGGCTTCGATAAAGACCTAAGGCTTTTTTTTTTTTACATTCTTAGAATTTATTTGTGTACGTAGAATATTTGTCATAACATTGGAAACCATACATTACTAATAAGAGAATGTGCTTTAACAAAAAAATAGAATAACATTCATTCCTTAATCATGGTTTATTTTATCAAACATGTTGTAAAACGGCGAAAACATTGATTAGTAGAATATTGCCATTAAAACACTAATTGATTCCTTAAATCAACATATCAGTTAAAATTCAAAAGGGTTAGAGTCTATTAACTAGTTTACTCTTAAAACAACCATATTCATACAAATCTTCAAGTTCGAAACAATTGTTATATCAGCACAAAACCACAAAAAACAGAAATAGAACAAGAGTGTAACAGTTACACATATAATCTGTAGGAATTGTCCATTGTTTGTTGAAGGGTTTTACAATGTCTTCTTAACAATTTCCATAAACGCAGTCATTGAGGAGATATTCCGCTATGGCGTCGTGGCAAAGTTGGTACTCCTCCTAAAGAAGCAAAAGAATGGTATGAACAATTTATCAGTGATATTTACGTAACAAGCGAAATCAATTCATTGCGATCCAATCTATTCAACGACAGTCTAAATGTGCAGCTAACAAAACAACACTGGTTGTAAGCTCATGTTCACTGAACAATTCCAACATAATTTTTGGTAAGGGGTTTATCTTGCAAACATAAAACAATATTTTGCATGGCCAATTGGACTTAGTTTACAGTTGTCATGTCAAATTTTACATACCACAGTGGAGACACACTCTGGTCGACGTATCTGGATCTGACGTACAGCTGTAAAGATGTCCACCTCTCTGTCGACGGAGATCTGTTCCAACACGTTGTATAAAACAAAGAATGGACCACAGCGTGTAGCTCCGTCTCTAGAAACACATTATAAGCATAAAGTATAAAAAAAAAGAATAAGTTTCCACATTTTTCTCACATAAAAAATGTGAATGTTTGTTCGTGTCATTTTGTGATTGTAATTGCCGTTTCAATTGCAGTTCTATTGCATCTTAAAAAATAAGTCACAAACCCTTTTTACAATATTCCTGATACAATGTTATTTTCATAGTCAGAGTCTTTACAATATCAAATATTTAAGAAAAACAATCCTTTATTTGTGCAGTGGATCTCATGTCCCTTTTATAGCCAAACTGTGCCAACGAAATGGACATGTTTTTTTTTCTTAAATGTGAAACTTTGCGCTATTTACAAAATTATGAACAATTTTACTACTTTCACAATATTAAAATCATCTTGCCTCGCTGTAAATGACTGTCATTTTAGAGTAAATGATTGAAAAAAAAAAATATTGAAGGAAATTTTATTTTAAAGCAGAAGGTCAAAATTTAAAAAAAAAATCTTATTTATTAGAAATCAAACTGATACCCGTGTCTTTGTAACAATTTTAATCTTATATTTATTGTTATATTTATCAAGTATTTTGCAAGATACCAAAGTGTACTTATCATTAATCATTTCTTCAAAACAATGAGCATTCACTGAATACAGGTAGATACAAAGAAGAAAGAATGAAGACTGATGTGATATTATTTACGTTACCTTGACAGAACGAGGACTCGGCCCTTTTGGTCAGACTTTTCAGTCTTTACTGCCTTAACTACATCCAAAAGTACTCTTTTATCCCCCTTTTTCAATCTCTCACTCAAAGTCGGGCATTCCAGAAGAGTGATATCCATTTCATTGAAACCCTTATAATTACAAATGTTTAATTGTGAATAAATAGAAGTGTTATTAGTTTCTAAATTCATCACTGTTTTTTTTCTGTAAAAGACTTTCTGTGTTTGAATCCAAATTTCAAAAAAAAGTACTGAGTCAAAAAAATTGTGAATTCATTTAGATGTCTGGAACATCCTAATTGCTGTTGAAGGGTCAAGACGGTTTGTTTGGACAAGAGTTGAACTATCTTTGAATTAAATAGGTGAAATGTTAAATATAATGTTCTTTTGCAGTTTTAACAAAAGGCATTGTATTTTTGCAGCTAAGAATGCAAAGATCCATAACTCAATAATTGCATAAAAAAAGTTACTAAGCAGTACAGCGTAATGTGTTGGTTTGAGTTTTTTGGGGGTTTTTTATGTCTCATTTTTATTTGAAATGAAATAAAGGAAAATGAAACCGTTGGTTGTATGTTGAGTCTTGTCATGTTGACGTTATTGCTCCTTTTTGATGACATATTTTTGACGTAGAAAATCCCGTCGAATTTGTGTTGATTTTCTGGTGGAAACCATTTGGATGTCTGTCCAAAAAAAATGGAAGTAAGAATACACAAAGAGTACATTATTTAAAAGAGAAAGACATCACAACCAGACAGACATGCAGGTAAATTTATTGATAAAATATTTCGTCCATACCGATTCGATGTCCTTGAGTGGACACAAGAAGACGACAACACGTGCGTCAAAGTCCTTGATCAGTCTGAGAAAGTCCTCGGTGTTGTCTGAAAGAGGATACTGGGCGCTGATCAGGGATTCCTTCTCCAGATACGACTAAAGAAGATATACATAGAATAATTAAGCGTAAGTGACAAAGAAGTTATGTAGAGAATACTGGGCGCTGATCAGGGGGTCCTTCTCCAGGTACGACTGTATAAAACACAAATATATTACAATAAAGTCTGAATGAGAGTCTTGGGCTAAGCAGTTCACAATAAAACAAAATATAACTCATTGATTGACTGGGCACTAGTCCCATTTGATATTTTCTTTTACAAAATATTTAGCATATTAGGTGAAGCACAAACCGTGTATTTAATTTAGCTTACCTTTGCCTTTGTATAAATGATAAATTATACATAAAATAATACAGGTTCATCGTTTTATGATAATTCTTGAAGTTTTAATCTAGGTACAAAATCGTACGCCTTAATAGCTTTAAAATAATGTTTAAAGACAGGTATATTTTCTATTGAGTGTTTCTAGAATGTACATGGTCTTTATGTGACTGCTGTTAACAAAAAGTACTCTTATGCACAAACAGAGGGTAAGGTCTGTACAGTAAATGTATTCATGTGATATATTTAACCTGAAGAAGTACAGCATTGTAGTAGGTGTTATAGCCCTTCATATAGTACAGATGACACATAAACTCCTCCACTGCAATGAAAAAAGGATAGATTGTAGTATTAAGTAGACTTTAATCTATTGTTATGCGAATTATTTTTTTAATGTGATAAACACGATGTAGTGTATCAGACAGAGCATCTTTAAGCATACAATCTTCAATGAAATAAATACAGTATTCAGAAAGTATAGATATAAATAGCACGTTACCAGGAAGTACGCTTTCTGTGTAGTTAGCCGAGATCTGAGCCCGGCCAGATATGTAATCTTGCTGTGTATACTCCTTCCTCAAGGACAATAACTCCTACAATTATTTGTCAATATCAAGAGAGAAATGGATATTCAAGAAGCAACGTATTGCATTTTATTCAAATCAATAACTGTTATTATAAAATATATGTTTCAAATATGAATTATGTATTCAATAATAAATATTTTTGTGAAGGATTATTTGTTGTCAATATAAATCACAATTTAGATTAACCTCAAGTTCGGAACACAGGGATTTCTTCTGTGAAATGTCTCCACAATTTGTATAACAATTATGTTCTTGGTATTCTCCTAAAAACTTCTCTGATTCCAAACATTTATCCTGACCGTAAAATGCGTCATTCAGTGCGAGGTAAAGCAGTTTGTACTGGTCCTTAAAGTATGTTTTGGTTTGTTAAATATAAGTTTTCCGTTAAATAGTAAATAACAAAATTAACATACTTATGATTTATAAATGAACATTTTAATCAATAAAAGAACAGCTTATATATTACATTAATTAAAAACAATGTTATGTTGCTAGAGAAGGTTTGCTCATTTGATTTAAAGAAATATGACATCATTTATAAGATGGCGACTAACACTTTGTCATTCGATGTACGAGATATATTTATCATGTGAAAAACTGATTTAAAAGCGATTCAATGTCTGATAACACTGGAGGAAATAATATAATTATTCATTAAACAAATGCAAGAGGAAGCTTTTGATGATAAATAATTTGGGTTTTTCTTCAGAAAGGCAAAAGTCACTTCCGTGATTTCAGATAGGATTTATTATGTTTGTTTTATCATCCAATTAATACCGCTTAAACAACATGCCTCTTACATAATGTGTATTTGTATTGTTAACAATAGGAAGTATTTTATAAATTTTGAAACCAAATGGTCAATGTCTTGTCAATAAGGACATCATTTATAAGGAACTTTTATATCAAAAATCGTCGTTTTCTTCCGCTGATATAGCAAAATAAACACATTAAAACTGCGCTTAAACTTTTTTTGAATACGCGGCAAATCAGTAGAAGGCGAACAGGAAGGAATTACACCCAACTTTTAACTATTATTTTGCTTCCTAGCTTGATTATATTTGTATTAATACATTTTAAGAACATAAATTTCTGGAAAATATGTACTTATTGTACCATATATTGAAACTGAATTGTTTCTAAAAAACTGAATTCTCTCATACACTTTTTTTCTATTAATGTGCGATAGGTTGAAAAAAAAACCTTAAATAAATAATAATGTCAATTTTCAAAATAAACAGGCGACCATGATGAATTTATAAGAATATCTTAATGAAGGATAAAACAAAGATTTGTTGATGAGTTACTTATCGAGTATAATTATTCATGATCCCTACAAATAAATGTGGACTATTATAAAAAAAAAAAATACAGATACAGAGTCTGTACATTTTACATTTCTTTATCAGATTTATCAAAAATTGCAAATATATTTTTTTTTGACTTTTTGAATTAGTTGTAGCTATAAAAGATCCTACATCTCCCTGTATCATGTTCATCCGGTCCTTCCTCATTGTCCTGACGTACATCGGGACGTTGATTTTACCAGTTTTCTCCCCTTCCCGGTAGAGGGCGTCTAACGCAATGTATGTCCCAGTTCTGCCTACTCCTGCACTAAAAATTCAATGTATATAATTACGTTTTATTGTTTGTAATTTTCATTTATTTTCTTAAATTAGATATTTTTCTAACAAATTATATAAAAAATAAAAACATTTCAAAAGATATTTGCCTCCTCTTGTTTTATATCAATGAAATAATGAGTATTTTCACACATTGTTAGTACAAATATTTATAATGGGTTTTATTTATTGCATTACGGTGAATAAATGTTTTAGTTTTATATTGGATTGTTTACTACTGTCAAATGTAATAACAAGGTGTTAAATATCTCATTTGAATGTGTCACCGTGTACCTGCAGTGTACTACTGAGTACTTTCCAGCTGAGTTAGCAGTGGCTCTGATCACGTGACGATGGAACACGACCAGACTGAGAGGATCAGCCACTCCATGGTCTGACCACGTGGTATAGTGGAACATCGTAACCTGACGGTCTGTTCTGGTCTTAAAAATATTATTGATTTAAGTACAGAATGATCTAATGTTAAAGGTGACCGACGTCAGTTTGCATTTCACACACGTTTGTTCATTCTAGTTAATACCCAGTCATTATAAAATCTAAGGAAAAAGCTCGATACTGAACACAAGTTTATGTTATAGCCATGTTTTCCGTTGTAAGACAGGTGAGCGATGCCTGTTATACTATACCAAATATATATAACACATTTTTGTAGGATAACGTTGTAAAAATTGAGACATTGTGTAAATTGACAAATTGACATGAGGAATTAAATATTGTAGGCTTTGGAAATTTAACACACAGATATGCGCTATTTTCAATGTTGTGTATGCATGAATCTCTAATTAGTTTTGATGGTGCATTGTACAAATATACGTGTGCATTGCTTAATATAAATAGCCAAACTTGGTGCATTTTTATATTTTGAAATGACGCCCTTTTTAACCTGATTGAAGAATTCTGAGTTTCTTACAAATGGTAAAAAATGATAATACTTACTTTATTCAAAAATTAAAAACAAAATATATTGTACATGTAATATTTTGCACTTTGTTTCGAATAGAAGAAAAGTATATTATGTAAATGTACCTGCATTTTTAGATGGTCCCTTAAGAGAACCAGATAATATATGTTTAATGAAACTTTGCAAATATTTTGAGATGGGAAATATTATACATGGTCAAAATAAGAAGTGTTGCTTTAGCAGTTTTTACACATTTAAACCCAACTTAGACTTCCTTTTATAAACAGAGCCTGTATGAGAGAGTAACAGTAGAAATTAACCCCCTAAAAACCATTGTTAACAGACCACAAGCGAAGGATGACAATGGTTTTCGAGAGGGGTCGATTTCAAATGTTACCCTCCCATATATTCACTATTCATTTTTTAATAATACCGAATGTCTTATTTTTAAAGAAAACTCTACTGCTGACTTGAATTCTACGGCGAACTGTACGCGCATTTTTTACGCGTATGTAACAGGGATGGGGTCGATTACTTTCAAAAGTAATCGATTAAATTACAATTACTTTGGGTTTTAAAAGTAATCGATTACAGGATAATTACATCCATTTTTAAAAGTAATCGATTACATTAGATTACTTTTCCTCATTGTAATCATGATTACTTGTGATTACTTTAAATTTAAAAAAAACAAGTGCATTTTATGACAGGACTCTTTATTCTGGTGTCAATGTAATTTGTTGCATTATTTACTATTTGAAGTAGTTTTTGCATTATCCGATATGTATGCAGAACAGTATCTACATTTGGCTTTCACAATACCCGATGATGGTTGATCATCAGAAAACTTAGAATGTTGTACAGCAGACATCTTTCTCTAAACAAAGTCCAACTAAAAGTGACCCTTTGAATAATTTTCCCAATTATATAAGCACAGTATGTGAACTGTTTTCTAATGCGCCTAAAAGCAAGGACTGTTGAATAGCAAACTCATGGTATCGTGACTGGACATGAATTTAAACATGCCCATGGGCAATAAAGAAATACTGGCCAACTTAAAGACTGAACCTTATTCACTAAATATAAGATACAATGAATAATGATTTCAACCTATTGAATTTTGCCATTGTAATCATAAAAGTAATCAAAAATTAATCATGATTACAGGACTTGTTCACAGAGTAATCGATTAAATTACGATTACTTGTCATCAGAAAAATGGATGATTACTGATTACTCATGATTACTCAGCAACTTGTAATCGATTACAGCTGATTACGATTACTGATTATGATTACCCCATCCCTGGTATGTGACAATGCATTGTGTTATCTGTTGTTAAATATGTTGCTAACGCTGAGGGTAAAAGAATAAATAATAAATTGCGTCTTAACTAATCAAACTTCAGTATTTAATTTGAAAGTATTATAAACATTGAATGACATTATATACTGTGAACCGATACACCTATATCATTTACTATTTGTTTATGCAATATCGTGCTAATGCACATTACTTGCATTATTAAAAGTATCGCATGAAAAGAAATCACCATGTTGATATATGAATCTTAAGTTGTAACTTTTACTTTGGTAATTTTTGTTTCAGAGTATAACGTTCCTTGATGTCAGCAACATTATATTCCCGCGGTCTTCTTTAAACATTGTGACGTTTAGAATAGTTCATAAAAGTATATGTATGAATGGAACAAGAAAATAACCGAAAAGTGACAAAACTATGGCGCTTATAAATTGTTCTTACTCATACATGTATAAACTTAAATACCAAAAATGCAATATTTTTATCTAAATTTTGAATTTAAAGGATTATCATGGGTTGGTGATAACTTAACAAGTATTAAATCTTTTGAACTTTGAAAATGTGATTAATTATCAGGTCACAATTAGTTAACTGAACCGTAGTACAATGCTATCAAAATTTTAAACCTCAATATATCGGTCTTTATAAATTTATGGAGAAAAGTCCCATAACGTTCCAAATATATATTACATGTACAATCATTTGAATCTTAAAAATGTTAAATGGAAATTAAAAAAATATGAACTGCAAATCATTGCATGCAAAAAAAAATTATTTAGTCAAACACAAATTATAGAGTTTGCAAAACAGTCGTGGCGCATGCGCTAAAAAATTAGAGAGCATCTTCATAAACGATGTATCGGTAAGTTAACTTAAGCGTAGTGAGTGACCTTTTCTTTTACTTCGTACAATCCTTAATTTTCAATCCATGCTTTGTATTCTAAATAGTTTTACAACGTAATATGTACAAAAAGATTAACTATCAAATATGACGTTTTATCCTTAAAAGGTATAATCCAATTGTTATTCCCCGAAAACCGATATTTGAATGTTCTTGTTAAGAGAAACCAACAGAATGTATATATCTACAATAGAAAAAACCGTTTTACTTTGCGACCGATACTACTTTACATTATCCATCTGTTGCTATATATAGTGACAAATAGAGTGTTCGAATATGAATATGGCGTTCCA
This sequence comes from Magallana gigas, assembly GCF_902806645.1. Classification (NCBI taxonomy): domain Eukaryota; kingdom Metazoa; phylum Mollusca; class Bivalvia; order Ostreida; family Ostreidae; genus Magallana; species Magallana gigas. Next base: position 589,676 of record NC_047560.1, on the reverse strand, counting down.
TACACAAAAATGTGATCTGAATATTTCAATGAAATATCATCAGTTGATATGCAAGGTTTCCTTTGGAAAAAAAAAACCCCAAATACATACATGCAACACCATACGAGGTAAAATGATTTAATATTTTATAAAAATGATAAACCCAGCAGTTAGGTTTTTTTGTTTTACCAATTATTAAAATATGGTTACCTTAATGCAATCTCAAACGTCGAAACACATGATAATCATAATTAAACTAGAAAAACGATTTGTGTAGTATTTGAGATGCAGTAGTAGAGCAGCTTGGCAAAAATTAGTCCAGAACAGTTTAACATATGACAACATTTCCACTGGCACATTGTTTTAAATCAGTTTTTGTAAATATTGTAATTTAATACAAGTGTCAACATCTGCTATTTAGCTGCCTTTTTTTCTATATTATATATTTCTATATTATTTACAACAACGCTGTTCTACACGGTTCATACAATTTTATGATTAAAGACATTTTTCCGCCATTTTGATATTCGTGTTTTAATTTGTTTTCTGAGAGAAATGCAATAGTTTTCCTAAAACATTACATGAAGTAATATATGCAACTAAGGATTCGATTTTTTTATAAAACTATTCAAAATTTGTACACGACATGAAACATTTACTTAACTCAGATCAATCACACATATTTCTTTTCGAGAGACCCCCGACCATTTTGATCTAACAGATCCTCATCCTATATTTTTGATATAATTAGAATGCTGGATTATACAAAAATGATTCATATCTCTGCAGATATGACGGGCAATGCATCTCTGTTCTGTTTTTCGTACAAACTTTGTTCTGATTGGTGTTTTTAGACGTAAGGGGCGTTTTGGGCTTGACTTTACTCTTGTCAGTTAAAATAATATTCCGAAAAATAGTATTAACAAACCCATTTGGGGGTGTGTACAAAGAAGTACAAACTTGTTAACCTGTTGTAAATGAAATCAACCATGATACATCGGTTTCACCAGTTGCTTGATGCGCGTACCTCCGACAAGTTTGGTCTATATATAATAGTAAACACTATAAGCCGAAATATGCTACTAGACTGAATTGTTTTTAACGCGTTAAATGTTGAGCAAGAATACAGAATGGATTCTAACTGGATTCACTGGTTTCAATCAGTAAGTAAAAATCTAAAAACAATTCTCGTTGAATTATTATTGTAAAGGAACTAAACCGTGAACAACCTCATTAACGAAAGTTACATGTAACCACAGAATGAAGATATGTCATTCAGCCTTCACTGAAAGGTCTAGATATGTAGCAAGATGGAAGAATTGTAGAATTCATTCACCCTTCAGGTGAGTGGCAGAATCCCGCCCTCTGAATTGCAATATTTTACATCTGTTTTATAAGCAAAGCTTTGCATTATGCGTATGTTAGTTATGCTTAATAATAGTTTATTATAACATAATATTTTTTTTACCAAATAATCAATGAATTTAAATTTAAACAAATAAAGTTAACCTAATTGAAAATTGGATGTACATTGATCAATATTCTGATTTTAGAACAGCATTGGCTGATGTTTGGGCGTGCTATATTATTGTTAACAAGAAGTCGACTAAGAATTGTATTGTGAACATATATGAATAAGCATAAGATCTGCTATAAACCTACAAATATCTGGAAGTTCAGATTTTTTTTTTATTTATATTAGTTTGTTCCTATACTAAAATTTTACCGATTTGTTGTGTATCTTGAATCGCCTGATGATGTACTCAGCGTATGTTTTTTCCTCCAAATGTCTGACTGTTAGTGTCCCTCCCTGTAGTTTGTCGTTGATATCTGGCCAGTATTGAGCGCACTTATTCTATAATAAATGGAACGATAAAAGAGAAAGGTTAAACAAAATTAGAAAGGCTCTGTCTGTTCATGGTTTTTTTTTATTAAACAGCAAAAATTTGAAATAAATGTTTGAAATGTTATATTATCGAATCTATTTTTTTATCTGGAGTTAAAACAAATCATTGAGTTTATATACAGATTGATCGTTTGTATGTATTTCTATTTTAATGCGAATTCCGAAGTGGCTTGGTAGTTGGTTATTAAATTATCAACTACATACATAGGCAAGTTCCCAATTTGTAAGAAGGTTCTTTTAACGTGTTTTATCTTTGGTGTAAATATGATATGCAGGTATATTTATGTTAACAATACAATGCTTTTTTAGCAATTTATGCTAGTATGAAGGTAGCAAAGTTTGAAAAAAAAAACGCGTTTGCAGTACGTGATGTTTTAGTTGCTGAGCGTGTCTCCCGGTCAATGAACTGGTTAGAACTGGGTCATTTGGATTTAAGCTATTTCGGTTTCTAAAGAGATATGAATCACAATCGATTTGCTAAAGATATAGATGAAATACAATACTTAGTGAATGTAAATATTATATATTAACCTTTGTGCCCTCAGTTAGATTGGTCAAACAGACAATGTTGCAAACATCTTCTTGCCAAATCATGTTCCAAAAATCTGCTATTGTTTTTGGCTTTGGACCTTAAAAAAACCCAAACAAAAACAAACATTATAATATACATGTATCATAAAGTATAAGATAAGATTAATAGAAATATTATTAATGAAATAAGTCTTTTGTTTAGGTCAGTACCTTGGGTGGCAATATAAGTCCGCATATTTCGTGTATCCTATTGATTAAAAAGATTATTAATTATATTTGAAAAATGTAATATTAAGCTTTTACTTTTAAATGCAATCAGGTAAAATAGTTTGAAAAGCATATTAACTTGAAATAGCATGTAATATTTTAAAACAACAACAAAATTCATTCGTACTTTTACTTTTTCATGAAACCATTTGTTTTTATATGGTCATACACAATATATAAAACTAGATTTTTATATACAAAGAGGTGAGGTGAAAGTGCCATTTATGTTAGTCCATTATGTATTTATTTTATGAACTGTACACTATTCATGAGGTACTTGCTTCAATATAGTTTGCATTGATATATCCCTCATTATTACTGGCCGCAGTCTTTAGAATAACACGTGAGTGGTCATCTACAGTTAAAGAAAAAATAATGAAACTATCAATGAAGCCTCGATGCAGGTGTTTTAATCTAATTTCAGTTACTGTTATATGCATCAATGTTAGTTTAGATGTTTAATACATACAGGGGTATATTGTTGTGTATCTATTTTTAACTTTATTTTCCTGTTTCTTTCCCTCTAAGCATGGGTGAAGTTCTCCTCGAGGAATATTCTGTAATGTAAATGTTATTGATACATATATTCTTGATCTACAAAGATCGTCTTTATGACATCGAAGATTAACAAAAGGAAACAAATTGACAAAATATATCTTACGTGGTATTCACTTTTAAATCCGGCATTTTCATTAAGGGACATATTTGTAATTTGTGCTTTCATATTCCTGACAGGAATATTTTTATTGGTTGGAGGACCCCGTTTTGTTTTCTCAGGCAAAGCATATGTAGTCTCTTCTACACCATTTGTAAGAAAAGTTTTGCAATCAAAATTCTACTGTAGCATTATTTTTTGTAAGTTTTGATTTTGGCAATAAGTATGATACTGTATCATCTATCACATAGTATTTTAAGCCAATAAAAATAAAGTTGAAATGAATAGCATTTATAACTTTCAAACACCTGATTATGCGAATTGTGTTGCATACTTAATAAGTTTGACTGTTCAGTCTTCGGCTCATTTGTACGAAGAGGCTTTGCTTCCAAAATAAATGATTGTCTTTTAGCCATTGTCGTTGATTTTTGTTTTAATCTGCATTAATTTAACAGCAAAAATTAATGCAAGTAATTGTAGGGAAAGTCGTCATCAGAAAAATAAAATAAAATCATCTAAAAGTATATGTACGTAAACACGTTGAGTGTATATGTATATATATATATATATATATATATATATATATATATATATATATATATATATATATATATATATATATATATATATATATGAACGAATGTGTGTGAAGGCACTAGAAGGCATACCTTATAACAAACAAAGCCAAAACAACTCCTATTATTACAATTACACAGGTGCCAACCGTTCCTCCAACAATGACTGGTAAATTGTCCGAAGAAGCAATTAAGAGTTGAGCATTGTTTGCAGTTTCCAGAGAAACTAAAACAGTATATTAATAATACAGAATCGTTTGTTTACTTCAGAAAATTCAAAATTTAACATTATCGAAAAATCTCGATTTCATACAACTCGGCATTATTTTTTTCTAAAAGAAAATGTATAACAAATCGAAATCCAAGAATTGCTAGCATACAATGACATTGTTTTCCTTCTATACAGCCATGCAGACAACTGCCGTTTATTCTGTCACACGTCTTGTTGATACAGTTTACATCGCACCTATACTGGCAATTATCTCCATAGGACAACATGCATTCTGAAAAAAAACATCCACTGTCATTACTAGTTACAATAAACATAATGTTTTCTTTAACAATAAACCCTCGTTTTAGACGATTTCTTGTCTTTGCAAAAAATATTTAAATAACCATGCTACAATCTGATTAAAATCATATCCTTGATTCCCTCCTTTTTTTATTGCTGCTGCACGAGGGTATGCAAATGCCCCGTTTGAGGTCAACTTCTAGTGAACTTCGTTTTGACCAATGAAATCATCAGTTGCATTCATCAGTTACGTGTTTCGGAAGTTATGCCAATGCAATATTTGGTTTCTCTGAGGACGTCTTATATCAACATGCCCCGTCTTTAGCTCGCTGATAACAAACGACTCTAGAACACATGGAAACGCTCCGTCATGCGACTCTATTTTTGTGTGTAACTCGAAATTACGATTTTCAACACTTGCTCTGATTGGCTAATAAATACTCTTAAATAAAGTTGACCAGGTGTCTTCAGATCCCCGTGTAGCGACAATGGAAAAACAAGAAGGGTGTTGACCATGCTGCATTTTTTAATGATTATTTTTCATTTTGCTGACCTATAAGCTCACAAAACCCAGTATCATTTATGTATTAAAAAGTTCACTTGTTGAATTTGAAAAATTGAATGTTAAAAGTAACGTGATAAGAGAAATGCATAGGTAAGAATTCATAATATTTGCTCACGAATAATGTAAAGAACGGAATAATAATTTTTTTGGACAAAACAATACGTAGAAAACTGATTCAATGTACGTGTAAAGATACTTTATCAACAGAAAACACAACATTTGAGTCATTTGCTAATAAAACACTAGTTAAACGATAACAAGACTCGAGCTTTATTTACAAAACAAAGAGTTTCAAACTCTGTATCTTGCCTGTAATTCAATATTTGACTTCGAAATTTTTGGCGAGGCATTAAAAATACCCATATCCTAAACATTAGAAAAGAGATAAAATACAATTAAAATCTTGAGCTCAAATCTGGGTTTTTTTTTGGTCCCTTGAAATGTTTCAGGCATAAAATGTTCAGGTTTTAGGCACGATAGTCAGTATATTAGTTACAAAAAAATTATGTCATCACATTTTCATTCTAATTAAAATGAATTTAGATAAAGAAAAACAGGACATTCAACAATTGCATAAAAGCATGCGATCTCAAACATGCTTGAAGTATACAAGTTTACTTTTTAGTATTTTCTTAAAGGACGTGAACATGAAAATATTATCAAGGGCTCAAATTTGTATGATGTATATAATGATATCTGAAACCATTTAGACACAACTTTCCTCAATAAGAATATATACCACTTAGAATAACGAATTCTTGCAATCCTTGAGAGCTGCCATATTGTTAAAATCATTACCTCCCTATTGCGTTATCTCTAAGCATCTAACAGAGGGCAGCCCCGAAACTGACGTTAGTGAGACACATTGTATTTTTACACATGCTTAGTAACAAAGATAAAATGTCACCACCAAAATGTGAATTAAATCTTTAAATGGGTATAAACACTTGTCATTTCGAAACAAATTTATGAAGGAAGATTTTGGATCTCGGAATGATGCATTCCAACCAGCAGTTTATGTTACATGTAACTAGAATGGAATGTTTCTGAATCAATGTTATTGTGACCTATATTTTCTTGCACTCAGGAATTTCTTAATTTGTTGTTATGAGTTTGAACATTATGTGTGCTACATAAATGAGCACACAAGGTGCATTGCTGAGGATCCTGTTTTTTCAAATGTGACTCAGTTCTGTTATTCTTCTAACAGCATAACTCGAACCGGCATACTTATCATCAAGATTCAATCTTATTAAGATAAAAACAAATAGAGATAAAGATTTCTAAAGCATTTAATTAAAAAGGAACGGTAAGAAATCAAACAAAAAAATGAAATTACATTTTTATATTTATTAGAAATCTACAAACAGCATTGCCATTTTATTTATGTAAACACTGACTGCCACATATGGAATGCGATGATCTCATATTTCACAAATTATCTATTCATTTTTTGCACAAATCATATGGTTAACTTAAGTTCAGTTATAGAAATATACTTAATCCTTTTCCTCTCATGAGAGTACACACTTTTGCGTTACATGCAGGCATAATTTTTCTTAGTAACTTTTATCAACTCTGTATACACATTGACCCAGTTCTATCTACTATGTATAAACATAGACCCAGTCACCAGCAGCAATGTGGCTTATCTACGTTAGAGAACAGATGCATTCTGGGAAAAATAGATTACATCCATAAAACTTTCACTGTTCACTGAGAAAGTTAAAATGATGAAATTTCATGATAGAAATAAACAAAATGGTTACAAACCTCATTTCTAAGTTTCAAAGGGCTTTTAAAATTTATTAAGCAACAATTATTTTTTTCGTGTTCACTTTCTTTAATGATACAAAACCATGTGCTTATTTCCTTTTAGAAAAAATATATTTCCCAATCAGTAAGATAGCTTGTAAGATTCAATTATCGGAATATGCAAGGTTATCTAATTAGGTAATTGAATACAATTTCACAGTATTATAATTGTACGGGGAAAATCATTTTCGGAAACCGGATGATAAAATCGCATCATGTAACCGCACCTTAAGAAATACCATTGATATTTTTCGGACAACTTTAAATAATCTATTAATATTAATTTGATTGTCTTGTACTTAAGACGATAAACCTTAAACACAAATTTATCAATTTTTAAGAATTAGTAATAGCATTACCGGTGGTACAATTAAAACCCATCCATCCTTCTGCACAACGACACGATCCGTCTTTGTGGTGACATGTGTCAGGTTTACAATTAGTTGAACAAATCCGTGAACAGTTTGTACCAAAATATCCTTTTTTACAGGCTAGATGTTAAAATATATACAAAAAAAAATCATAAGTTACATATTGGAGCATATTTTCAAAATATCCTTCATTTGAATCATCAGGTTAAGAATACATGAAAAGTTTATTGGCAACATATAAACGCAAAACAGGACCAATTGAAATGAATTAAGATTTTAACATAACTTTCTGATGTGATTAAAAAAAAGAATAACTGAAATGTAATTTTTATAGCAGTGATTGTCCAACCATTATTGAAGCGTTTTCCTACTTTATCTAAATTGTTTGAAAAAAAACTATGATTAAGCAATAATTACAGACATTTTACACTCATAAGTTAGTAATTATCAATTTTCATCCAATTAATCGTTTAAACTACAATATTAAATACCAATTACATAGATTAATGTCATGTCAAGAGAATGTTTAGAAAAATAATAACACCAATGGTATTAGCAAAATCGATGGCCTTTTATTTTGTCAACTCGGTAGAATCCTAACTGATATAATTATTACTTTACCTTTGACTTCGTCAGGTCAGTTTGGCGAACAAACAGCCTTTTGGTAATTATCAATATGTAAACCTAATGTTACAAAACAAATAAATGTTTCGTACCGTCACTACAAAATGCTCCAATATATCCGTCCTGGCAACTATTAATACACTCTCCACGTACATGGTCACATGGTTCGTTGTTCATACAATGCCCGCTACAACGTTCGTTGCAATTCATACCAAAATAATTAGCAGGACATTCTATGCAAAGAAAGAGGAATTCGAAAGGTAAAATATGTAACAAGAATAACAAAGATTTAATAAGCATTTGCTTTTCGTTTAATTATTAAACCAAATAAAGCATAGTGTATATACATTGATTTCAAAGTACTAACTTTTGCTACAGTCACCGTTAGTATACCCTGGTTTACATCCCTTGTCACAGTGACCTGTCAGTTTGTTGCATTGAGAATCATTCAGACAGTGTCCACTACAGTTGTTGACACAATTATATCCATAGGTCCCATTAACACACTCTGTAACAGTTATTGATATAAAAAAAATATAAAAAGTGTTTAAATGTACGCCCTCTTCTCATCCTTTTAACAACAGTTTAAGCCGCCAAACATGACAAAAATATTGCATTATAACATGTCTTTATACAACATCATTTTATAATCAAGGTTTTAAAAAAAATGTCACTTGGTCAATAATGAGTGTAGGTTTCCGGTTATATTACGATTCGCTTTGAGTAAAATTATAAACCTATCTTATAGTCCAGCTACTTGCGTTACCTTTATCACATTGTAAACCCGTCCATCCAGCATCGCATTTTTTTTCACAATGACCAGTCATGTGATCACAGGGCATATTGTCTTTGCAATGTCCCGAACAGGGCTTGCTGCAATTTACGCCATACCATCCTTCTTTACATTCTGATATAAAGATAAAGATATACATCAATTTGTAGTACCTGCAATGCTTTATGAAAGTGTTTAAATAAAATTGAAATAATACTTAACATAGAACGACCCTACTAAGGATGCATATTCTCGTCTTACTTCTGTTACAACTGATTCCGGTCCAGCCAGGTTTACAGTTAAAACACGCTCCACTCTGTATGTGACACGTGTTGTCTTGGCAGTTAGTGGGACAAGGTGTGTTACAGCTACTACCGTAGAAACTGGCATTATTACATCCTAAATCAAATATATATCAATTAAACAAAAGGCTCAGGCGCCAAATCGCTCACCTTTGCTACAGTTGCCTTAAATGATCAGAAACGTTTTAGACCATCATAAGATTATCAAATACAAAATATCTTGACAACTTAGTTGAGCATATCTTTTTTTAATTGAAAAAAAAATATTCATATATTCTTCAGTTAAATATAAAGATCATTTTCATGTGTAAGTTTAAATATAATAGGATTTCTTAGAGTTTTTTTTTCTTCTATCAATTGCAATTTAACCCCCCCCCCCCAATTCTTGGTGTATCCATTTTCTACCGCAATGAATTACGTTTGTTTCACACCACCTTAAGATGCTTCCACAGAAGTTACAGCTTTTCAGGATTTGTTTTTGAGAAGATGTTAACTGCAATTTACATTGGTATTTGTACAACCAAAATCAAATAAAGAAAGATTAAACAAGAGAACCCAGGGCCGAACGGCACATCTGAGCAACAACTGCCTTAACTGATCAGAAAAAGTTTTGTACCATCGTTAGAGTATCAATTGCAAAATATGAAGCAAATTTATTAAAGTAAATCTTTTCTATGCAAAAAATGCAAATTGTCCTTTACATTTTCTTAGGGACGTTGTTTTTGCAGGGTTTTAGCTCTTAAATTCAGATTGTTATCAAGTTCAAAGTCATGAGTAAGATTAAGGGGGTTCGGCGGACCGCCTGTAAAATTCAAAGTTACATTATAAAAATAAGAAACATATGCCTCGGACTCCCCCCTCCCCCTGCCAAACTGAAATAACCGTCGGACCACCCCCTTCCCCCTTGGGAATTTTTTTTTGGATCCGCGCATGTTATTGCAGTAAAAAAATTCTGCTTAAAAAAAGCTCAGGCCCCGCCGTCACCAAACTTTCCTCTCCCTCAACCTCAGTACTCAACTCAAGTCCTTAAGGTTTCCTTAACTGAGGTTTTCCTCAAATCACCGTCACCAATTGCGCTGAGGATCACCTCAGTTAAGGTGTATTTTTTCCCCTCAACTCAGTTGAGTTGTTACATTAATAATATCGCGCATTTTCGCGGAATTTTTACGTAATGTTTGTACGCAATAAAATATCTGTCGTCTGTTTGTTATTTTTTTGTAAAATGGCTGAAAAAGATATACTTGGGTTAATAACAGCGGGGAAAAGGAAACGGGGGGCTAATTGGGCAAGTGAAGAGGAGAAATTAAGAAGTCGTATCTGTTGTGTAAATTAAGTTCTGAATTTCCGGAATTCATTTTAGACCCTTTATGTAAATGACCAACTACCTTTGAAAATTGAAGTGATATGGTCACGATTTTGTCAAATTTTATTTTATATAAATTGTTTACGTATAATTATTGGTGATGCTTTCCAGTAACGCAACTTACCCATATTTGATTGTCAGTCGTAGAGCTATAAGCGAGAAACAGAGCTTGTTAACAAATCTTAGATCATGTTTTTGCTTACAGTTTGAATGCTTAGATGTTTTAAATGTTGAATTATAAAAAAGAAATAGATATAAAGCTGAAAAATACAATTTGACCATAATCGTGACCATGACCTTTTAAATAGATCACAAACACGAGATTGGGGGAATATTGAATATAACACATCTATTTATTTCTTCAAATAAACCACTTTTCCACTTGTACTTCCAAATTTTCAAAATGAACTGAAATAGAAGAAAAAATATATAAATTCAATACAAGAATTGTTGTTTTAATAATTTAGTGGAATATGTTCACATTTAATTTTGGATAAAACCACACTCGAGTGATTTCCGGTGTGTTATGAATCTTATATCATTTAATATTTATTCGTTTGATGAGATATCGGCGCTTCTGATTGGTTGAAAAATTTCTTTGATACCTGCATCAATAAAATTTTTGCCGGATCTACTTTTCTCAACTGTTCTGATCTAACACTATTTATAGAACGGTAATTTCCAAGATAAACAATGTCAACAAAATGTAAAGTTGCGTCTGTTTTATTGTCAGCAAACAAAATGCAACCTTGTGAATATAAAAACTTGAAAGTTTGATGAAGTTTTCCGGTCAATTTTTTCTTTGATACGTCGATCAATAGAAAAATTATTATCTTCATTTCTTAAAATATATACGCAGGTGCATATTCCAATGTACGAACCTCTAACCGAAATACGTCTGTGCGATATAATCTCGCAAGTGACTTCCCTCTGGAGAATTGCACTCAACTTGGTGGGCGGTCTCGTCAAATGCGTCCATTGGCTGGTCTACTCTATCCATCACATCACCAGTTTGAATGCCAAGGTTATGCAGGATGACACAGGCGACGACGTATCCCACTGCTTGTTCAGGAGTCGTTCTAAAATATTTTAATTTAAATGTAATCATACAGATATTGACTTGAATTAAGGAAAAAAGTGATTATGTTACTCCCCAAAATGAACGGCCGTCAATATTATTTGGAGGAACATGTCAATTATATGGTTTCAACAAACAATGTAGGACTATTCTTTTGAGACAACAATCGTGGTTATTTAGAAGTTAATGTATTTTATGTTAATTTAATAAACTTTTTTGCCTCAGAATTCCTTGAAGACAGGAAAACCTCCGTTTCAGAATGCCGAAACTTTGCTCAATGAGCACCCTCGTTCTGCATAGGGAAGCATTGAATCTTTGATGAGCGTTTGTTTGTGGATTAAGATAAGGCGTCATTAAAAATCGCTTGCAGGGGTATCCTGAATCGCCCAACAAAATTCCATTGTGTTCACCTAAACGTACAAGTTTTATAAAATACAAACTCATCATCATTGTTTTTAATGCTTTCAATATATATTTTATTTCCTCTATCAAATGACAACTGGATCTAATTTTTTAAAATATATTTTTTACCTCTTTCAAACTGTCGACAAAGGGAGGACTCTCGCCAGATCCTACTATCATGGACACTCCCGGGCCAGCTGGCACAGACGCTTGTGAATTTAAATTTGGCATCACAAACCATCTATTAAAAAATAAAATTCAACCCCAATTATAAGGGGACCGACAAGTTGCTGATTCATTGCATATTATTACACTACAAAATTAATTAATTGTAGAGATGTTGGTATGGATGTTGAATATATTTTTCAGTTCTTTTCTACAAAATTTCTTCAAGCATTTAATGTGATTTGAAATACCAAAAAAGAAAATAATAAAAAAACGGACCTGTACATTTAAAGAATGAAACCCCTTTCTATTTACAAAATCCGGTTCATTTTCAGTTGGAGCCAGGATTCTAATAAATGTGCCATCAATACAGCCCAGTGTGTTCGGGAATCCTGTGTAAAAATATTAGAATGGTAAAGAATATGACACCCTTAAAGCACAAAGTTCATGGGATGCATGTGGGTGGGGGTGGTAGGTTATTGTATATATCGTGGTTGTCGACAAATGAAATGAAATTGTACCCAATGCTGTCAATCAGTGGAATACACCAAATTTAGAAGCCAGAACAGCCACCTCAATCAATTTGTTTTGCACTGAAACACATGCCTAAAGTTACGAAACTTTCTATTAATTTTTCTTTTGGTAAACGGTGTACCAACATTATTTATACAAAACTGAGACATAACTGTGTATTAAATTATGATTTTTGTAATCGTAATATTATAAATAATCCGTTGAGTTTACGTGGTCAAACAGAAGATGTGTGTATCATTGTTATAATTAAAAATGACAAAATCTCACGTAACTACTTTTAATTTCATTTTCTGAAATATGAAATTTGATGAACAACTTCCCCAATTTTTTTCTTTACAAAAATCGAAGCACGAGTTATCCTTTTTTAAAAGAGAAAGTAGAAAACAAAACAATACGACTACATACCGGCTGATGAATTCTTGCTTTGTTTTCCGGGCTTCATCATCTCTCGGAAAAACAATAAATTGTTTTCGAACATGGAGGATGGCCTCAGTTATCGATCTGCAACATCTGCCGACGGTGGACTCTGATACATTCAAACTATCACCTATGAGTTTGTGATAAGCGCCTGTCGCAAAGAAGCGAAGACAAACAAACAGCTGCAACATCGGGGGTAAGGCATTGTTTCTAGTGCTTTCTAATAAGGTACCACCTATTAAATTCAGAAGATACACTACCGACACCTGTCTAAATCGATAACGCTCAAAAAGCTCGTCGTCAGTATACGCCTCTAAGGGGTTCAGACGGTCCCGAATCACCCTTTTAGACGGTCTATTCCTATACCGCAGCAGTCTACGTCGTCTGCGACGTCTGTCTGCCATGTTGGATTTGCTTGAGGAAGAATTTAAGGTTCCTATGAATCTATACTTAAATATTTGAGGATTTCCTCAAGATTATCCCTCAATTTTGAGTGGTGACGGCGACTTGAGGGTGAGGGAATACATTTGAGGGAAAACCTCAGAGTTGAGGCTGAGTATTGAGTTGAGGGATGTTGGTGACGGCGGGGCCAGTACTTGACATTGTTTGATGTAGTTATTTTAGCAAATTACAGTATGTTAAGAAATGCAATAAATAAGAATGTGGAATGTTTTTATAGACAGGCATGTCACCATGACGAAGGAGGTTTTTCCAAACTCACGCGCTAAGTGCCAATTGCAAATTTTACCAAAAATAAAGCTTTTTGTAGCTCATATGTTTGTTTTCAAAAGAAAATTTGATATACTTTGGAGCTGCTCATTTTTGAGGAATGTATAAGGTCACGCAAATTCAAATATAAATTCTTTAATTTAAATAACTGGATGATTAATTTTCATTATCAATTTCGATCAAGTTATAAAATCGAATTTTCATTTTCCCCTTTAAATACGTGACGGAAAATATGAAAGATCATGTCGTTAATTGTTAGAAAACATAATTCTACGGATCTGGTTAGACCACGCTCGGACGATCACGTCAATCAAACTAGGCGCTATTATTTTAAACTTGATTGACAGGCAGCATCCTTATAAAGTTTGTGCAGGTAAAAGGTGGGACGTTTGTAAAATGTTCAGCCTTGAAGGATTACGTTTACTCAGGGTTTAATATTTCAAAAATTACTTTTATAGAGTTCAATACCTTAGGTCAAAATTAGTTTTAAAAAACCCATAATAACAATGTTAATAACAAATATCAATATTGATATCCATATTTCTTTTATTTGAGGATATGCTACGACAAAGGCAGATTAAAATTGAAACAGAGGACATTTAGACTAAATTGTTTTCAAGTTCTTATTTTCTCTAAAATTAAATTTAATTTTGTGTCTTTTTTTTGTCAAAGGCACATCAACATATTTTCAACTAGATTTAAACATCATTTTACCTTGAAACAACGTTATAGTTTTACGTTGAAACAATTTTACACTTTCAAATTTTCTTCAACTTGCATGTACATTATTTCAGCGTTGATATAACGTTGCTTCCTGACTTTGAAACAACTCTGTTTCAACTTTGAAACGTCCACTGGGTCATTAAAAGGGTCTAGCTTTAAAAAAAAGATGTGTCATTGTATGTTATTTCATTATAATAACTTATCCTTATGAAAAGACATATCAATGAAACGTGTTTCCTCTAAACATCATATACGAGGGATGTTCTGAAATTTTTGAGACACATCGTATTTTTCTCTTTCTAAGTGACGAATAAATATGAAAATTGGCATACAAATTGAAGAAACCCCAACAAATAATTAAACAAAGTAACATTAAATTCATATCTAATATTTTGTTTACGACAGTAGATACACAAGTCAGTGGTCGGTGTACCCGGCGCAGACATGAACTCGGTGATTAAAACTTTCTAAGTACCCGTACACTTACATTTAATGATAAAAATAAATCAAATGAAATATATTCATTTTACTATTTTTTTGCGACTAACTTTTGATTGAGTTTCACTACTGTTCGAGTTGAAATACGGATGTGGTACATATATTTTATACGGTTACAAATGATAGAGAGCTTCAGCTCCTCATATTTTTTCTGTGATTGTTTAACTAGAATTAAGACAACGGGACTAAATATCAAGTACTTTTACACAATAACTGTTGTCAACAGTTCTAAAATATGTACACAATCACTACAGGAGACCTTCACAATAATTTGACTTTCGGGTAAAAACAAATCGAAATTTTTTTCTCACAAAAATCGAGAATGAGAGAAAATGGAAATGAAAACAAAAGATGAGAAATAAAAAATAACTCTGATTTCCGTTCGTTTATAAGGTGTTTAAAACACAGGAGCAGCGAGAAGCGTTAAAATGACGTTGCGAAAAGTTTGCATTTGCGCCGGGTAACTGGGCGATGGCACGTTGATCTGCTTACCAGGAATGATCTAATCATGCAATACACATGACTCTTTTCACATTGATTAACTCTATCCTTATTTAAGTTTTGGTGAAATTTGAAGGGTTTATCTGTGTATAACAAGAAGTAAGAGAAAATGTCTCAATAATTTCCGAACAACCCTCGAAAAGCGTGAAAATTTAACAAAATGATTTTTACTTTTTCTGATAATCTAAATGCAGACATTTTATAACTACTATATGTTATTTATATGATCGATGAAATACGGGCAGATTTTGATAAATGGGTATATTCATTTATTGTGCATAGATAACCTTGTACTACGACTTCACATAGTTCTGTGAAGACATTGTTTACTTCATAACCATCCGGATATTTTACGTCTTCCAATCGTTCGTTGTAATAGATAACGTAACGCCCGTATCCTGTACACACTGTTGTAAAGTTCAGGGGCGGTAACTGGGGTCCGTCCTTGTAACACAGAGTTGATCCTTGTATTTTACCAGTGCTTGATACCAAGATGGAGAATCCTGCAAATCGGCCCACTGAATTGATTTCTACAGAAAAATATAAAACATTTAGATATACTCATAACAACCACAAACTAGAGGTACTGTGAGCAAGCTCACAATTGATACCCCTCGCTAAAAAAAATCATAACTTATGTATTTTTACTATTATAGAAAATATTGGATGAATCTATGTCACCGTCCATTTTCTATAAAAAAAAAACTGTTCTATTTTTTTTTAAACTGTTAATGCTTATATGAGTACACAAACCAATTTCTCTCTTTTTAATTCCATTTAAGTTCAAGTGTTAATGCATGAGTACATTTACATCCTTATGTTAACAAACCTAACTCGAATCAAACGAATATCCAGATGTCAAGCAGCCATTTAATATAAACTTTGAATTATTTGTATACTGAGGCCGATTTTTTCCGAATTTTTTTTTCAACATATTTTTTCCAAAAAAAAAAAATACATCGAGGCAGGCCATTTCAGAGAGATGGGGATGAGAATATAAAAAATAATTTTATGTGGCCTGAGACAAGCAAGCTTTTAATTATTTTCATTAATACAGGACATGACACAGACAGGAATTAAGCATTTTTTAAACAATGACTTTAAAATTCCTCAGTTAACCTTGGGTCAAGGTTATGACAAACCCTAATGTTATAAACAATCTTAATGTAAATTAAGAACTTCCAAAATTTATTTGTAAGAGAGATATGGACTGGACATGAATTTAACACTTTTCTTCCAGTGACCTTGACCTTGCCAAAATGACTTTGCGTCAAGGCCATGACACACCAATAAGTCATAAGCAATCTGTGTGTGAACTAAGAACTTTCAATGTTTCTCTATAAGGAAGATTTGAACCGGACATGATTTTTGCACTTTTTCTGCCATTGACCTTGACCTTGCCCGAATGACATTGTATCAAGGTCATCACACATCCTTAAGTCATAAGCAATCTTTGTGTGAAGTAAGAAAATGTTTTTCAATTAGAAAGATATGGACTGGACACGAATTTTGCACTTTTTTGCCAGTGACATTGACCTTGCCCGAATGACCTTTGGTCAAGGTCATGACACATCCTTCGATGATAAGCAATCTTTGTGTAAAGTAAGAACTGCCATTTTGTTTCCATAAGTAATTTTGCATTTTTTTCTGCCAGTGACCTTGTCATTTACCAAATGACCTTGGTTCATGATCACGACACACTTATAAGTCATAATCAATCTTTAAGTATGAACTTCCAATGTTTCTCCATAAGAAAGATATACCGGACAAAATGTTTGCACTTTTTCTGCCAATGACCTTGACCTTGCCCAAATGACCTTCGTTCAAGGTCATGACACACCCTTAGGTCATAAGCAATCTTGAAGTAAGAACTTCCAATGCTTCTTCATAAGAAAGACATGGACCGGACACACATTTTGCACAGACAGACAGACAGACGGACGGACGGACAGATGGACGACGGACAAGGTGATTCCTATATACCCCCCCCCAAACTCTGTTTGAGGGGGTAAAATAATTTACTTTAAATGAGGCTATATACATTACACCATACACTATAAATTCGCTATTAAAAACAAATATTCCAACAAAACTTGAAATTTATATTCGAAATGTTGATTCACATAATATCTCGTGAAGTTCAACAACCACAATTGATCAGAAATATCAAAAGGGGGGTAAATATATCGCATGAAATTCGATAGTGTGCAATATTGTAGGTTGGCTTAATGTGTTATACATATGTATGATAATCATATATCTAATGGTGTTGTTATAAGGCTTAATATAATTCTCAATTTTTTCTAATAGTCTATGTTTGCCGAGGGAAGGAGGTGGGGGGGGGGGGGGTCGTAGGGCTATTTCGGTAACTTTACAATGTAAATTTATAAAATCTGAGCTTTCTTAAGAGTAGGAGGGTTCATCTTCCACCTCACCCCCTCTAGATCAACACATGATGCACATTAACACAAACTTCTTTAATATAAGTATGAGTTGCCTTACTTTGATATACATTTAATGTCGTCAAATGTATAACAGTAGAGATTAAGTAAAACTTTGCTTGTTTTTTTATATCGTGCCATCAAATAAACGATAATATAATTTATAGAACTCAAGAATAATTTGGCATATTTTGGAACAACAACTTAAATCTGGTTGCCCCCCCCCCCCTCCCGAATTTATTGATCAATTTCACCGCCCCAATATTACCAAGAGATGTTTGTGAAACACTTATGCCTCCCTCCCTTGGAAACATCCACAAAGAAAAAACACGAAAAACGTAAACTGCAAATATTTGGAATTTTTCAAAGTCCAAGGGGCATAACTCTGTCAAAAATTGCTCGAAAAGAAACAGTTGGTGGACCGACCGACCAGCCGACCGACAGACAGCAGCAAGCAATATGCACTCCCTATGGCATACATATATTTGGACGCCCCTGTATATATATATATATATATATATATATATACTCGAGAATCAGGGTCAATGTCGACGCTCGATATACATAGCATCAATGTCGACACTTAGGAAAATTGAGTTTATAAGCGATTTCTAGTTGTAATTTGACAAGGATGGACTTTGATAAAATTGTTTTGCCGTAATTAATACATATCTCATCGTTTTATAAAATAAAATCTAAGAAAACAAGAGATCTCAGAATCGTGTCGACTTTCGCAATATATACGCGTCGACATTATGTTTTTCTGCAGAATGTCAACACGAAAAAATGTATATGTGTTTGAAAGGGGAATTACTGTTCACGTCTTATTTCGTGTTTTGAAAAGAAAAATAGTTTTAACATACATGGAGATTTTATTTATCGAAACGCTACACATATTCAGTGTTTTCTTTTTATGTCGTCAACTGCATTTAGTTTTTGAGCCGAATTTGCAAATCTTTCAATAAATCGATGTATTATCTCAGTTTTTCTAAAAATAGACAAAGAGTTGTCCAACATGACAGTGATGCGGAAAGTCCCGTCTACTTTCGTTTTTCAACTTACTCGCGTATATTTACATTATGAATTCTTTATTTCTCGCGGCATTTCTTGTTTCTAGATTGTAATTTTCGTTTGAAAGATAAAAAGAAATAGTTTTATAATTGTATCCACCGGTGTATACTAATTCTTGAACTCTTTTTTAGGGAAAATACATACATACTGCGAAAGTCGACTCGATTCTTACATCTCATGTTTTCGTAAAGTTTATTAAATAAAACATTTAGATATGTTTTGGATAAGGCATATAAACATCATCTAAGTCATTTCTTATTAAATTACAACGGGAAAACGCTTATAAATTCAATTCCCCTACGTGTCGACATTAATGCTATGTATATCGAGTGTCGACATTTTATATATATACTCTCCCCCCTAAAACCAATTTTCCCGGAAATGTTACCCTTTTTGGAGAAAATAAGATTTTAAAAAAATAGCGTTTGTTTATATCTATATATACACCTGTTCCTCGCTCTGGAAAGAATAAGTACAAGCCAAATATTTATAATAATATATTGTCACATTAAATGCATGTATATACTATTTTAAAACTTATATTATTAGGGTGTTTTCTCTTGTTATTCACACCATATGAAAAAGTACAAGCCTAATGTTCTTATCCATTAAATCACACACAATGTTTGAAATAAATTCTTTAATTTACCACACCTAAAATATTCCAAGCCCCATTTTAATAAAACCCTTTTCCCGAGAATTCTTCTCTTTGTTGAGAATATAAGGTTGTTGGAATAAACAGCGTGCGTCCCCAACCCCCTTCCGGTAAGAGTACTTCTCTGGTCGCGTCTTATTCTTTTTGAGAGCGTCTTCATATATATTTACATGTTTTGTTATGTCTTAATTATAAGTTAATATACATATGGATGCAGATATATCATGACATGACATTCAACACATCTTATATACCTTCGACGCCTTGTGCAAAAAATTGCGATTACGAATTAAGTTGCAAAAATTTAAGACTGTTCACTTTCGGGAAAAGATATCAAAATTAAGTAACTTTAACTTTCATCTAGGGGAAATAATCTGAACTACAAGGCATCATACAAATATTTAGGGATGATTTTTCAACGAAAATACGTGATTTTAAAGTGATTTGAAAGTGAGTGCCCTGGGATCCGTCTTCTAAAAAATCAACGCAAATAAATTGGTTCGATTCCGAACCTTCGAAAATTTATTTAATAATTTTGTTATATCCGTCCTTTATCAGCATTGGGGTAGGGGATACAAAAAGCATCATTGTATTGAAATTGTACAAAATCGAGCCCTCCGATATTTTCTTGGTGTTCATTGGATTACTCCGTTGCTAGGTAAAGCGGGTGGTAAGTTCTAAAATCCACCACGAAATGAACATTTTTCGTCTGTTGAATTGACTAGTATATATGGAAAATGAACGCATTACCAAGTTGGCACGGTGCGCAAAACAATTCTTCTCACTGGAGCTCTCAAGTTAAAAATATCCTGGAATCTCTAAACATGGGAAGTACTTATACCAATTTTATACCTTGTAATTTGAACTATGCAGAGGAAAATTAACGTAATAACTTCGAAACCGAATTTTTCAAAAATATTCAAGATGTGCCAAAACTTCGAACATATATCCTATTTAAATCAAGCTATTCCGTTGAAGAATATACGTTACGCTAGATCTTGCTAAACTCATCAGATCCTTGGCAATGTTTAGATGTGGTGTACTTCCTCTAATGATTGCAACAGGTCGCAATACAGAGGAGAACCGGTACAGGAAAGAATATGTAACTTGTGTGACTTAAATGAAATTGAAAATGAAAAGTTTTCTTAGTGATATTGTCCATTCAAAATATTACCAATTATAGTACTCTGTTCACTAATCTAATATGTAAATATCTCCGCCGAATTGCTCATTTTATCTATTAATTATACAACAGAAACATTTGACAAAGCCAACTAACTCCTAAAACATGCAAATTTTATTCACCCTGTAACAGTTTTCAAGCGACTTATAGGTCCATTGGCCGGGTGTATTGACATTATATCTGTAAAATGAATTTTGTAATTAATTATATACATGTACACATATCATTATGATAAACTATTGACTTAATTGCTATATATTCTGCTTTGTAACGACTCACAGGATGATTTGTTTATTGGGTTGTAGATGATTTATACCCATTCCCCCTGTTCTCTCCAATTTATAAGTCTCAAATCAGTGTATGACTCCTTTGTTTTTTTTAACATAAATGATTTTCAAATTACATGTTGAATATATAACACTTTTGATTTGCAATTTTGACAAAATTAATGTAACGTTATAAATTCTATGTAACATTGGCATTTTTTTTATTATAATCTAAAACTATTACGTTATATATCAATATTTTATACTATTCGACTTTTCCCATCAGTTATTTTGATTTATCATTAATTAAATGGGGCCTATGTCCGAAAAGTCTTTATGTGAAAATTATGAAAGTTTGACAACTAGAGATTCTACCCTCACCATATATTGATCCGGAGTACTTTTTCAACGTTGAAAATTTAGACCAAAAGTCGTGATATTTATACCCGGGGTCATTTTTCAAAAGCTTGAAAATAGTTTTCTGAACTCTGATGACCTTAACACATTTAAGTTTGAGCTTGTTCAAAATTAGAGAGGTTAAGCATTTGAACGTGTACGTCTACGGGTACGTGTAGAACTACAAGTATGTTTACACGTACAAAAATGAAGCGTATGTTTAATAAACTGTACTTGTAAATGAACGTGAAAAATAATTAGATTTAACATTTTCAACATGTTCAGTTTACTCTCACTGTTCATGAAATAATTCAATGAATTTGATGAAACCAAAAGCACAGTCGTCCTTAACCTATCGTCTGCTGTATACAAAACAACTTTTGATATACACAAGGTATGTATTTCTTTTGAAAAATGCTACAAGTTTACACCTCCGTGTACTTTTAATTTTACACGTTTTGTACAACTTGTAGAATTACGCGGCATGCAGAAATTATGACGAATTACACATTAACTTAGGGAATTCCCCTATTTACACGTACTCGTTCACGTACACGTTCAAATGCTTAACCTCTCTATTAACTCCAATAACTGAGTTTTGAACTGTTTTTTTACTGGAACTTCAAATTGTTCAACACGGTTTAATGTACACTTATATCCTTTATGTCCCTATACATATACGGACGTGGCTGTGTTGTTTTAAACCCCTGTCACACCTGGCTGGCTGACAACGCACTAGAAACGCCGTGGGAGCGCGGTACAAACGCTAATAAACACAGAGGAAACACCAAGAGAGCGCGATGATCGCAGCAACAGCTCTCGGGGGTCGCTGTGTGAACGCAGCAAAACAAAAAACAACTCGTTCAAACGCTGTGAGTGCGTAATGATAGTGCAATAAAGACGCAGTGAGATCCCAAAGGACTCCAAGAGGTCTCCGTGCAAGTGAGGAAGGTATATTGCTACATAAGTAAGGAAAAATGACTATAGAAAAAATAAAATTCACCGCGTTCATCATATAGTTTTTTGTTAGGTTATCATCAAGGGTTTGACTCTGTTAAACTAAATAGGGTACATGTACATTCAGCTTAACTTAACAATGATAGTGGTAGACTATTGGTTAGTAACTCTGAAAATTTTCAGAACAGACATTTATTGTTTCCGAGCCCGATGTTTATCACTCTATTTAAGTTAAATGGATGTATTACAAGTATAAGAGAACCTATTTTTTCACCTTTTTTTTCCTAACTGTAGTTTTTACAATGGTGGTTGTGCACCACTAGTAGGTGCCATGAGAATTTCAGCCCACAGGAATAGTGCCTCCGATGTTTTCGAGCCAAATGTTCTTTTACATTTTTTAACATATATAAAAACACTGTTAAAGGTCGGGACCGCTTGATAAATTCACAACAGTAATGTCCACACGAAATATTTATGCACGTTGGTTTATTTCAATTTTAATTCCCTTTGTGTACTGTAGGGTCTGATTCTGCTTAACTAGTGAGGGTACATGTACTTTCAGCTGAACTTAACATTGGTAGTGCTAGTCTATTGGTAATTAACACTGAAAAGTTCAGTCCCAAAAACCAGACATTCAATGTTTCAGAGCCCGATGTTTATAGTTATATTTATGTTTATGAGATGTATTACATGTATAGAAAGACCTAAATGTTTTAAAGAAGAAGTTGTATAAACACAATATATCGACAGTGTAAGACCAATTGCGGATGACTCTAACAATTTCAGCTCCAGCGTAAGGTGTTTCGATGTTTCAGAGCCCGATGTTTTAATTGTCTTTTTCCCTACACAAAGTTTTTACCATGGTAGCTGTCCACAACTAGTAGGTGCCATGAGAACATCAGCCCACGGAGTAAGAGCCTCCGATGTTTTTGAGTCAAGTCTTCTTTCATCTTTTAAGAAGTTGTATCAACACAATATGTTGACAATGTTAGAGCAGTTGTTAGGATAACCTAACAAAATCATCTCCTGGGTATTGTGTTTCGATGTTTCGGAGCCCGATGTTTTTATTGGGTTTTTTTTCATTTACTATTATTTTTACAATAGTAACTCTCCACCACTAGTAAATGAACACTTCAGCTAACGGGGTAAAAGCATCTGTTGTTTTCGAGTATAATGTCCTCTTATCTTTTTTTAACATATATATAAATAAGACTGTACAAGGTCGACACCGTTTGATAAACACAGCACTAATGTTGACAAGAAAGATATATACGTTGGTGTTTTTCATTTTAATTTCCTTGGTGTACAGTAGGGTCTAATTCCGTTAAACTAGAAATGGTGTATGTACTTTCAGCTTAACTAAACAGTGATTGTGCTACAGTGGTAACAACGTTATTGTTGACAAGCCAATCGTGTTAAATCGTTCGTGTAACGTGGGTGATCGTTCGTGTAACGTGCGGGATCGTGCGTGTATCAGGAAAATTGGTTTGCGTTTTTTACCGTGCGTGTTCGTGCGTGATCGTGCGGTTTTTTCGTTTTGTAACTTTTTTTACAGAATGCCAGGATTAATTCTTAAAACAAAGACAAGTAGTTTTTGTAAAACAATGTTAATTTAAAACTTTTTTTTATATAAGAACATTGACAGTTGTTAACATTCATTCTCTCTTTCGTCCTTAAATACATTTTTTTTTATTTCTATAGCTCATTCAATCCTTTGTTTGGTCGAGTTAGTTTTGCTTAATTTTACAAACAGTCTATATCAAGCATCAATTGTGTCTTGACAAATAATCTCAATCATATTAGCAAAAGCGACACGTTGAATAAAAGTGGCTAAGCTTACCCATTCCCCGTTTTAAACTAAACGATTATTTCCAACGATTTTCTTTCAAATGAGAACACGATACGCATTATTTTCTAGTAGATTGTATACACATTTGTTTGAAATAAAATTTATTTTGACGCTTTAAAAATTATTTACTGTACATTATGAAAATATTGGATGTGAAAAATCGAAATTCTATGGAACAAGGTAACAAATTTACCTGTATCACGCATAATTAAATCGTACGTAAATGAATTAAATTACATAAACAGTCAACTCGTATGTAAATAATTTCGTGTAGTTTATGCATTATCTTCATTTCAATTACACGTGATTTTCTTTAACTTATGATTGAAGTTAATATTTGTTATGGAGACAAAATATTTATTTGTGTGTGAATCCTTTATACTTGTGTATGGATGTGTAAAAGTGTTCACTCGTAAAATACAAAACAGTGCATGACTAAAGTACAGGCCGCTTTTCAATAACACACAAACATAAAGCAATACAAATTAAAGTAATACGTTTCCTTAATTCTAATCTTAAAAATTAATTTTGATTTTGCGTGTTTAATGGTGTAGAATCGTTCGGTTGCGTGTTTTATCGTTTTTGTTCGTGTATCGTGAAGATTCAGTAAGTTAGTGATCGTCCGTGTATCGTGCGTGATCGTTCGTGTATCGTGCGTGATCGTTCGTGTATCAGAATCGTGCGTGTCGTTTGTCAACAATAACGTTGCTACCACTGTACACTATAGGAAAGTAACACTGAAAAATTCGGTCCCTAAAGAACAGACATTCAATGTTTCCGAACCCAATGTTTATAATTCGATTTAGGTTAAATAGATGTATTACTGGAGGGCCTATATCTTTTTAAAAAGAAGTTGTATCAACATTATATGTTGACAGTGTCAGACCACTTGGGGGTGAACCTAACGATTTCATCTCCTAGGTATGGTGTTTTGATGTTTCGGAGCCCGATGTTTTTATTGTTTTTTTTCCCTTGCTATAGTTTTTACAATGGTAGCTGTCCACCACTAGTAAACGAAAACTTCAGCCCACGGGGTAAAAGCCTCTGTTGTTTTGGAGTACAATGTCCTCTTAACTTTTTTAACATATATAAAAACAACATTGTACAACGTCGACACCACTTGATAAACACAGCACTAATGTTGACACGAAAAATATATACGTCGGTGTATTTCACTATTAATTCCCTTGGTGTACAGTAGGGTCTTATTCTGTTTAACTAAATGTGGTACATGTACTGTTAGGTTAACCTAACAGTGATAGTGTTAGACAATTGTTTACTAAAACTAAAAGTTTCAGTTTCAGTCCTCACAGAACGGCCATTCAATGTGTCCGAGCCCGATATTCATAATTGTATTTATGTTAAAGAGATGTGTTACAGGAGGGCCAATATTTTTGAAAAAAGAAATTGCATCAACATGATATGTCTACAGTGTCAGACCACTTGGGGCCGAACTGAATAATATCAGTTCCGGGGTAGGGTGTTTCGATGTGTAGTAGCCCGATGTTTTTATTGTTTTTTCCCTAATTATAATTTTTACAATAGTAGCTGTCCACCACTAATAAGTGGCATGAAAATTTCAGTCCACGAGGTAAAATACACCGTTGTTTCCGAGTACAATGTACTTTAACCTTATTTTAACATATATAAAACAATAAGGCACAAGGTCGACACCGCTTGATAAACACAGCACTAATGTCGACACAAAAGATATATACGTCGGTTTATTTCATTTTTAATTCCCTTGGTGCACAGTAGGGTCTGACACTGTTAAACTGTAAAAAGTACATGTATTTTCAACTAAACGTACCAGTGAGAGTGCTAGTCTTTTAGTTATAACACTAAACATTTAAGTCCAAAGAGAACATTTTACGGATAATGGTTCGATGTTTCCAAGCCTGATGTTTATAATTCGATTTAGCTTAGGTTGTCCATCCAAAACTACATTGATAATAGATTGCAAGTTTGATCACTAAAATCTTGATAAATTTATCATATGTTGAAGTTAACATTGACGTCTATGGGAAAAATGCATTTTTAAATATATTTCTTTAGTACAAGTAATTTTCTCACATTTCTCTTGGTAAAAAGTTGCAAAAGCTTTCTCCGTCTTCCAATATGCTAAAATAATTCATAGTTTACCATGTTTTTTTCAGAAAATGATTTTTTTTAAATTTTCCTAAAGGGCAGAGAACTCTTAAAAAGTTTTAAGTGCAAAACGTTTATTTAATTAACTACATACATACACCCAAGTTTGGTTTATGTCAGTCTTATAATAGCTTCAAAATATGTATCTGATGTAGTATAGATCAATCAAAATTGTTAAATTCACCTTAGTTATAGATGGACTACCTTAAATAGATGTATTAAAGGAGGGCCAATATCTTTTTAAAAAAGATTGTATCAACACAATATATTGACAGGGTCAAACCACTTGCGGGTGAACCTAATAATTTCAGCACTGGAGTTGAGTGAATCGATGCTCCGGACCTCTATGGGTTTTTTGTGTGGGTTTTTTTCCCTAACAATAATTTTTACAATAGAAGGAGGCATGAAAACTTCAGCCAACGGGGTAAGAGCCTCCGTTGTTTCCAAGTACAATGTTCTCTAACTTTTTTTAACTTATACAAAAACAACACGGCAAAATGTCGACCGACACCACTTGATAAACACAGCACTAATGTCGACACTAAAGATAGTTTTTTTTTCATTTTTAATTCCCTTGGTGTACAGTAGGGTCTGATTCTGTTAAGCTATATATAGTATTTGTACTTTCAGCTGAACTTAACAGTGATAGTGCTAGACTTCTGGTTACAAACACTGAAAAATTCAGTCCCAAGAGAACAGACATTCATTCTTTTCGAAGCCCGATCTTCATAATTGTATTTATTTTATATAGATGTATTACAGGAGGGCCATTATCTTTTTAAAAAGAAGTTTATTAACACAATATGTTGACACTGTCTTAATACTTGCGGGTGAAACAAACAATATCATATTCAGGGGAGGGTGTTTCGATGTTTCGGAACCTAATTTTGTTATTGTTTTTTCCCAAACCATAATTTTTATTAGGTAGCTTTCCAACACTAGTAGGTTCCATGAAAACTTCAGCCCTCAGAGTAAGAGCCTCCATTGTTTCCGGGTTTTATGTTCTTTAACCTTTTTTAAACATATATGAAATTAACAATGTTAAAAGTCGACATCACTTGATAAACACATCACTAATGTCGACACAAAATATTTATATGTCGGTGTATCTTATTTTTAATTCCCTTGGTGTACAGTATGGTTTGATTCTGTTAAACTACATAGGGTATATGTACTTACAGCTTAACTTAACAGTGATAGTGCTAGACTTCTGGTTACAAACTCTAAAAAAAATCAGTACCAAGAGAACGGACATTCATTCTTTTCGAAGCCCGATTTTCATAATTGTATTTATGTTAAACAGATGTATTACAGGAAAGCTTATATTTTTAAACAGTTGTATCAACACAATATGTTGACAGTGTCATACCAGTTCCGGATGAACCTAACAATATCTTTTTTGAGGTATGGTGTTTTGATGTTTCAAAAACCCGATGGTTTTATTGTTTTTTTTTCCTAACTATAATTTTTACAATGGTAGCTGTCCACCACTGGTAGTTGCCATAAAAACCCAAGCACACGAGATAAGAGCCTCCAATGTTTTAGAGTCAAATGTTCTTTTACCTTATTTTAACATATATAAACACAACATTGTAAAATGTTGATGCCACTTGATAAACACAGCACTAATGTCGACACGAAATATATATACACATCGGTTTATTTCGTTTTTAATTGCCTTGGTGTACTGTAGAGTCTGATTATGTTAAACTAGATAGGATACATGTACTTTCAGGTACCTTAACAGTGATACGCAGCACTGTTAAGGCTTACTACGAAAATATCAGCGGATTTAAATGTTCATAAACCGATGCATCTATCACTACAAAATATTTATGTAAAGTTATTCTTTCATGATTTATATGTGATATAAAATAAAACATTATAGTAAATGCAACTTTGTATTACACTTAGAGAACTTTAGTCCATAGTGAAAGAGTCTCCGATGTTTTCGAGTCAGATGTTCATTTTGTAAAATGTCGACATCGCTTGATAAACACAGCCTTAATGTCGATACAAAAGATATGTACGTCGGTGAATTTCAATTTTAATTCCCTTGGAGTACAGTAGGATCTGATTCTGTTAAACTAAATATGATACATGTACTTTTAAGTTTACCTACCAGTGATAGTTTTAGACAATTGGTTACTAACACTGAAAATTTCAGTCCCCACAGAAGGGAAATTTAATGTTTCGGATCCCGATGTTCATATTTGTATTTATTTTATGTAGATGAATTACAGGAGGGCCAATATCTCTTTAAAAAGAAGTTGTATCAACACAATATGTTGACACTGTCTTAATACTTGCGGGTGAAACAAACAATATCATCTTCAGGGGAGGGTGTTTCGATTTTTCGGAACCTAATTTTTTTATTGGTTTTTCCCAAACCATAATTTTTACAATAGAAGCTGTCCAACACTAGTAGGTTCCATGAAAACTTCAGCCCACAGAGTAAGAGCCTCCATTATTTCCGGAAACTATGTTTTTTAATGTTATTTTAAACATATATAAAATTAACAATGCTAAAAGTCGACACCACTTGATAAACACATCACTAATGTCGACACGAAAGATATATATGTCAGTGTATTTTATTTGTAATTCCCTTGGTGTACAGTATGGTTTGATTCTGTTAAACTACATAGGGTACTTGTACTTATGGCTTCACTTAAGAGTGATAGTGCTAGACTTCTGGTTACAAACTCTAAAAAATTCAGTACCAAGAGAACGGACATTCATTCTTTTCGAAGCCCGATCTTCATAATTGTATTTGTGTTAAACAGATGTATTACAGTAAAGCTTATATTTTTTAAAGAAAAAGTTGTATCAACACAATATGTTTACAGTGTCATACCACTTCCGGATGAACCTAACAATATCTTTTCCGAGGTATGGTGTTTTGATGTTTCAAAACACGATGGTATGGTTCTATTGTTTTTTCCTAACTATAATTTTTACAATGGTAGCTGTCCACCACTGGTAGTTGCCATAAAAACCCAAGCACACGAGATAAGAGCCTCCGATCTTTTCGGGTCAAATGTTCTTTTACCTTGTTTTAACATATATAAACACAACACTCTAAAATGTTGATGCCACTTGATAAACACAGCACTAATGTCGACACGAAATATATATACACATCGGTTTATTTCATTTTTAATTGCCTTGGTGTACAGTAGAGTTTGATTCTGTTAAACTAGATAGGCTACATGTACTTTCAGTTACCTTAACAGTGATACGCAGCACTGTTAAGGCTTACTTTGAAAATATCAGTGGATTTAAATGCTCATAAACCGATACATCTATAAATACAAAATATTTATGTAAAGTTATTCTCTCGTGATATAAATGTGATATAAAATGAAACAGTATAGTAAATGCAACTGTGTATTACATTTAGAGAACTTCAGCCCATAGTGAAAGAGTCTCCGATGTTTTCGAGTCAGATGTTCATTTTGTAAAATGTCGACATCGCTTGATAAACACAGCCTTAATGTCGAAACGAAAGATACCGGTATGTACATCGGTGAATTTCAATTTTAATTCCTTTGGAGTACAGTAGGATCTGATTCTGTTAAACTAAATATGATACATTTACTTTTAAGTTTACTTACCAGTGATAGTTTTAGACAATTGGTTACTAACACTGAAAATTTCAGTCCCCACAGAAGGGAAATTTAATGTTTCGGAGCCCGATGTTCATAATTGTATTTATTTTATATAGATGTATTACAGGAGGGCCATTATCTTTTTAAAAAGAAGTTTATTAACACAATATGTTGACACTGTCTTAATACTTGCGGGTGAAACAAACAATATCATATTCAGGGGAGGGTGTTTCGATGTTTCGGAACCTAATTTTGTTATTGTTTTTTCCCAAACCATAATTTTTATTAGGTAGCTTTCCAACACTAGTAGGTTCCATGAAAACTTCAGCCCTCAGAGTAAGAGCCTCCTTTGTTTCCGGGTTATACGTTCTTTAACTTTTTTTAAACATATATAAAATTAACAATGTTAAAAGTCGACACCACTTGATAAACACATCACTAATGTCGACACGAAAGATATATATGTCGGTGTATTTTATTTTTTTAATTCTCTTGGTGTAAAGTATGGTTTGATTCTGTTAAACTACATAGGGTACATGTACTTACAGCTTCACGTAACAGTGATAGTGCTAGACTTCTGGTTACAAACACTAAAACAATTCAGTACCAAGAGAACGGACATTCATTCTTTTCGAAGCCCGATCTTCATAATTGTATTTATGTTAAATGGATGTATTACAGGAAAGCTTACATTTTTTTTAAAAAGAAGTTGTATCAACACAATATGTTGACAGTGTCATACCAGTTCCGGATGAACATAACAATATCTTTTCTGAGGTATGGTGTTTTGATGTTTCAAAAACCGATGGTTTCATTGTTTTTTTCCTAACTTTAATTTTTACAATGGTAGCTGTCCACCACTGGTAGTTGCCATAAAAACCCAAGCACACGAGATAAGAGCCTCCAATGTTTTAGAGTCAAATGTTCTTTTACCTTATTTTAACATATATAAACACAACATTGTAAAATGTTGATGCCACTTGATAAACACAGTACTAATGTCGACACGAAATATATATACACATCGGTTTATTTCATTTTTAATTGCCTTGGTGTACAGTAGAGTTTGATTCTGTTAAACTAGATAGGCTACATTTACTTCAAGTTACCTTAACAGTGATACGCAGCACTGTTAAGGCTTACTACGAAAATATCAGCGGATTTAAACGTTTATACGCCGATGCATCTATCAATACAAAATATTTATGTAAAGTTTTTCTTTCATGACATAAATATGATATAAAATAAAACAGTATAGTAAATGCAACTGTGTATTACACTTAAAGAACTTCAGCACATAGTGAAAGAGTCTCCGATGTTTTCGAGTCAGATGTTCATTTGGTAAAATGTCAACACCGCTTGATAAACACAGCACTAATGTCGATACGAAAGATATGTACGTCGGTGAATTTCAATTTTAATTCCCCTGGAGTACAGTAGGGTCTGATTCTGTTAAACTAAATATGATACATGTACTTTTAAGTTTACCTACCAGTGATAGTTTTAGACAATTGGTTACTAACACTGAAAATTTCAGTCCCCACAGGAGAGAAATTTAATGTTTCGGAGCCCAATGTTCATAATCGTATTTATTTTATATAGATGCATTACAGGACGGCAGGTGAAACTAACAATATCATCTTCAGGGGAGGGTGTTTCGATGTTTCGGAACCTAATTTTTTTTATTGTTTTTTCCCAAACCATAATTTTTATAATGGAAGCTGTCCATCACTAGTAGGTTCCATGAAAACTTCAGCCCACAGAGTAAGAGCCTCCATTGTTTCCGGATACTATGTTTTTTAACGTTTTTTTTAAACATATATAAAATTAACAATGCTAAAAGTCGACACCACTTGATAAACACATCACTAATGTCTACAGGAAAGATATATATGTCAGTGTATTTTATTTGTAATTCCCTTGGTGTACAGTATGGTTTGATTCTGTTAAACTACATAGGGTACATGTACTTATGGCTTCACTTAACAGTGATAGTGCTAGACTTCTGGTTACAAACCCTAAAAAATTCAGTACCAAGAGAACGGACATTCATTCTTTTCGAAGCCCGATCTTCATAATTGTGGGAAATTCAATGTTTTGGAGCCCGATGTTCATAATTGTATTTATTTTATATAGATGCATTACAGGAGGGCGGGTGAAACTAACAATTTCATCTTCAGGGAAGGGCGTTTCGATGTTTCGGAACCTTATTTTTTTTTTTTTTTTCCCAAACCGTAAGTTTTACAATGGTAGCTGTCCAAAACTAATAGGTGCCATAAAAACTTCAGCGCACAGAGTAAGAGTCTCCGTTGTTTTCGAGTACAATGTTCTTTAACCCTTTTTTAACAGACATAAAAATAACACTGTAAAAGGTCGACACCGCTTGATAAACACAGCACTAATGTCGACACGAAAGATATATACGTCGGTGAATTTAATTTTTAATTGCCTCGGTGTACTTAAAGGTCTCATTCTGTTAAACTAGATAGGGAATATTTACTTTCAGGTTCACTTAATAGTGAAAGTGGTAGGTGATATGTTAATAACATTAAAAACTTCACTCCCCATAGAACGGACATTCAATGTTTTCGAGCCAGATGTTTATAATTCAATATAGGTTAATTAGATATTACAGGAGGGCCTATATCTGGGTGTTTCGATGTTTAGATGCCTGACGTTTTAATTGGTTTTTTCCCTAACTATAATTTTTACAATGGTAGCTGTCCATCACAAGTAGGTGTGATGAGAACATCTGCCCACGAGGTAAGAGGCTTTCTTGTTTCGGAGTACAATGGTTTCTTACCTTTGTATAACATATATAAAAATAACAATGTAAAAGGATGACATCTCTTGATAAACACAGCACTAATGTCGACGAGAAAGGTAAATACGATGGAGTATTTCATTTGTAATTTCCTTGGTGTACAGTTGGGTCTGATTCTGTTAAACTTAATATGGCACATGTACTTTAAATTAACTTAACAGTGATAGTGTAAGACCATAGGTTACTAACACTGAAAATTTCAGTCCAACAGACTGGACATTCAATGTTTTTCGACCCCGATGTTCATAATCGTATTTATGTTACATAAATGTATTACAGGAGGGCCTATATCTTTTAAAAAAGAAGTTGTATCAACACAATATGTTGACAGTGCCAGACCACTTGCGGGTGAAACTAACAATTTCACCTCATGGGTATGTTGTATCGATGTTTTGGAGCCTGATGTTTTACCGTCTTTTTCTTAACTATAATTTTTACAATAGTAGCTGTCCACAACGCGTAAATTAAAACTTCAGCCAACGGAGTAAAAGTCTGCTTTGTTTTCGAGTACAATGCTCTCTGATCTTTTTTTAACATGTATAAATTTAACAATGTAAAAGGTCGACACCGCTTGATAAACACAACATTAATGTCGACACAAAAGATATATACGTCGGTGGATTTCATTTGTAATTCCTTTGGTGCACAGTAGGGTCTGATTCTCATAAAATAGATTGGGTACATGTACTTTCAGGTTAACCTTATAGTGATAGTGTTTGGCTATATGTTAATAACACTGAAAATTTCTGTCCCCATAGAAAGGACATTTAAAGTTTTCGAGCCAGATGTTTATAATTCAATATAGGTTAAATAGATGTATTACAGGAGGGCCTATATCTTTTAAAAAAGAAGTTGTATCAACACAATATGTTGACAGTATCAGACCACTTGCGGGTGAAACAAACAATATGTCTCTTGGGTAGGGTGTTTCGATGATTTGAAGCCCGACGTTTTAATTGGTTTTTTCCCTAACTATAATTTTTACAATGGTAGCTGTCCACCACTAGTACGTGTAATGGAAATATCTCCCCACGAGATAAGAGGCTTTCTTGTTTCGAAGTACAATGGTTTCTTACCTTTTTATAACATATATAAAAATAACAATGTAAAAGGTTGACACCTCTTGATAAACACAGCACTAATATCGACACGAAAGGTAAATACGTCGGTTTATTCCATTTTTATTTCCCTTGGTGTACAGTATGGTCTGATTCTGTTAAACTTAATATGGTACATGTCCTTTTCGGTTATCTTAACAGTGATAATGTTAGAAAGTAGGTTACTAACACTAAAAACTTCAGTCCCCACCGAACGGACATTCAATGTTTTCGAGCCAGATTTTCATAATTGTATTTATGTTATATTTGTGAATTACAGGAGGGTCTATGTCTTCTAAAAAAAGAATTGTATCAGCACAATATGTTGACAGTGTCAGACCACTTGCGGGTGAATCTAATAATTTCAGCTCCGGGGTAGGCTGTTTCGATGTTTTGGAGCCCGATGTTTTTATGGTTTTTTTCTAAAACCGTAAGTTTTACAATAGTATCTGTCCACAACTAATAGGTGCCATAAAAACTTCAGCCTACGGAATAAAATAACACTTTAAATGGTCGACACCGCTTGCTAATTACAGCACTAATGTCGACACGAGAGATGTCGGTGTATTTCATTTCTAATTTCCTTGGTGTACACAAAGGTCTGATTCTGTTAAACTAGATAGGGTACATTTACTTTCAGGTTAGCTTGACAGTCATAATGTTAGACTATAGGTTATAAACACTGAAAATTTTGGTCTTCATAGAACGGACATTCAGTGTTTTCGAGTCCGATTTTTTTAATTCGATTTAGATTAAATAGATGTAATAAAGGAAAGGTTATATCTTTTGAATATGAAATTGCGTCAACACAATATATTTACAGTGTCATAACCAACTGCAAGTGAACCTAATAATATCATCTCTAGGGGAGGGTGTTTTGATGTTTCGGAACCCAATGTTTTTATTGTTATTTTCCCTAACTATAATTTCTACACTGGGACCTGTCCACCACTAGTAAGTGGCATGAAAACTTCAGCCCACAAGGTAAGAGCCTTTGTTGTTTCCGAGTACAATGTTCTTTGACCTTTTTTTAACATTATATAAAAATATCACTTTAAAAAGTCGACACCGCTTGATAAACAAAGCACTAATGTCAACAAGAAAGGTAAATAAGATGGTGTTTTTTTCATTTTTAATTCCCTCGGTGTACAGTAGGGTCTGATTCTGTTAAACTTAATATGGCACATATACTTTTAGATTAACTTAACTGTGATAGTGTAAGACCAAAGGTTACTTACACTGGGAATTTCAGTCCCACAGACCGGGCTTTCAATGTTTTTCGAGCCCGATGTTCATTATTGTTTTATTTGCTAGAGGGCCTAAATCTTTTAAAAATAAGTTGTATCAACACAATATGTTGACACGACCACTTGCAGGTGAACCTAATAATTTTATCTCCTAGGTAGGGTGTTTTGATGTTTTGGAGCCAGATACTTTTATTGGTTTTTTTTCCCAAACAAACAATAAGTCTTACAATGGTAGCTGTTCACAACTAATAGGTGCCATTAAAACTTCAGCCCACGGAGTAAGAGCGTTGTTTTCGAGTACATTGTTCTTTAACCCTTTTTTAACATATATAAAAATAACATTATAAAAGGTCGACACCGCTTGATAAACACAGCACTTATATCGACACAAGAGATGTATACGTCGGTGTATTTCATTTTTAATTCCCTCGGTGTACAGAAAAGTCTGATTCTGTCGACACTGCTTGATAAACACAGCACTAATGTCGACATGAAAGATATATATGTCGGTGTATTCATTTTTAATTCCCTTGGTGTACAGTATGGTCTGATTCTGTTAAACAAGATACGGAGGGTACATGTACTTTTTGGTGAA
Source organism: Magallana gigas (assembly GCF_902806645.1). Lineage (NCBI taxonomy): Eukaryota > Metazoa > Mollusca > Bivalvia > Ostreida > Ostreidae > Magallana > Magallana gigas. Next base: position 554,053 of record NC_047560.1, on the reverse strand, counting down.
CTTTACAGTGGAAGTGCTATCTAAATGCTTAGTAACACTGAACATTTCAGTCCCCATAGAACGGAAATTCAATGTTTTCGAACGCAATATCTATAATTCTCTTTGTGTTAAATGAAAAAAAAATGACAAAAACAAACTCAACCATCTCAAAAATCCATAAAACAAAATACAAATTTATAGGAGAACAACATGGAACTCCAAAAAGAATCAGAGGCCTAGGAGGAGTGAGCATCCTCTGCTGACCGGTCGTACCCGCCGTGTGCTCCTTGAGATAATTTGGCATGTCATAATCGATGTAAATGTCAAAATCGGGAAAATGTCACAATAGGAAAAAAAACGAAACGTTGATTTTTTGGTTTGTTTGGGATGGTCAAAATACAAACCTTGAGCCATTACATTGAAGGTAGCATCAGGTGCTTAGGAGGAGTTAGCATTCTCTGCTGACCGGTCACACCCACGTGTGGTCTTTGTCGTAATCTGGACAAAACGGAAAAGTCCGTAGACAATTGGGTGTTAATTATGGTCTAACAATTTGTATGAAAAACTTCAGTAAGAATGCAATCCAGTGGAAGATTTTATTTGCCCACAAGGTCTTTGTATCGACCAAAGAACTTACGAAAAGATGACTTCAAACGAGACTGTTGATTGTCCCGTTTATCAACTTGTTTGTCAGTAGCTTGCCTCGCCTTAGAAACTGTTCATACGTATGCCCTTGTATATCGAATTAACTGAGAGACAAAAACACCATATTCAGTTTATGAAGGTATATTGCTACATAAGTAAGGAAGGCTGACTATAAAAAAATTGAAGTCAACGCGTTTATCATAAAGTTTTGTTGTTAGGTTACCATCAATGTCCATTTCCAGTAAAATATCCAAATATGAAATAGATGACGCAGACGCTGTGGTATCTTTTATTTCAAGTTCACTGGGATATATTGAGTCGACGTCAGTAAGGAAATAACAATTGTTAATTGATAATACGTCGTAGATATACCTGAATGTTGAATTGAAGGCCACAACGAGTGATTTATTTTTTCACGTACAAGTTTTTTTTAATAAATTCTGCTTCATAAGAATACAAAAAAAGGTCTGGTAACAATGGGGCACATTGGTACCCATGGGAATTCCAACAGATTGTTTGAAGACTTGATTTCCAAAAACTACATACAAGATGTTGCCTATCAGAAACTCAAGCATCTTTTTAGTGTCAACTTCAGAGTACTTGTGTGTGCAATCAGAATGGTTTTTAACAAAATATTTTTTTAGATTTCCAATGACAGGTAAGCATTTTCATGACTTCCATTTTTATAAAAGAAACAACAATCTATAATATCAAAAAACCTAGATTTTAATTTCTCATGGGGAATGGTTGTATAAAGTGTTGAAAAGTCGTACGTTTCAATGCTATTGATTTTGGTAAGAATTGTGTTAAATAGATGTATTACAGGAGGACCTATATCTCTTTTAAAAAAATGTATCAACGCAATATTTGGACCGTGTAAGACCACTTGCAGGTGACCCTAACAATTTCAGCTCCAGGGTAGGGTGTTTCGATGTTTCGGAGCCTGGTGTTTTATTGTCTTTTCCCCTAACCATAAATTTTACAATGACAGCTGTCCACCACTAGAAGGTGCCATGAAAACTTCAGCCCACGGGGTAAGAGCCTGCGATGTTTTTTTCTTTATTTTTTTTTAGTCAAATGTTCATTTACTCTTTTTTATACATACATGAAAACAACACTGTAAAAAGTCGAAAACGCTTAATAAACACAGCACTAATGTCGACTCGAAATACGTCGGTTCATTTTATTTTGAATTCCCTTGGTGTACAATAGGGTCTGATTCTGTTAACAGTGATAGTGCAAGCTTTTGGTTGGTAACACTGAAAATTTCAGAACCCATAGGACGGACATTCAATGTTTCAAAGCCCGATGTGTATAATTCTAATTTTGTTAAATATATGTATCACAGGAGGGTCTATTTCTGTTAAAGGAAGTTGTATTAGCACAATATGTTGACAGTGTCAGACCACTTGCATTTCAGCTCCGGGGTAGAGAAGTTTCGATGTTTCAGTGTCTGATGTTTTAATTATCTTTTAGTATTATTTATCAATTGAAAAATTACAGTAAGGATTGGATTTTTTAAACTAGAGATTGTATCATTATGTAATTTAATGTGGTAATGTTAACAACCAGTAGACGACCCTGATTATTGCAGGCCTCATGGTAGGGGGTTCCATGATTCCTGTTCTGATGTTTTAAAATTCCATCATCGTATGTAGATAGGTTACAAAAGGGCCTGGATCTTTTGAACTAGACATGTAACCCTAACAATAATTTTACAATGGTAGCTTACCACTACTGGTAGGTAGTATGAGAACTTTAGCCCACGTGGTAAGGGCCTCCAGTGTTTTTTATTACACTTTTTGACATACTGTAGAAGGTCGACACCGCTTGATAAACACAGCACTTACT